>CM076576.1:608180507-608675731 GCA_034641835.2 Pinus albicaulis
TGTTCTTGTATATCCAATTCCTTTGTTTTTTTGGTTGTCACTATCCTCTTAGGTCCAATCTCTGAAAAAATAATTGGACTTCAGTATCACCTCCCAAACCATCGTCCTCTTCTGTTCAAATAGCCATGCATTTTGACAACGCCAAATTGTCCATATGACGTAGAATGGGAGAGTACAAAAATCAAACATGTCCTTAAACCATGTGATGAATAAGTTTTCCATTGTATGGTGTGTGCTCAATCGACCTAGATTAAGAAAATTCGCCACCCTTGTCCACACCTATGTGGAAAATGTGCAACTAATGAATAGGTTTCATCCCTCCTCGTCTTGCATCCTACACAAAGAACATATACATGGGCCCTGGAGGCCTCCGCCTTTTAGAATTTGATATTAGAGTTCTGTTTGATTAGTGACAAATATGAACACAGTTGGAATATCTTCACTGTTGTGAAGGCATGCTGAACTATGTCAAACTGTACCCATCTTAAAGTGGGGGCTGAATAAAATTGAAAAACAAGTGCTAGATCTATTCAAACACTCACCAGATTTTCAAATTCGAATCATGTTCTTTTCAAATATGTTTCATTAAATTCTTTTTTCAAATTGTTTTTTTAACTTAATTTTGGGATAGACCTTTGATTTATTTATATAAAGTACCCATGTCCTCATTTTTACTTGGGAAGCTGCAAACTGGCCACTCAAGGCACTTCTCCTTGTATTGTTTTGATATTTGAAAAAGAAGTATATTCTCACCCTTTTTTTTATTCATTGAAAAAAGGTTCAATTGAGGCCTGGTAGTAAAGAGGCAAATTGAAGAATGCCATGTTTCTAGAACCTGATGACCACTGTGGACTTAGCAAGCCACATAGAGAATTGTCACTCCAGCTTATTCAAACCATAATTCTAGATATGTAATTTACTACTTAGGTGGGGAGATTTCACATTTCGATAGTGTTTTAACTGTGCACTCATTCACTGTCAATCCAAAATTGTATAGGGTCTTAATTTCAGGATACTAATAAAAAAAATGTTTGCAGGTTATTGCCGAAAAAACTGATGGAGGGGTGGACTGCAGAATCGAATGCACAGTGATTATTGAGGCCATGGTCCAAGCTTTGGAATGCTTCCATGATGTATTAGCTCTTGGTTTCCTTTGGTTTAAGATACAACTATAATTTTAATTCCAAGCTGTAGCTTTAAACTGATTGCTTTGATTTAAGCAAATGCAGGCAATGCATATGTTTGATATCAGAGTTCTATTTTTGCAGGGTTGGTGTATCCATTATAATAGGGGTCCCTCATTCAGATGCAGTATTTAAAACAAATCCTGTAAACTTTCTAAGTGAGAAAACGTTGAAACAAACCTTCTTTGGAAGCTATAAGTCTCGTACTAATTTGGCAGGCCTTGTAGAGCTGTATTTGAATGGGGTAAGACTTCATAACATAGTTGCAACAACTTATTCAAACCATAATTCTAGATAATACTATATGGTGATCTTTCCTAACTAATTTTTTTGATTTTTACCTACTATAACGGGAGAAATCTGTGCTGGTACATTGCCAAGGTACATTGTTTTCAACGTTTGATGAGAATCGACATGCGTTTTAGGATGCAAATAAGTTCCAATTAAAGAGAACATTTCTATTTGAGGGTAATTATGATCCAAAAGAACAAATTTATTGGCAAAGGAACAAATATAACTGTGAACACCCATTCAATATCTATGGTTGTAGATTAAAGTTCTGCAACTCTAGAAGCAATTGAGTTCTTAACCAGAGTTGTACAATCATTGGTACTTTAGTAGATTCGATATGAAATGAAATGCTTGATTCCACTAGTGTTCCAAGGACAAGGACTGGTGCATGCTTCCAAATTTTTCAGTTTAAAAGAATTAAATTTCAGTTTAAGATATGAATGCAGAGTTTAGGATGGAAATTACCTGAGGACCTGCTTATGAATGGTGCCAATGTCCCAATATATATCCACTTATATGTTTTGACTTGAATATTGTTGCAAATAAATATAAGGCATAACTTAATTTGGCTTTGTGTGATAGCCCTGTAAGCTGCAGTAATGAAACTATTCCTACTGTAAAATAGTAGAGCATTGATAAATTTATCTGAGAACATGTAAAAAATGAAAGGTTCTTGACATTCGCCATAGGGAATTGTTGGAAGGACAAGAATTTAGAAGTAGAATAAAAAGGTAATCACCATGTAGTTGTTCAAGTTCCATCTCGAGAGAAAATGCTAAACAGGAACTCTTGTAATCTGTAATTTATGACTTTATGAAATTTTAAAAACGAAAAAAAAATGCTATCTTTTTATTAATAAAAAGAGAGTAAGTTCTTTGATATTTCCATACATTGTCTTTTAGGTATGATGTTTGTGACAGTGTGTATTTCTTCATACTTCTTTTACAAAAATTTCACTAGTTCCCATACAAAAACCTTTGTATCATATATTCCTATCCTATCTCTAACGAGTGTATCACAATTCTATCTATCCACAAACATTTGAAAGCAGTTCCTTTCTCAGTACTTGTTCTTCTGTATTTTACCAAACTATGTCAAAAACATCTTTTACAACAAAATCTGGAGAAATTCTAATTGGCATTAATACACCCAGCATTCATAAGTATGCTCTATACACATTCCGCAAAATGGTACTTACCTGTTTCTGAGTCGAATCCCCTCTTTGATAGTAGGTCAGCAGTCTGGTTCTGCTCTCTATATATTTGTGTATATGTGATGCATTGGAAGGAGGATTCTATGGTTCCGATGCACCTCATCCAGTTGGACAAGATGTGTGGGTTGAATAGTGTGTGATCCTTGACCCTGACCTCCCTACCACTAGAAGTGACAGAAACACTCTGGCTCCAAAAAAAATGGCAGCACCACAACCACATCTTCTTTGTTGACTAGCTCCGACAAAATAACCACTAGGAAAGGTCCCCTTGATGTTCTTGTATATCCACTTCCTTTGTTTTTTTGGTTGTCACTGTCCTCTTAGGTCCAATCTCTGAAAAAATAATTGGACTTCAGTATCACCTCCCAAACCATCGGCCTCTTCTGTTCAAATAGCCATGCATTTCGACAACGCCAAATTGTCCATATGACGTAGAATGGGAGAGTACTAAAATCAAACATGTCCTTAAACCATGTGATGAATAAGTTTTCCATTGTATGGTGTGTGCTCAATCGACCTAGATTAAGAAAATTCGCCACCCTTGTCCACACCTATGTGGAAAATGTGCAACTAATGAACAAGTTTCATCCCTCCTCATCTCGCATCCTGCACAAAGACCATATACCTGGGCCCTAGAGGCCTCCTCCTTTTAGAATTTGATATCAGAGTTCTGTTTGATTAGTGACAAATATGAACATAGTCGGAATATCTTCACTGTTGTGAAGGCATGCTGAACTATGTCAAACTGTACCCATCTTAAAGTGGGGGCTGAATAAAATTGAAAAACAAGTGCTAGATCTATTCAAACACTCACCAGATTTTCAAATTCGAATCATGTTCTTTTCAAATATGTTTCATTAAATTATTTTTTCAAATTGTTTTTTTAACTTAATTTTGGGATGGACCTTTGATTTATTTATATAAAGTACCCATGTCCTCATTTTGACTTGGGAAGCTGCAAACTGGCCACTCAAGGCACTTCTCCTTGTATTGTTTTGATATTTGAAAAAGAAGTATATTCTCACCCTTTTTGTTATTCATTGAAAAAAGGTTCAATTGAGGCCTGTTAGTAAAGAGGAAAATTGAAGAATGCCATGTTTCTAGAGCCTAATGACCACTGTGGACTTAGCAAGCCACATAGAGAATTGTCACTCCAGCTTATTCAAACCATAATTCTAGATAATACTATATGGTGATCTTTCATAACTATTTTTTTTTTATTTGTACCTACTATAACGAGAGCAATCTGTGCTGGTCATATCTAATTAGGGTTATAATTACGGTTTTAATCTTTATTTCCTTGATTGTTAAATTTTCAGGAGCTTGAACTAGATAAATTTATTACAGACGAGAATGCATATGTTTGATATCAGGGTTTTGTTTTTCCAAGGTTGGTGCATCCGTTTTAACAGGGGTCCCTCATTCAAATGTAGTCTTTACAACGAATCTCATTGGAATCAATTTCAATAGTGAGAGATATGAACGAGGTTGAATATTTCCCACTTCCATTCGTGGAGAATCTGTGTACATATGTCTATATGTTGACTTGTAGAATTGCCTTTTTAACCCTTTCTTGTAATCTTTCCTTTCTCAGCAAAAAATTTTGGAGTAACGGAATTTCTAAACCCTAGAGAGTACAAAAAACCTATTCAACAAGTACGTTGAGTTTCTCAGAATCATCATCAAATTCTCTCCCATATCAGAGGATTGGTTGCTTTTGACTATTGTGGTAATTTACTACTTAGGTGGGGAGATTTCACATTTCGATAGTGTTTTAACTGTGCACTCATTCACTGTCAATCCAAAATTGTATAGGGTCTTAATTTTAGGATACTAATAAAAAAAATGTTTGCAGGTCATTGCCGAAAAAACTAATGGATGGGTCGACTGCAGAATCGAATGCACAGTGATTATTGAGGCCATGGTCCAAGCTTTGGAATGCTTCCATGATGTATTAGCTCTTGGTTTCCTTTGGTTTAAGATACAACTATAATTTTAATTCCAAGCTGTAGCTTTAAACTGATTGCTTCAATTTAAGCAAATGCAGGCAATGCATATGTTTGATATTAGAGATATATTTTTGCAGGGTTGGTGTATCCGTTATAATAGGGGTCCCTCATTCAGATGCAGTATTTAAAACGAATCCTGTAAACTTTCTGAGTGAGAAAACGTTGAAACGAACCTTCTTTGGAAGCTATAAGTCTCGTACTAATTTGGCAGGCCTTGTAGATATGTATTTGAATGGGGTAACACTTCATAACATAGTTGCAACAGCTTATTCAAACCATAATTCTAGATAATACTATATGGTGATCTTTCCTAACTAATTTTTTTGATTTGTACCTACTATAACGGGAGAAATCTATTCTGGTCATATCTAATTAGGGTTATAATTACGGTTTTAATCTTTCTTTCCATGATTGTTAAATTTTCAGGAGCTTGAACTAGATAAATTTATTACAGACGAGGTTTCTTTTGCTGATATCAACAAAGCATTTGATCACATGATTAAAGGAGAGGGTCTGAGAACTGTAATTAAATTATTAAAGTGATTAGCTCTTGGTTTCCTTTGGTTTAAGATACAACTATAATTTTAATTCCAAGCTGTAGCTTTAAACTGATTGCTTCAATTTAAGCAAATGCATGCAATGCATAGGTTTGATATCAGAGTTTTGTTTCTGCAGGGTTGGTGTATCCGTTTTAATAGGGGTCCCTCATTCAGATGCAGTCTTTAAAACGAATCTTGTAAACTTTTTGAGCGAGAAAACATTGAAACGAACCTTCTTTGGAAGCTATAAGCCTCGTACTGATTTGGCAAGCCTTGTAGAGATGTATTTTAATGGGGTAAGACTTCATAACATAATTGCAACAGCTTATTCAAACCATAATTCTAGATAATACTATATGGTGATCTTTCCTAACTAATTTTTTTGATTTGTACCTACTATAACGGGAGCAATCTGTGCTGGTCATATCTAATTAGGGTTATAATTACGGTTTTAATCTTTCTTTCCTTGATTGTTAAATTTTCAGGAGCTTGAACTAGATAAATTTATTACAGATGAGGTTTCTTTTGCTGATATCAACAAAGAATTTGATCACATGATTAAAGGAGAGGGTCTGAGAACTGTAATTAAATTATTAAAGTGATTAGTTAAACTATTTAGGTCTGAGAACTGTAATTAAAGTGATTATTTAAACTGTTTAAAGCCATATGAATCTTTAAGTTTAGGATTAGTGACAAATATGAACACAGTTGGAATATCTTCACTGTTGTGAAGGCATGCTGAACTATGTCAAACTGTACCCATCTTAAAGTGGGGGCTGAATAAAATTGAAAATCAAGTGCTAGATCTATTCAAACACTCACCATATTTTCAAATTCGAATCATGTTCTTTTCAAATATGTTTCATTAAATTCTTTTTTCAAATTTTTTTTTAACTTAATTTTGGGATAGACCTTTGATTTATTTATATAAAGTACCCATGTCCTCATTTTGACTTGGGAAGCTGCAAACTGGCCACTCAAGGCACTTCTCCTTGTATTTTTTTCATATTTGAAAAAGAAGTATATAGCAAGCCATAGAGAGAATTGTCACTCAAAATTTTCCCACGGATTCAATGCACTGATCATTTCCCGCTTTGACATTTTCTTCACTGCACGGATTCAATGTACTGATCATATCCCGCTTTGAAATTTTGTTCACTGATCATATCTAGAGCCTTTATTAAAATTGACCAAAATCACTACAACTATTGGATTTCTTTAAGAATCTTACGGCGTTTCCTTCGCAACATTTGGTGATGGTGCAATTGCTAGTTATAATTTTGTGGAAAAATGTTTGGTTTTCCAACAAAATAAAGTTGAGATAATTAAAACCATAGTTTTGTTACAACCTTTATCCATGCAAAGTCAATGTTGGGAGGTGGTCTCACTTTATTTTATCACTATTTTGCCCAAGTATGAATGAAGGAGTGTTATCATGCTTGTAGTTGATAGACTTACCAAGTATGCACATTTTTGTGCATTATCTCATCCTTTCAAATCCAATACATTTTCTACTGCATTTATGGAAATAGTTCAAAATATACATGGAAATCCAAAGATTATTATAAGTAACAAATATCCCATTTTACTGGAAATTCTTAGACAAAATTATGTTCTTATCTTGGTACTCAATTAGCTCATAGCTAATATTATCGTCCTCAATCAGATGGGAAAAGTAAGATACTATAAAAATGTTTGAAAGGATATCTTTGTTTCTTTTTATTTTATAAACAAACACAATGGGTCAAATCGTGACTTCTGGAAGAATGGTGGTATAACACTTCCTTCCATACCACAACAAAAATGACCCCATTTATGACACTTTATGGATATCATCCACCGTCCATCACATCATCTTTAAGAAAAAATTCAATGGTTCAAGCAATGGAAGATGGAATCAAGCATCAACAACAAGTTCTCTAACTCTTAAACAATAACTTGACATTGGTGCAAAATCGAATGAAACAATAGTAAAATAAACATCATATTGAAAGAATTTTTGACATAGGTGAGGGGGTATTTTTACAGCTACAACCATACAGACAATTTTCCCTCAAGTAAACTAAGAAGGAGAATAAATTATCACCCAATTATTATGGCCCTTACAAGTTGTTGCAAAAGAATGGTACTATGGCATACAAATTAGAGTTACCTGCATCTTCCCAAGTACACCCAGTTTTCCGAGTTTCATGCTTAAATAAGGTTATAGGTGACACGCTTCTATTTCAAACAATATTGTTATAACTTGAAGAGGAAGGAAAAATCATATTGAATCATTCCTAGAAACAATAAATTGACAGTGACATAATCGATCAATTTCAGAGTACATTGTCTAGTAGAAGAACTTACCAGTTGACATTCCACATCGGAGAATCAATATTTTACACAAAATCATCTATAACACTCAGGCATTGAGGATAACACTTTTTCAAAGAGAGGGGCATGTTAGGTCCCTATAATACTAGTGTGTCCCCAATATTTTTATTTTTGTGCCAAATATAGCTCCCATATTTTTATTTCTATGCCTTATAGAAGCCCACTATCTTTATTTTTGTTCACTTAATTTATTATTTTCAGGTAGGCCTTGATTATATTGTGACAATTTATACTGATATATATACCAAGGATGTATTTTCATTTATATCATCCAATAATTTTTTATTTATGTGATGTAATAGAAGGTTCCCCCTTGAAGAAGCTTATTTTCAAGTCATTGATTTGCCTTTTTTATGTGTGATTTGGTTACATAACATCATCCTTCATGGTGGCCCATATTTTCTTCAATGATTCATGAAATTGAACCCATTTTATAATGATTCCTACAAGAAAATATAGGTACCAATATTTATAATTCCCTTTGAATGATAAGGAAAATAAAATCATGACTACATCCTCTTCTTCAATCATCCTTCTAGTAACACACCAATAAAGCACATGCATATGCTTCTTGGTTGTGATTGTAACAATCCCTTTGAACTTGAGAAACCACTCTTCATACTTCTCAGGAATATTTTGATAAGAATATGGGAAGCCACTTGCATCCAACATATTTAACATATTATTAGGCCATGACATAGCTATTATGGTTAAGGTGGGAGAACCACCAAAGATGTTTCTAAGTATAGTGGGAAATGTGTGACTATAGGGGAAGATGTAGAGGGAAATATCTTACAAGTGGTTCTCTTTTTGTTAGGATAATTGACTCTTTTTACCTACTAATTAGGAATAATTCATGGAACTTGCAATAAGGGTTTCCATATGGTACCAAAAATATTGCCACAAAGTCTAGCCAACCTGGTGCAAAGCCTAACTAGGAAAAACTAGACCTTATGACAATAAGAGAAAGGGTTCCAATTATAACCATAACAACCATTATCCTACTCATTATTAGTTCTCCCCATAAGGGTGGATTCCATAAATCACCTATAACCTCTAATACTATGGCTCTGGGTGATAGATATTACGTTTAGTAAATGGAAGAGGTACTGGTAGAGCCTATAAAGGCCTAGATGTTTTATTCCATGAGAAAAAAAATGGTTATTATAATATAGGGTTTTTATAAGTTGTAATGATGGGTCACATGGTGTCAAAATAGCCAACAAAAAGTATTTTCATGGATAATCAACAAATGGAAATAAATTTCTTCCAATAAAGGCCCATGATTAGGGTTACTAACGAAGAATTATGACTCAAAAATATATATAAGCAATAAATTAGCATGACTTGATCCCTAATTAGGAAGCATTTAACCATCCACAATGATATATTTTTCATTTATTTGATTTATTGATGCAACTCATAATTTATGAGGTAGAAACATCCAACAAAATTTCACAATTATGAAAAAATTCTTCCCTAAATCTCTAGTGGCTAAAAACTACCTCTATACGTCTAGCAGCAAGAAAAAACAAATAAATTTAATAAATTTTATGAATTATCAACACAATAATGACTATTACCATATCCTAACTAAGATTTATGGAGTCTTGTGGGGCTACAATTCATTGAAGTATTTTTGATGGAGTAAGAAGAAATGACTAGGGTATCCACCTTTAAAAACCTAACTATCTTCTTGGTGAGGTGATAAATTAAATATAAAGAATACACAATAAGAGTTTCCAAATACATTTCAAGAGAACATTTTTTCATAATATAATGAAACAATTTTTTAAAATAGAGCTATGAAAAATACTACTACAAATACAATATGCATACAAACGATAAACCATGAAACTTAAAAAATTGTCCAAGAAACACTTATTCAATCCGAGGAAAACATATCCATTAAAGATTCCAACTCGAAAATAATTTCACACCATAAAAAAGTCACATCTTGCCCAAGTAGCAAAAAAAGTATAATTTGCATTGTTTACTAGAGAAAAGTGATAAAATATGTGATGATGAATGAAATAATGGAAACCTCTATTTATATGAGGCTTACCACCCTTATTTTATAAAAATGTAAGTAAAATCACTAAATACAATTTATTTTTAAGTGGTCCACAAGTATGAAGCTAGAAGCCAAGATTAATAGCTCAAAAACATAACATTCAATGCCAAAATATTCTACATGTGTGGGATAAAAACCTCTTGCACTATGACTTCATCCTCCTCAAAAGATCAAAATTTCACAAGTGAAAATTAGTCTAATGAATGATCCCTACTCTGGAAAGTAGCTCCATGTCCATGTATATTTCCTCCAAATAGCATTCAAACCACGATGTCATCACTAAGGTGCACTAAGTTACCCTCTAAAGGGAAAGAGGGGTGATGTGGCACCAATATACTGAGGATTTTTGGTAAATTAGTAATGGTAAATCAATCCCCTATCACCTCAAGGACTATTATCATCATCTATGATTTGGAATAAAAAAACAACCTTCAGATAATGTCAATTCCATCCCATGGACATGTTGGGCCCACTTGGGTACAAAATTATAAATCCAACACCAAGCCTTCCCAAATTATCATTTTAGCATCTAGCACTACAAGGAAAATATTTTCTAGTGGAGGTTATAAAGGACAGTTTTAGTGCTATAAAATTGGCTAAAATTGTCAAAAAACATTTTCTACAACATTCGTTTTCGGTAACAAAGGTTTTGGTGGAGCTTCTAACTGAATTTTGACACAACTAAACAAACTAGGCAGACGAAGGTTATTACAGATGTCTTTTTCCTCGGTGTGATACTCAGGTGTCAACGCACCGGTGCGTGTCATCTAGACGGTCGGCTCGGGGTGGTCGAAGATGCATGCACTGGGCTGTAAAGGTCTCACTAGTAAAAAATGATGAAATTAATGACCAGGTGACTAAAAACGTTAGTCACCGCTATTATTTCAAGTGAATGACTACTAAATTTGAGTAATTTTAAGTAACCAAACTAAAAATGACTAACTTAAATGACTAATTTAGTTTAGGAATAAAATCTACAACTAGATGATAAGTGACTAAACTAAAAACGACTAACTTAAATGACTAATTTAGTCTAAGGATAAAATATATGACTAGATAATAAGTGACTAAACTAAAAGAGACTAACTTAAATGACTAATTTAGCCTAGGATTAGAATATATGACTAAATTAATAATGATTAATGTAAATCACTATTATAGTCCAAGAATAAAAATATGACTAGTACAACAAGTATATGAATTAGTTATTTATGTCAATAATTTTTAATTGTGTCACGCCATAAATGGAAAATTGCAATTTTGATATCGAAGTGTTACATTTCACTTATACAAGATTCTCTGAATCCATCTGCAGTACTGTTAAAATTCTCTCAGTTGTGTCCAATACTCTTTCCATTAGGTTTTTGATAAGTACTGGATGACAGTTCTCCAAGAAACATTAATGCTGGATACCCTACCCCTCATTTACCTCAGAGCGATCAATATTATACCCATGATTCCCCTTGCCACCATGAGTTCCTGATCTGCCCCAATGACTGTCGATTGGCCGCCTGCACCCTGTCCTACCCAACTCGCCCAATCACTACACAATGCTCTTGTAACACCGAATGTGCTCACCAATAAGACTTCGCTTGATGCCTTTGACTCATCTGCCCGCTGTGGGGCACACACCCGTTTGAAGTTGTCGCTCATCATGTCTGTCAAATCGCATGAATCTACCCACCGCTACACGACATGCCCAAGGTGGGCATTCGCCAATATGGCATGCCCAATATTGCACATCGTTGTCGCACATTATACCCGATTTTGGCACCCATCGTGCCCCCACCACTTGGTCAACACTATCTTGAGGGTGTGACACTCCCTCATCCTCGCTCCACTTGTATTTACTCATGCGAGACGCCTTCCACATGATGTTGCTCAAACCTCACTCCCATTGGATAGTGCATGAATCTTTGTTATAATTTTAATAATAATAATAATCTAATTTTAAGGTCAGGTCGACCAAGCCAAACACCAAATTGGTGTATGAGACCCCCTTGTTTGTGGGACAAGGGATCCACCTCCGCGTAGCGATTTGACTGCTAAGTTTACGAAGACATACATACTCTAACCCCTCTGGTTTTGAATCTAAAACCTCTTAGGAGGAAACACATACCCTTAACCATTAAACCTACTCAAACCTCACACACATATATAATTTATTTATAATATGTTTAACATACATATATTGTGTGACACCAATTTAACATATATATATTATTTGATATGAACCTTTATTAATTTATTAAAATATATAATAAATATCAATATTTATATTTTATTGAATTTATTAAAATATTAATTATCAATATTTATATTTTATTTGTTTTAATTATATTATATAAAATTAAATTTTAAATATAGTGTGATTTTATATTTAATTAATAATTAAAATAATAAATACTAATATTAATATTAATATTTTAATTATTTAAAAAAAATTGTTTGAACCTTTGCAAAAAGGGCATGTCGCATTCGAAAAGTGGAAGTAGGCATGCCGCACTTTTTAATTATTTAAAAAAAATTGTTTGAAGCTTTGTAAAAATGGCATGCCACATTCAAAAAGTGGAAATAGGCATGAGTAAGTCCTGCATTGATTTTATAAAAAATACCGACTTTGAAAACTCGTTGTTCGACTGGAAGACGAGGTTTTGAAAGTAAGTCAAACATTGACATGCCACATTCGAAAAGTGAAAATAGGCATGCAACATTCGAAAAGTGGGTCATCCATTTAAAGCCATCCATTTATTTAACAACTTAGAATGATATAATAAAATTTTAAAATAAATCTCTTTTTAACAAGATTCGTTCACTTATCGATTAAGTCAATGTCTAACTCTTTGCCAAATAGTATATGATAAAAAGAAATAAACCAACCATTTTTAATGGAGATATTAATTGAGAATTGATATTACAATATACCAACCATTTTTGATGAAAATATTAAGTGAAAATTAATGTGACTTGATTTTGATACTCTCACTTTCTTCCCTCCCACTTTATTCAATCACACACATGCATTTGACCAGATAGTAATCCACCTCTTTAATCAAGGAGTGTCCACAAAAAAAGTGGAATTAAGTTGAACTAATGACTTTATTTCATTAAAAAAATTGACCATAATCGCTCCATCTTTTTAATCGATAAATACATATTAGTTATAAATACATATTTTTTTTCTTTTAAGTCATTGAGATAACAAATTAAAATCTAAGAAAAATGTTATAAAATCATTTTCACTATTTTCTCAACGAAAAATAAACCTCTTTGACTTTCACACTTAATGATATGCAATGCAAACCTCTTGCGATCATTGCAAGGAATGTCCATGAAAGAATCATAGAATTATAATACTCTTCCCCAAATTATTGAAATTGATTTAATTCTGCCTTTGCTCTAACAATAAAATACTTCACTATTTACATGAATATTGCAAGGGATATTGATACTAATACATATATTTTTTATAGACAATTGAGAAAGAGACTTTATTGGAAAGTTAAATAAGTTATAATTCATATTATTATCTATGGTTTATTATTTTATTTATATAATTTTAATAGTAATATTTATGAAAAATATTATATTATCAATGCTTTATGATTATTGGTTTAATAAATATATTTAATGTTTATATTTAATAAAACAAATATTAATAATGGAAAGTAAAAAAAATATTTACTTATGTTTGGCATATATCATCATTTTTATAGTATTCCATAAAATAAAGATTGTATTTTTTATTTGAGGTGAATTAAGACAAATAATAAAAAGAAAAAGAAAAATTCCTTTATAATGATTATGTAGAAGTTTGCTTTTGTGATAACTGATTTCTCCAAAGAACGAAAGTGGAAGCAAGTTGAAGCATTTATTTCATACTCGCTGTTCGACTAGTTGAGGGAGACAGGCTTCTGAAACTAAGGTGATGTCGAACATTGGCATGCCATTGGTTCAGGGAGACGAGCTTAGTCGAAGTCGAACATTTGCATTGGCATGCGTTGATTTCATCAAAAATATTGGTATGAAACCTGACTTTGAAACTCATTGTTCGACTAGTTTAACTGGTTCAGGAAGACTAGGTTTTGAGGGCATGCTGAAGTTTGTCAAAGTCAAATTCGGGGAAAGAAGAGGTTTTGAGGGCATGCCACATTTGAAGTCTGTCAAAAGTCGAAGTGCGGAGAGGTAATTGTTAATTTCACCAGTATGAAATCCCAACAATAGAGGAAAACTGGTTGTTCTTAGCCAGTGCCATGTAGTTGGTTCTCAAATTTAGATAAAAACTCAATGAAAATTGGGCGTGCTGGTTATTTGGCACCAAATTTTTGCTCTTGGCGAGAGGACTTTGCTGTTGGTGGGAGGGTTATTTTAGGGCTGCGAATTTCTATATAATCAGAGCTTTTATCATGGATAAAAACACATTAGACAGAAATTGGAGGCTTTTGAAGAGGCGGGCAGTAGAAAATTCACAATTGAAGTTTGCATACCCAGAGCCACAGGTTAGTCGGATTTAATATTTTTCTATTTCCTGGCTTTGTATATGCTCTGTTTGTTTTAAGATATTTTCGATTCATACAAGTTTTTTTGGGTAAGGATCATGGATTTCAAGGGGTCAACGCTGGTCCACTTCTCCCTTCAAAACTGATATTTTTCACTTATTTATAAGCCTCCAAACTAGTTTCTATTGCCCTTATTTGCTCACTGTATATGTTGGTTTCGATCTAAGAAATGTACTATTTATGATCTAGGGTGAAAAATTTAAATAAAAACATGTATAGTTCTTGAGGCTCGGATGGTTCAGTTCGATCTCAAATTTCGCTTATGATATATTTCATGTTCACCAAATTTGCATGGATTAGCACAGGGGTGTATCCTCACATATCAAAGATCATTAATTTCACATGGCTCATTATCAACACATGGCTTAGGACCTTTCTATGGCACCTGTGTTATGGTCATGACTGAAAATAATTTTTGATACCTCATTGAATTATCCTTCAGTGATGTGGAGATAAATCTACATCAGATAAGAGGATTTGGGGGAATTTTACTTACATTTATTCTACTTAAACCAATACAAGCCTAATTTATTAATCCATTCATTTTATATCTCATTATCCATGTATCATAGTTTCGTTTGACAGTTCGTCCATGTATCGTAGTTTCGTTTGACAGTTCATGTAAACCTTATAAAACTTATCTATGGAAGGCTACTGTAGGTTGGGACTACAAAAAACTGAAGATAAACAATGGATTTTTTTAATTACTTCCTAAAATTTTATTAGGCCATCATTAGGCATCAAGTCAAGCTTCTGTTAAATAAGCAACGGGAAACTATGATCTTTACCATAAAAGGAGCTTGACTTACTTAGTTTCGATTGAAAAAAATGTATCACATTGAGTTCCATTTCGTAGTTTCATTTGACAGTTCATGTAAACCTTAGAAAACT
The DNA here is from genome assembly GCA_034641835.2 of Pinus albicaulis. Classification (NCBI taxonomy): domain Eukaryota; kingdom Viridiplantae; phylum Streptophyta; class Pinopsida; order Pinales; family Pinaceae; genus Pinus; species Pinus albicaulis. The sequence goes on from CM076576.1 coordinate 608,195,644, forward strand.
TATCTATGGAAGGCTATTGTAGGTTGGGACTACAAGAGACTGAATATCAACAATGGATTTTTTTAATTACTTCCTAAAAGTTTATTAGGCCTTCATTAGGCATCAAGTCAAGCTTATGTTAAAGAAGCAATGGGAAACTGTGATGTTTGCCATAAAAGGAGCTTGACTTACTTAGTTTCAATTGAAAACCATGTATCACACTGAGTTCGATTTCGTAGTTTCGTTTTACATCTCATGTAAACCTTAGAAAACTTATCTATGGAAGGATACTGTAGGTTGGGACTACAAGAGACTGAAGATCAACAATGGATTTTTTTTAATACTTCCTAAAATTTTATTAGGCCATCATTAGGCATCAAGTCAAGCTTTTGTTAAAGAAGAAATGGGAAACTGTGATGTTTACCATAAAAGGAGCTTGACTTACTTAGTTTCAATTGAAAACAATGTATCACATTGAGTTCCATTTCGTAGTTTCGTTTGACAGTTCATGTAAACCTTAGAAAACTTATCTATGGAAGGCTACTATAGGTTGGGACTACAGGAGACTGAAGATCAACAACGGATTTTTTAATTACTTCCTAAAATTTTATTAGGCCAATCATTAGGCATCAAGTCAAGATTTTGTTAAAGAAGCAACGGGAAACTGTGATTTTTTCCATAAAAGGAGCTTGACTTACTTAGTTTCAATTGAAAACAATGTATCACATTGAGTTCCATTTCGTAGTTTCGTTTGAAAGTTCATGTAAACCTTAGAAAACTTATCTACAGAAGGCTACTGTAGGTTGGGACTGCAAGGGACTGAAGATCAACAATGGATTTTTTTAATTACTTCCTAAAATTTTATTAGGCCATCATTAGGCATCAAGTCAAGCTTCTGTTAAAGAAGCAATGGGAAACTGTGATGTTTACCATAAAAGGAGCTTGAATGACTTAGTTTCAATTGAAAACAATGTATCACACTGAGTTCCATTTCGTAATTTCATTTGACAGTTCATGTAAACCTTAGAAAACTTATCTATGGAAGGCTACTGTAGGTTGGGACTACAAGATACTGAAGATCAACCCTGGATTTTTTTAATTACTTCCTAAAAGTTTATTAGGCCATAATTAGGCATCAAGTCAAGCTTATGTTAATTAGGCAACGGGAAACTATGATGTTTACCATAAAAGGAGCTTGACTTAGTTAGTTTCAATTGAAAACAATGTATCACACTAAGTTCCATTTCGTAGTTTCATTTGAAAGTTCATGTAAACCTTAGAAAACTTATCTATGGAAGGCTACTGTAGGTTGGGACTATGAGAGACTGAAGATCAACAATGGATTTTTTAATTACTTCCTAAAAGTTTATTAGGCCATCATTAGGCATCAAGTCAATCTTCTGTTAAAGAAGAAATAGGAAACTGTGATGTTTACCATAAAAGGATCTTGACTTACTTAGTTTCAATTGAAAACAATGTATCTCACTAAGTTCCATTTCGTAATTTCGTTTGACAGCTCATGTAAACCTTACAAAACTTATCTATGGAAGGTTACTGTAGGTTGGGACTACAAGAGATTGAAGATCAACAATGGATTTTTTTAATTACTCCCTAAAAGTTTATTAGGCCATCATTAGGCATCAAGTCAAGTTTCCTATGTTTTCTGATCCTAATCTTAGACCTGATCTTAGATCTCCTTTAAAAAGGCTTCAACCCTACATTAATAAGGTTGTACATAAACTCTTGAGAGGCTGCTTCTTCTCAATTTTGCATCTTCAAAACAAATTCAATATTGTGCTTTCAACCTTTAATATAGTGCTTCCATTTTACCAACCAAACCTACACAAGGGGATTCACTGTAATACAATTCAACAAGCGTCAATGGTGTTCTTGGTCTTGTATCACATATAGAATAAGGGACAAATATGCCCTTTATTCTGCCTCAGAATGTCCACTTTCACACTAACTGACAGGAGTATGCCACAGATTTGAGATGAATAGATGATCACAATTTAGATTTTTTGAGTCTTCACACAGGTCTGAAAATACAGAGGTATTCAATTTGGGTGTAACAGAAACAAGTCTAAAGTCTACACGAGATCACTCCAAATGTCTCTTCACAACATGTCTGATTTTATTTCTTGCTCATTTCCAAGTCTAATATAGTCACAGGTTCAAGGTGTAAGTCTAGTACCGAACCTTAGCACATATAGCCAAATAACCTCGGTTCACTGGTTCAAAGTTCAGTCTACAAGCTTGACCCTTCAAGCTTCAGATTCGAGTTGTGATACTTCCAAAAATATGCTTACCACAGGTGATTTTCCATAGCAATAAGCTATAGGACTACACAAGGACTAAAGCTCCTATTGCGGATTGTAATATCACAGGTCTGAGGAATGAGTTAAGGTCTGAGGGTATATATGCATGTGAGGGACTTCCAACCTTAAACCAAGTTGTCCATGAGTTTGTAATCTCTTCTATCCGAGATGCTAACCATATGACTATCCACAATTTACTACCACATGATTGTAATATGAGCCCTCGCAATTGTGTCTCCAAGGGGTCTGTATAGCAGTACGAATTCTACAAGAAATATACCTTGTAACAAATTCAAATCAGACTCTTCCTCCTCGACCTATTGTCTTGCTATTCTGCATTCCTGAAGTAATCTTCAATGAACAGATGAACATCACATCATTCCAGTAGTCACGGTAGGAATTTCATGAATCTGGGCTATAATGAAAATTTAGTAATCTCACTTAAAACATGATGTTTCTTAGATCTATTCTCGATGAACAGATGAACATCACGTCATTCCAGTAGTCACGGTAGGAATTTCATGAATCTGGGCTATAATGAAAATTCAGTAATTTCACCTAAAACATGATGTTTCTTAGATCTATTCCTCATGAAATTTAAGTCTTGGAACCAATCAGAAATATTCAATTATAGCAGCAAATACTTAAATTCACTTCAACCCAAATCACCAGGCAGCTCAAGAGAATAAATAACATATATGTGGAATTCACTGCCAACAATGTATAACATATAGGGAACACTTTGTCAAGCATATAAAAGATATTAAATACCTTTATTACAGCAGAAAATATGCTCCTTTATGTTCTATGTTTTGTATTAAATCACAACAATTTCAACAATATCATAGGTGAAATAAGCTTGAACAATAGTGCTGGAATCCCCTAAACAAGAAGATAATACAAGCTGAAAGTGATGCAAGTATTTGGACAGCTTAAACACTTCATTTATATATAAGAGATGAAGTACATCTACATACCAACATCTTATTACAAGCTGATACAAGTAAATCTCTTCAAACCATAACTAGAGAAAACATGGAAAACCCTACTCACCAACTCCTAGCTAGGAAACACTCTTAACCAAAGTTGCTTACTCCAGCAAAGCTCCTCCTTGGCACCTACACTTGCATCCCACAAGCATACAAGGCATTTCCTGCCCACACCTCCTCAACACATTGAGTAGCACTAGGATTTCCAATTGCACTTAGTGCCATTTTGATATATTCACCTTTGCATGGTATATAAATGAGCAAACTTTGCATATTTTGTCTCCATTGGCTTGGAATCATGGTTGCAAATCTTAAAAATAGTTTTTTTTATTAAAAAATAATTATTTAATGTATTTTTTTTAAAACTGGTTCATTGAGATCTGACCGCTACTGGTTAGACCGGTTCCGGTTCGAAACCCGATTCATTAGGTCCACCAGTCTGGTCACCGGTTCTAGTTTTAATAAATATGATGTAAACTTCAAAAATCAATTTCTCTTACAGTATTTGGAGTTAGGAGCTGAGTGAGGGCTTGTTGGAAAGAGGAAAGAGTCCTCTTTAAGATGGTGAAGGAGCCAATGCGAAAGGATGCCTCCAAGGTGATAACAAATATTTTTCTTGTCACTGTTCCTGAAATTAGATCATTTTTGTTATAATTTCAAGAGTGCCCTCCAAAAAATTTTCATGATTGTCCATGACATCTATGTTATCAAGTATAGTCATATCCATGTCATTAAGTCCTCAAGTGTTCTTCATGTCATGTCCCTAGAAATTGTTCATGTCATCAAATGGTCCTCCATCAACCATGTCATCTTGACATCATACTCGATCTAGGCATCTCAAGAATATTGACATCTTGGTCAATGCCACATTGACATCAATGACAACCTTGATTAACAGTTTCAAGATAGACAACAAGATAAACATAGTGAGAAATTTTTGGCCTATCACACTTTGTAATGTGTCTTATAATCAAGAATATGGCAGCCTCAACCATTTTTCTTGATCAACTAGAGTTTATTAAGATAAATTTTATCCTAGGTAATATTATTACAACTTGTGAAGGTCTTGAATGAGTATCAAAGATCAGTGACATAATTATAGATGAAGATAGGAATAACAAATATGACTCCAAAGGCATATTTTCTACTAGGGTGAACTTCTTCAAGCTTAGAAAAGTATTGTAAATCTCCAAATAATGTACCCTCTTGCATGCTAGGAATAAGGAGAGAATGTGGTTTAAATCCTTCATTAATTTGCCCTCCATGCAAGTGGCCAAAAACAGAATTTATTCCCTTGAAGTGCCAAAAAGGTGATAATTTGTAACTTGTCATGCTGCCATGAATAGGTAAGTGACTCCCTCAATTGGAGTGCCCTCATTTTCTAGGAATGAGCACTGGGAACATGTCAGAAATAGGCTTTAAAGGAGAGAGTTCACTACTGGTAACTGTGACTTCATCATTGCCAAGTGCCTCCCCTTTAGCTGAGTGATGCATCCTATTTACTGCTAAGGCAACTCCCATTGGCGTGTTCTTCTCCTCACTGCTGATGTAATGAATGTTTAAAAATGTCTACAAGGGTTGTGCCCTTAAGAATGCTAATATATTTACCAAAACATTTTGTTGTAATGCTGACAGATCTGCGTTCAAAACCAAATTTCTTTGTTGTCATGCTGATAGATCTACATTCAAAAGGTGTAAATACAACAAAAATATCTCCTCAAACAAGTGTTGATCCAACAGCTTTCTCTCAAATATGACTTTCTTTTGTTGTTTAACTATGTGATTGTTGTGTATGGGTGTGCTCACATTGGTAAAAAATGTGTAGTCTTCTCTTCCTATATGTTGTTTCTAAAAATTTTGTACAATTGATATTTGTGCTCAAATAGGAGCTGAAACTTATTTTTTACGAACAAAGTTCTGAAAAGAGTTGAAAGTAAAGAGTTAACATATTAGTTTCATCTTTGAATGCAGAAAATTGAAGATGAGTCAAAGCCCAATTTTGACAACAGATGAATACCATGCACAAGATGAGAGAACAGCTAATGAGAAGAGCTTGCATAAATATGCATGTCCATGTAATGATTTTCGTGGTGGGAAAATGAGAAAAAGAAGTGTGATTTTTCAACATATTCTAAAATATGGGCATAGCGGTATAAGCCTTTCCCTCAAAATTGTTATCTAGATAGGATATAATTGCATAGCATGAGAAATGTAGGGGCACTAGACATAGATGAAGAGGCAACAAACACAAATGAAAAGTTAGGAACCTTTGATGAAGGGATTGAAGTTGAAAGAATGTTGAATGAGGGTTTCAAGGATGAATGGCAGAAGTTGATGGAGGATGCTTTAAAACCTGTGTATGGTACTTGCAATTTAAGTCATTTAACAACAATCATTTTAATTCTCAACTTGCAAGTGGTGCATGGTTGGACAAATGAGAGTGTTGATGAGTTATTGGCATTTTTACAATGATTTTTACCACCTAACTCCACACTGCCAACAAAACGAAGATCATGTAAAGTGAAAATCACTAAGTTAGGCTTAGGGTATGAAAACATCCACACATGAGTGAATGGTTGTGTATTATTTCGCAAAAATCTTGAAAGTGAGACTAAATGTCCAAAATGTAAAGAAGGGAGGTATAGACCAGGGTTGAAATCAAATTCAGCTCCAAGAAGGGTTCTTCGCCACTTTCCACTAATCCCACGGTTGCTTCGAATGTACAAATGTCGAGACATTGCCAAGCTAATGCAATGGCATGCCCAAAACAAGAGCACCAATGGAAAACAATGATTTGTGGCTGATTCTAAGATTTGGAAGGATTTTGACAATAAATCCCCTGATTTTGCCCAAGATCCTCGCAATATAAGACTGGGTTTAGCTCTAGATGGGGTGAACCCTTTCTCAGATCAAAGCACTAAATGGTCAACTTGGCCAGTGTTTTTAATAAATTATAACTTGCCTCCATGGTTAGCAACGAAGCCATTTTTCTTGATGTTGTCATTGATCATACCGGGGAAAAAAAGTGTGACTTCAGATATAATTGATGTTTATTTAGAACCATTATTTTATGAGCTAGTGGAATTGTGGAAAGGAATTGAAGAAATTCAAATTTTATGGGATGGTAATTCAATTCAATTCACTTTAAGAGCTTCTTTACTGTTTACAATCCACGATCTTCCTGCATATGGCACTTTGACTAGTCTCAATGTTCATGGATACCATGGATGTCTAGCTTGCATCTTTAAGGGCTTTTTGAGGCACTCAAGTAGTTTGTACAAGTGTATTTATTGTGGACATTGTGCTTACCTCAAAATGGAGCATCCATATTGTCAACAAAAGTCACGTTTCAATGGTAAGGAAGAGAATCGTGAAGCACCACTGGCAATAACAAGTGATTACATTATTGAGAATGGAGAAAAAAGAATGCAATTTATTGAAAATGGTGGCATTCATGTTAGTAAAAATGATCCACTTTACGATAGTGGTGTAAAAAGAGTGTTCATATTCTATAAATTGCCATAATTTAAGCATATAACCATTACGCATACTGTTGGCTTTATCCATACTGAGAAAAACATAGATTTTTCTATTATAGAAACTCTTTTTGGTGCATATGATACAGTGTCATCACACCTAGACCTTAAGGAACTAAAGATTCGTCGAAATATTTGGGTTGAAAAATATGGTAATGGAAAATACAAAAAACCTATTGCTCCTTAGGTGTGGACAAAGGATTAATGTGCACAATTCTTAAAGTTGATGTCTCAAACTCAATTTCCTACTGGATATGTAAGTGGTAATATTAGAAGCCAAACCGAAAATCATAGCTTAAGAAGCCTCAAGACCCATGACTATCATGTCATAATTGAGGATATTTTACCTATTGCAGTCATATCAAGTTTGGAAAAGGGACCAAGATTGGCAATTATAATTTTGGGCCTAATCTTAAAAATAATGAGTTTGCATGTGCTAGATCCTTCAAACTTTGATAATTTTAGGAGAGAGGTTGTTGAAGTCCTCTGCTTATTGGAATGAGAATTTCCACCAACAATATTCAATATTTCTATGCATCTTCTTATACATCTAGAACATGAACTAGAGCATTGTGGCCCAATAACAACAAGATGGATGTATCCTATAGAGAGATACATGAAAGTTTTGAAAAAGTTTGTTCGTAATAAGTCAAAACCAAAAGGTAGCATTTGTGAAGGATATTTAATGCAAGAGGCCATAGGGTTTTGCACATAATATATGAAGGATTTTAGCAATGTCAATCGGCGTGTATGGGATGATGATGATGACCAGAGAGTTGCAGGTGAAGTATTAGAAGGAATTGGGCGTCGCTTCAAGCTATAAAATGAAGAAAGAATCGCCATACATGCCTATGTTCTTCCAAACACATCATCATTCGATAAGTGGCGTAGGTAAAATATTATTTACATCATAATTTATTTATTGAATTTCATTTAATAGCTAAATTATTATCACTCTTACTTTTCATATTCTATGCAGAAAATATGAAGAAGAGATTAAAAAATGGATGCATCCATCTCGAAAGCATACACTTCAAGATTTGAACCTTCGAGATCGTTCTTTTCCAAAATTTGATGATTGGATTGTCGATGCAATTAATGATGCACGACAAGAAGGTCAAGATATGACGAAGGAGGAAATTCATCTTTCACAACCTCCAAGTATATGGGCTTCTTCTTTCAATGGGATGTGGGCCTATGGTACTCATTTAAGAGTGGAAGAAAAGGACACAAGAAAGGAAAATTGTGATTGTATTGTTACTGTTGAGTTTCATCACAACACTGAAAAGAACTTGTATGTTGGATTCATACAAGAAATTATTCAAGTTGATTATGGTGAAACTAGTCCTATATTATTAAAATGTAAATGGATCAAGCCATCTGAAATACAACATGATGAGTATGGATTTGTACATGCACATACATGCCAAATTTTACTAAAGACCAATGAGCCATATGTTTCCCCTATTAAAATTAACCAGGAATTTTTAATTGGTGATGTGACAAGCTCAGGATGGTCGTATGTTTTTCAAATAGAGCACCACTGAAAAATGAAATTCATGGAATATGTTGATATAATGGTTGATGGGCAATGTGATAGTTTACAAGAAACATTGGAGGAAGAATCTGAATATGGAGATAGAGTATTTGAGGATGAATCATTGATTCCCAGTGAAGAGACTGAGTTAGAAAACATAATTCATGGCCAGGACAATATAATGTACGAGGACAATGAAGGAACTCAAGCAGATGTATACACAAGTGATCAGGATTGTGATCTTGATGACCACGCAAATGATCATGATGACGATTTATCACCTTGACTTTATGGCATAAATTTTCACTATGCAAATGGATTTTATTGTTTTGGCCATGGGATTAGCCAGATGGTTGTATTAAACTCTATGTGAAATTTATCATTTATTTTTCACGTTGTGTGAATTTTTTTTCATTCCAGTGACTCTATTGTAGCATGAAGTGATTCAATTTATCTTAAAGAGGATTACTAGATCCATAAATGAAATTCTCTACATGAAGTTATGCTAACTTTAATATTTATTTTGTAACTTCTATACTTGTTTTCTTCCTCAGGAAAATCTAGATTCTTCTAATTTTATTTTAGTTGTTAAATTGGGAGATGCATATCTTTTTATTGCAGGATATTTGATTTTCAGCTTGCAAACCTCGAAGCTAAATGTAAGTCTCTGGATTTTGTTTACTAAGGGCTCAAAGTATTAATATGGTTCAGGAGCTCTTCACCAAATTTGTATGGTACTAACACCAGTACACATATAATATATTCAATAATGTTACAATGGCTGGGACAACCAATCTGCATTCCCAATTGCAATATGCTATCTTTTTTATTATGTGATAAATTTATGCAAATATTACAATTTTTTTGCAATTAAAAAAATAGAATCCATAATTCTAGATAAGGTGCTAATACTGAGTAAAGTGTTCCTTCTATCAATTTAAGGTTGATTCATTCTCATTGATCATAATGCATGATCATATAATAGATATATTTTATAATTGTTATTTATCCATGCACTAATATTTTTTCTTTAAATGTGAAATGTAGGACATAAATACTATGAAGAAGGGGTTGAAACGTAAAAATGATCTTAGCAGTGATGAAAATATGATAGAATACGAGCGTGTTCGTAAAGAACGCATCACAAAAAATGAATAATATTTCTCATCTCTTGGTTTGGTGAATAAGTAAGTAGTTACTCTTCGTCACTTTTTATTTCTATGCATATTTAATGAAATTTGTATATAATATATTTGATGATGTAGACCATTATTTGATAATTTTTTTATTTTTTTTATAGGGGAAACTTGGATCCCATTGACAATGAAAATAAACAAAAAGCAAGAAAATACATATCCCTGCCAACTTGTAGAAGAAAACGCCATGGTAATTCAATGCATGGAGATGAAGCTGAAAATTCTAATGATCAACTTCCTGATATATCAGATGATCATCTCCAAGGTGTTCGTGAAAAATTGGCACATTCTGACGAAGCAGAGTTGCAAGAAATTTATTTACAGTTAAAGAAAAGATTTGAAGGCACATCTGAGGATATTTGTGTGCAACCTAGTGCCACACCTATTGTGCACAAGGAGCAACCAATTCAGTATTTTTCCACAGAAATCACACCAATTACATCTTCTCCAAGTAAGGTGCTAGGAACTACCACACCTTCTCTAGCCACAAGTATGAGTGATTTTCCATCACCTAGTCTTGGTTTTGAATATGTATCAGCTTTAGTGAAAAGACAAAGAACTAGTCAAAGCCTTTATAGGTCCACAAAAAGGGAAGCCAAAGAACGAAAATCATAAGGGAAGAAAGCTTACTTGATTGAGGTAAAAGATGGTGAGCCTACTGGACCAAATGCGTCAAGCTGGGCCACAGAGGTGGGCACAAGAATAAGGTCTCATTTGGATGTTACCAAATCAAAATTTGCAGATCAAGATCCAAGAAATGTTGATCAAGTGATCCAACAAATGGAAAATGTTTTTGAGACTATTGGTAGAAGGATTTCTAGTAAATATTATAAGCGCAGAATGAGAATTTTGGTGAATAACTTCAGGCATAAATGCAGAAAATTAATCTTCGATGGAAAAGATAGGGAGAGTAGCTTGACTCCCAAACAATGGGAAGATTTGAAGGAAAGTATGCGTGTTGAAGATTAATTTTCAAAGAGTATAAGAGCGAAGAAAGCAAGAGAGCAGGTGAAGGCTCGATATCTTTTGGGTCGGGGTGGGTTGCGAGCCAAACAACAAATATTTGTAAGGATACATTTTTTTTGTTGAATATTGTACATTGTGTTATGTGTTTTTAGTTTTCTTAACATCCAACTAGTTGTGCGTTGAAAATTATTTGTAGGTTGAAGAAGCTAAAAGAGAACCAGTGGTGAGTGAAATGGCTCATTATATGGCAGACTTGGAAAATTCCAAACATAATTATATGTCAGAAAATCCAATAGAAAGTTCTTTTCCATATATTGACGTTGAGAGTAGACAAATAGGAGCTTTATCTACTGTTGAAAACCATAGTAAGGATTATAATCATGCAATGCAATGTATAACTGGTTTGGCAAGGACAATGTCAACCATAGCCTCCTCCATTAAACCTCTTGTTGCTGCATGGAAAAATAAGTAATTTAACATTGATTTAGATGAGGTAAGAAAATTATAATTCCCTTACAACCAGTGCTTCACTTGAATTTGTAATATGTTAATGTTTTGGTTCCATTTGCCTTCACTCATGAAGCCTTCTTTTATTGGAAATTCCTGTCAATCACAGGAAGAAAATGTAAATTTGGGTGGTGCAAGAATGCCAAATGATTCAAAAAAGGGCCATGAACATGCGAAGGTATTTTTTTGTAGATATCTACAAGAGCTATATGATTCTATTTTAGTGTTATTAATATTTTTATGTTTTAATATTATATTTACTATTTTATGTTATGTTAAAACTTATTTTGTTTTAATGTAATATTTGATTTGTGAATAATGAAATCACATATAGGATGTTAAAAGAAAAATGGTTACCTCAAGAGTTCTAAAATATGATGAAATTGATGCACCTTAACATTCCCAATAAGTGCCAAATCCTGCTGGTATTTCAGATATTAACTCTGTGAGTGCATATTATTCAGTTAATTAAATAGCTATGTATGCTTTTGCAATTTAATTGTAATTTTTATTTTACAAATATGTATGTATAATTTTTTGTTTTTGACAGTGCTTATTAACTCCGGTAGGGGATGACCTACTCCAAGTAGGTGAAAAAGTGAATATATTAGATCCATATGATAGTGTTATTGCTGGCATTAGACGAATTCAGTCAATTTCTATCACACATGGAGTGCCACTTGGTCCAGAAGATGCAAATGTAAATGTCATTAATGTCACAAGTAACATCCCCCTTCCGTATGAAGATAAAATAGATGGATGTGTTCATTTGAAGGAGAAGGAAAATAGTTTCATTTGGTGACCGAAGAAGTATTTGGAAAATTCATCGATCTAGTTGGTCGTCTTGTTGTTGTTCATATATAACTTCTCAAATCCAACCACTCTTCTTTAATAACTCAGATATAGAACATAATTTTTTTTCTTAATATTTAGACTAATTTTTGAAACTCATCATTTGGATTTTATTGCAAATAAAATGTCGACTAAATGATCACACATATTGTATGGAAGGACTTGGTCACCCTGGATGTCAACTATAAATTTTCCATAGCTTTTTGATTGTATTGGTTTACAAGTTGATAGTTTGGATGACACAATAGAAAACATGGGAATATATGGCTTGTTGTCACTAATGAAGGTTTATGCGTAAGTGATTTGTATGTAAATATGCTATGAGGTTTTTTTGAATGTATGTTTTCATTTATGAGCTATTTGTTTAAATATGCATTTCATTGTTCAGAAAAAAAATTAAGGCTTTGGAAATGTTGTTGCTTCCTACGGAAAAATATGGAACAAAATCTGTTAATTCCATGGGGAATGATACACCTTTAGCTACGATTTCAAATAGACTAAAAATAATATTTGAGTACTTAAAGCAGATGTTTGTTCAATTGACAAAACCTCCTATTGATCCAATTCGTAAAGCAATTGTCACCTTAATGGAATGCATGATTGGTCCAAAAGGGGATCTTACAAAAACTAGTGAGAAGCAGTGCCATAGAATTTCTCTTAAAGCTCCTCTTCTTTCCATTGAGAAAACATAAAAAAAATTAATCACTGAGGTTGGTATAGCAAAGTGCTTGGTATCAAATTTCCAAAAGAATGTGGCTCTACAGAATTGGAAGAGACCTTCGATAGGATATGCTTGGAGGATAGTCTTGTAATTTGTGAAGGTTACAAATTACTAGTACTATTAGAAAGAGTTGCGTAATATAAATGCCTTTACTTCCCTAACTTGTCTATTATGGTTATTCTAGACTTTGATCATTGTTAATTCAAGGAGTCTACAGAGGAGAGTTGGGGTGTGAACTATCGAGCCTTGAATGACTTATTCCAGATGTCAAAACAAAGAAAGGATACCTGGGATACTGATTCTATTTCACATTGACCCCCCAGGCACAACAGCTGCACTTGGAAGAAGTGTAGATTAAATCTCAAATGGAGGGCCTCTTTGTTGAGAATATCAGGAAGCTTTTGATGATGTATATGAGCAAGAGGGTATTGTTAGAGAAGATTGCCCACTTAGCTACTGATATGGGTCTCCCAATGGATTTCAGAACTAATCTATGCAACAACTATCCTAAATTTTTTGAGGTTGTTGATACAAATTATGGGCTTGCATTGGATTTAACTTCATGGGATCCTACTCTTGCAGTCTCTTTTGCAAAAAAAGGCCTTGGAAGAAGCTAATAATCTGGACAGTGGTCTTATACTTGATAGGCCTCGAAAGTTCAAGAAGTTAAATCTCGTTTAGTTCTAAGTGTTGTACCCACCATTAATTAAGCAAGTGGTTGTTAAGGCAATTGAGCCTATGGAAGGTAAATAGTAAAGATGGTAATTAAGTCGGACTAAAATTGTTGAGTGTGCATCTAAATTTCCTATGGAGTTTCCCATATGGCATTCCCACGAAAGGTGTGATCCTGAAACATTGGCCTGATGAAGTAGAAAAGAGTTGTTGAGTCTTACGGTAGAGAAGAGAAGACTGGTTGATACTCTGACCCATTTCAGGCATGCCTTAAAGTTTTGTAACAAGGTAAAACTCAAGAACTTTTTAGCTTTGGATTCCTCAAAATTTATAAATTGTTAACCCACTACTTCAGTAATAATGTAAAATTAAAGTGTTACCCAGTTCAGTAACAATGCAAACTATTGACTGTTAATTATTGGACTGTCTTACTATGATTTGAGCCCTCTTGACATAGGTCCTTTTAGAATGTTGAATTCGCCTCAAATAGGTCCTTGTAGAATTTTGATATGAGTCTATATGTATCCTACACATAAGTCCTTGTAGAATGTTTATATGAGTCTATATGTATCCTACACCTAAAATAGGGCAAAATTACAATGGCCATAAGGCTGAATTTCAGGCCTGAAATAGGTCAAAATTGTGGATGCTACATTGGCCTAAATTTATAGATTAATTTTCTTACTACAGGTCTACAGGTTAGAAAAAATATAGGTCCAAAAATTCCATCCAGGGGTCTAAAAATATGTCTCGTTTATTTTCTCTTCTACACTATTCTTTAGCTTCTCTTCACCAAGATAATATGATATTAATTGATGCTTATTCGATTTGAACACTGGTTCTTATATATTTGTCTTCCACAATGGAGGTAAATGATTATTGGAGAGGCATGTCATGCCTACATATGTAAGTTAGTGTTCTTTCATGTTTGATCTTAAAAAAATATTTTTTATTCAATGAAAATGAATTAGGATGTTTATGAGCAATCATTTAAAATATTATAAATTCCTCTCCAAGATGGTGTCAAACCCATGAAGCAAGTAAACCAAAGATTCATTTTATTATTATTGATTTCATCTTTAAATAAGTACATAATTACATAGTCATTATAATGAAGACCTACCTAGTTACATAGTTAGATCTGATTTGTTATACCTTCAAACTAGTTCTTTCTTTTAGTTGGTTCTTGCACTATCAACTTCATAGGAAAGAATTCAGATTCTTTCAAACTCAATGTAAGCAGCTATTCTGAGATCCTCGAATGTACTATTTCACTGTGTATACATATTACTGTTTTGACCTTATTTTGTGCTTCGATTGTAAATACTTCACTGTACATGTCTCTAACTTCTGTTGACCATTTCTGTGAGACCCTATGTGATACCATCAAACTGAAATGGCATACTTCTCATCAAGCTGTGATGGCACCGAACCAGTGAGACCTTTCTCACTGTGGTAGCACGAAACAGTGATAGATTTTTTACTGTGGTAGTTCCAAATTGTAGTGTCATACTTATCATGTGTTTGATTATACTGAGACTGTAGTTGACTTGTGATTATAACACTGAAGATCTTCACCCTAATACAGATTATACTGATATCTTTTTGTCACACCAAGCCTTAACTGTAAATACATCTTTATAACTCATTCTCCTCACTGCTATGGTATTGAAATAATCTTATAAGAGTAGTACTGAATTGAGGCAGAGGTAATTTCAACACTGTGATGTCATTGAGATTGAGATGTTACCGAGATCCTTCTTTTCGTAGTGACAGAGATTGACCTTTCTTGTGAACTTGCACCTAGCTTAATTATTGGACTGTCTTACTATGATTTGAGCCAGATGGTTGTATTAAATGAAAACCAATTTTTAGGGAATATTTATAGCTTACTAGAGAAAATCTCGATCAAGACTATTATTCATTAGCAAAGGTGCCAGATGTTGGTTGGGTGAATGAGGGAGTAATGGATTCAGGGTTGTAGGTTTTTCTTCATTCGCAGGTATTGATCCTTTGATGAATTCATACATTTTTTTTCGATTTTTTTTCATATTTGTATAAGTTGGGGAATTCAGTGGTTTTTTCTTGGAGCCATGAGAATAATGTTGCATGGCCCAGTTTACCATGGGGAAAGGAATTACTAAACCTCGGGACCGTACTGATGAAGATGGGTATACCTAATCATAAATTTTTACAAGTTGATGTCTGCGGAGCTACAGTTCAAAGTGACAGTGAGTTTTTGTGAGGACAATGATGTCGGCCCTCTTTATTTTTCCATGGCCAATAAGTTGAACATATATTTTGGCAGATTGTAGGTTGCTAGCTGCGCAAAGCCTGCCTTATGTTAATTTTTTGGGGATGTAGCTTAACATCCTATGATGCTGTTTAAGGGGCTACTCCAGGGATCTTTCCTCGGATGCTCTATTTTATGCTTGAAAATGGAGTTTGCAATATTTTCTCAAAAAAATCTTCTTCATATATCTTTTTTTAAAGAGAGTAATTTTTGTGATCAGTTATAGTGTTTTCAATCAGAACCAAGCTGCAATGCGTACAAAACTTATGTTCTGATATTAACCTTCATCGCATATGAAACCTATCATGCTTCGAGAAAGCCTTCCTCTATTGTTAAAATTTCCTTGGATCCTCAAAATACTAAATATTTGACAACGAGAAGTACTGGTCCATTGACTAATAGCTATCCTTGGCTTGTGAATCATATCTTCATCGAACACTCTGATCCAAACCCTCTCCAAATTGGGGGAAATCAATCTGTTAGCCCAGCAAACGTGATGGATGGATGGGCCCCCTTCAATGGAACTGATGGAATGACTATTCTGGGAGAGATTGACTTGGTGTTCACCTTATCGTTATTATTTCATGTACAAACAGATAATAAATCATGGCATTCCAGATGTGGTGAGCAACAAGATGGTGGAAGTGGCAGAGGAGTTTTTCACTATGCATGTGGAAGACCGAATGGAATATTATTCTGACAATCCATTCAGTAAAACACGTTTTTCTACCAGCTTCAACATCCACAAAGATCAAGTGTTCAACTGGCGGGACTACTTGAGACATCATTGTTATCTGTTAGAAGACCATGTTCATACTTGACCTTCGAAACCAGCTAATTATAGGTTAATATTTTATTTCTTTCGTTTGTTAGATATGTGTGTGTAATTTTGGTGAGTATAGCAGATAACGTGCCAGTATATATTGCAGAGAAGTAAGGGCACTTGCTCTGAGATTACTGGAGGAAATATCTGAGAGCCTGGGAGTGGAAGCTGACTTCCTAGCTGACAAAGCGCTGGGAAAGCATGAGCAACAAATGGCTATAAACTACTATCCCAAGTGCCCCAATCCTGAGCTTACATTCAGTTTACCAGCCCATTCAGACCCCAGTGTACTCACTCTTCTTCTTCAGGATAAGGTGCCTGATTTACAAGTGCTCAATAATGGACACTGGATTTCTATCAAACCCATTCCTAATTCTTTTGTTATCAACATTGGTGATCAATTACAGGTTCCATATATCTGCTTGGCACTCCAATTAATCAATTCCCTCTTTTGATTTAATTTTTCATTTGTAGAATCCAACAAAGTAAAGGGAACAATGGTGTTTGTTGTTCACATTTTCAAGTGTTCCACTGTTGATTAACAATTTTCCTTTGGTTGTTGAATTGACTGAATTTTTTGATATAGGCATGTAGAATGCTTTCTGTTTATTTTCTATATTACTCTAGTTAAGTTTTAAATAATTACGCCGGAGGCATTATCTTTGCTGGAGTGGGGTGAGAAAACACTGTTCACCCCACCCAATCAAAACATTTCCCCATCGCCTTTCTGTTGAGTAAAAAGTTGATAAGTGTAATCGTTCGTCCTGCGATAATAGTAATGAATTGTCCTGCTTTGGGCTTTGTGCTCATCCCCTGTCCTTCTTTGGGCTTCGTTTTCATACCTAGCTAATCGTAAATTTTCGGTTGTTGTGTTCAACAGACAGGAAAACTGGGCACAATTAACTTCTGCAGAGCCTGCAAGCAAAGACAATGTAGAGTTTAAACTCCTGGTCACGAAATTCCTTAGGGAATTCTTTCACTAGTTAAATTCTGACTTGTGAAACAGTGTGGATAAAATGCCTTCTTCCCTGGATCTAAGGTGTTCACCTGCAAGGGACCGCCAAGTGGAATGGCACAAAAGGGGATGAAGTCTGAAGATCACCCCACATGCTACGAATAGGGATATGACGCTGAACTTTCTCTATTCCAGGATATGCAGGCAAAGGAAAAGGATAGTTTCTTGCAGCATTCGGGCGATGATTTCATAGCAAAGCCACCTTCAAATCTTCTTTTATCAATAAGTGATTGCCGCATATCACAGAAAACAGGTTCATCACCTGCAGCAAGGCGTGGGTTGTCTCTTGCATCAAGGCCTTGAAGTGAGGCTGGAAATAGATCAAGGCAACAATCTGTTTCCCCAAAAGTTTCTAGAAGTGTGAGCTCTTCGAAGAGCCATGATCGTGATCATTTCAGCTCCCAAAGTAAGGGATCTGCAGCTTCATCTTGTGAGGATGATATGGATTCCATTCAATCTGCATTTTCAGGAAAAAAAATAACAAGCACTATGAGCATGGTAAATTGGCAAGGAACAAGGAAACAGGAAACATCTCCAAATAGCATAATTAAGTCATTCTCCAAAAAACCCATAAGATCAACATCAAAAATTAATATTTCCCCAAGCTCTATGCCAAAGAGATCCTTTGACTCTGCATTGCACCAAATGGTATGCCTCCTATCTTGGAGTATTGGTTTTTTAAGCTTGCAGTGATGTTGTTAGCTCTAATTGCATGGGTTTCCATTTTTCGTTGTTTGACACAACAATATTTTGTTATCTCCTTTCATGTATTCTACTTGATTCCTGTAAAGTGAAAGCTTGAGGGTGTTATTCCTAACTGATAAGATTGGGATATCATTGACATCAATCCTCGCATGGAAGCAAGGCATTGCCTGATTTAGGGTTGTTTTGAGTTTGCTTTTCCCATGTGTTGATCTTTTTTTGAGGCTTCAAGTTCAAACATATGCACTAAAATGTAGTTGAAATCAAAACTGTGAGCCATCTCCAAATGTTCTAAATACCAAAAAGGGACTGTAAGCTAAGCTCAAATTGTTGAATATGAGTTGTGCGCGAAACAATAAAAAGGTCATGATTTTATACCATATCTATGGTATTATGGCATCTACATACTCTATTTGACAAACATATGACCAACCAAAGACTCATTGAGATACACATTAAAATAACATAAATGTTGAAAACATCCAAAGCTCTCGAGTCCCAACTCAACTGATATCTGACATACATGTAATCTTGAAAAATTATGTTCTGAGAATATAGTGGCGGGCTTTTCTTAGAAGTCAGATAGTTAATATAATACTAGTCTAAGTTATAGGATAATAATTTATTCACGTATGCTTGTCATTTGGTGTAAACGTTACAACATTCTATAAGAATGGAAAATCTGGATTCAAGCACTTACTGAAGTAAAGCAGGAAAAACCTTCTGAAAACCTTTTTCTAGCTTGGAAATGTTTTGAATTACAAATATGTAACAAAGGAAAGGATCATTTACCTTTTAGTTCCAACGAGAACTATTGGAACACAAGGTGCAAAATGCCTCAGTTTAGGAAGCCACTACACAGTCATTGTGGAAGTTATGTTAGACAACCATTTTAGTAAACAAGACATCCTCACATCAAACTTTCAAGATATTATATTTGTTTGGGTGGAAAAAATGTGTCTTCTCACAAGTTATTTCAAATAGAACCCAAAATAAGATTGCATAAAGCACAATCCACATAAAACAAACCTTTTTAGTAATATTCTCATAGCTTGCCTTGCTAATAAGAGAAAATGCCAAAATAAAAAAATTTGCTCCCCTATAGCTAAGAGCTCTTAATATATTGGAGTCCTCTTGACCTGTTCCACCAAATTTTCAGAGAGGGACTAAAATCTAAACTCCTAGAATGGTTACTCTTTGAAATAACTAGAAATGCACATAAAATGACTGTTTAAGAACTTTAAACCCAAGAAAACACATCTAGGAAAATAAATGCATCCTACATTTTAACATGAAATATAGAATGTATTTAAAAAGAGACTTCCGAAGAACAATAAAATCTTGGATAAGAACTCTGATTCCACCATTAGTACCTGTTGTACCCCACAGACCAAGGTTCACCGTGTTGCCATCCACCACAACATTTTCACTGAAGTTATCAAAAAAGTTGGTACATAGTCCTGAGATCCACCATAAAAACATATAATTAATATTGCAACCTCAACGAGGCATTAATAAAGTAAATTAAGACCAATTCCAAATAACACCAAAAGTTGAAATATGCACAAATCTTGTCACTTGTCAACTAATTTCTCCCATTATGTTCATTAAAACACTGCCCAGAAAATCCTTTAAAACCCTTTCAGCAACAAAAAACTATTAAAAGTACTTGTCTTTCTCTATTTTCAAAACATAGTGAAAAGGCTAGAAAATCTCTGGATCGAAATACAACAAAATTTTCCCTAACTTGGAAGCACTTATGCTTAAATCAAGAGATCTATTAAGTAATCTCTGCCATAATAAATTCAAACATTGGCCGATAATGTCTTTAAAATCCTTTCTGTTAACCAAAAACCATTAATTTATCTTGTTTTTCCGAAACGTGTCGATTGTATTGTGTCTGCCTGGCCATGCACATTCCGAACGTGTGTTTTCGTTATAAAATGTGCCTCCCTCACAGAAAAGCATCCAAAAGGCTAATGTTCTCCATGTTATCAACTCCATCTCTATACACCATTGGTAAACATTAAAATTTTGTTAATAATGTTTCCCTTTACAATCTCCATTGAAGGAAACATCCCTTACAAGATGGTGACATTAAATTGCAAGGGGATATGCTGTCGATTAGAAGTGCTGCTGATAGGCCTTATTCAAACAGTTGGCCACCTCTGTTTTCCAAACATACAAAATACTGAGACTGAACCAAATCCCATCTACTTGAAGTCCCTGAGCATCCTAAATAGAGGTGTTCAATTGGTGAAAATGTGCGAGAAAAAAAACCCTCTTAATACTCTCCAGAAACTGAGATATACTTTTGAAATCCACCAACTAGAAAAGGACATCTGTGACTTCGTTCCGTACCAGATGCCTGACCAATTATCTCTTGAGTTGAAGAATATCATATCGAATTTCAACTGTATTCGCCATTTGTACAAGTTAGAGGCAGTGAATGAGAGAAACCTAAATGAAACAATCGTTCCCAGGCTCACCAATGATCTTGATGAGAATGCCATGATGTTACAACAAATGGGTTCACATGCTATGTTTGATGACGCTTTTGACGAAGCTTATTCTACTTCTAATTGTAGTGGCTCAGTGAAGTCTGATTTTGTAGTGGGACTGGAAAATAATATCTAGAATTTGAAGAGGATTCTGGGACTGGAAGACCCTTGTGACAACCTGAGATCGTTCTATCATCCGCACAACAACCTCTACCAGGGTTTATGAATTTCCATTGCTAGATGATGCCGATGCTCTGCCCCTTTTCTAATTTTGGGCTTTTGGACATAAATCAATTCCAGGTAATGCGGACAACCAGCTAGTCAAGCAAGTAATGCAATTTATATGCAATATATTATTTTACTAAAGACTAAGTTTGGTTCAATTTAATGATTGTGACACAGTGTTCTCCTAAATGTCCCTAATTACAAGCAATTACTACATTGGCATATCATATCAGGATATCATTATAGTTTTACATAATTCCATATTAATACTTACTATGCTCTTAACAATGGTATCGGTAATCCATTAAAATAGATTCTAGCCATATACTTAAATTTATATTCATATTCATAAAAAATCAAACAAAAACCTGCGAATGAAATTTATACTTATCAAGAAACTATTCATGCTTTCAACAACTTTTTTTTTTTGGGAATTTTTGGTTTCCACCTACAGAATTTTCAGTAGTGTTGCTAATGTATGAATCATAGGTGCAAGCGGAATGTAAAGGTCTGCCACTTGCTCTGAAGGTCATCAAAAGCTCTTTTTATGGTCAACCTCATCTGGCCTAGGAGGGTGCCAAGAAAAAACTCTTAAAAGGGGAATCAATATTAGATTATCACAAAGAAGGGCTTCTTAGATGCTTGGAGACCAGTATTGATGCCCTGGATGAGGAAGCACGGGAGTGCTTCTTAGACTTGGGGTCATTTCCAGAGGATAGAAAGATATTAGTGGATGCATTATTGGATATTTGGATTTATGTGTGAAAGATGGAGTGGCACGATGCTTTTATCATCTTGTTAGAGCTTGCAAGAAGAAATCCGCTGAATTTGACAAGCAATCTCAGGTAAGCCTCTTCATTTCTAACTATTGTGTGCTCAATATCATTTGATCATAGCTTCCTCTGTCTTATACATTGTGTTGTCTTGGTAATTGGATGTAGAAGGAGCCAAGAAATAAATTATGGCAGTGCCTCTGAGCTATACTTTTCTCAACATGATGTAATGCGAGACTTGGCCCTATATTTGGCATCCTGAGGTAGCATAGTTGGTAGGAAGAGGTTGCTTATGCCTAAAAAGGAGGACATTAATAACTTTAACAAATATTCCTATTTTGATAGACCATAGACCTTTAATGATATCTAGGTGTTGATCATTGATTCAAAAGTTATTAGAAAATATATGCAATAACCTATAATGTTCTAATCTAGCTTTTCTTCTATGGTTCACGTATGTAGGTGAAATGGAAGACGATCAGTGGTGTGAGATGAATTTTGGTGAGGAACAGGATTTGGTATTACTCTTTTCTGCAACCAAATACTTTCTTCCATCATTTTTGAGTTACACGAAGAAACTGAAAGTCCTCATAGTGTTTAATTATGGGTACAAGAAAGCCACAGTGAATGGTCTACCAGCCTTATCTTCACTTACTCAGCTTAACACTATTCACTTGGAGAAGTTGAATGTGCCTCAACTTCAAGAGCACAGTAAAGTATTGCAAAACATGGAGAAGAAATCTCTGACATTATGTGAAGGGCTCGGAAATATGTCCAGGTTCAACAGCTCCCAGTCAAGCCTAAAGCATCCCATAATGCGAGATTTTAACTTGGACCACTTATATGATTTAGAGGAGTTACCCCCTAGTATCTGTGACACATCTTCTATTGAGAAGTGGTCTATCACTAGCTGCCACCTTCTTAGTGGTCTATCACTTAGCAGAGTTCTTACTAAAAATTTTCCTTTGGATTCAGTAAGAACTTCAGTGACTGAACACTCTCCTAATCCTAAGTGTATAGATCCTGAGTTCTGACAACTGTCTCTAGGCTCATATTTAAACTCAAGGGCATTGAGATGGGTATTTAGAGATTGATTCTGCACAGCTTCATGCTCCCTAGGCTCTTGAGGGACTTTGGTTATGTCACAGTTTGTCCCTGCAACCTCACATTCCATAAGCTCTTCAGGAACTCTGATTACTTTATAGTTTATCTACATAGCTTCATGTTCCATAGGCTCTTCAGGAACTATGGTTACTTTACAGCTTGTCTCCTCAGCAGAAGCTGGACCAATCTTGGCCAGTTTAAAGATATTATCTCTCTGGGCTGTCAAACAATTTCCTTTGTCTTCCTGTTCCTCAGATTTCTGTTCCTCCATTCTCTGTGGATAAATGTGATCTTCTTTATCCTCTTTAATGTGAACAACAGTAATAAAGTGATAATTTTTCCCTAACTTTATTACTGTTTTCACTTTCGGCGTTTAATTTGCACCTCTCGGTGAAAATTCTAGTTCTATTATTATTTGTTGTTCGAGATCAATTAATATTTTTTACTTAAATATCTCTTAAAATTGCTAGAACGCTAATTTATGATTTTTCACTTTCTAAAAGCTCCATAATTATGGATGACTGTTTTACTGGTATTGTTTTCTACTTCAATGTTTTTGGCTTAATGCAAGTTAGTTTGAAAAATATCTTAGATTATAATCCAATGATTGGCTGAAGTTCTAAAATTATGATAGGTCAATCTCAGCTGTTTTAACGAGTCATTAAAATTCATTGGTTATCTTGTTAGATTTCTATTTCCTATATGAAGCCAACGACTGCGAGGATGGCCATATGGTGGGTATTTCTGACCAAGGGTTTGACCTATTCATTTTTGTAAAAATATTTGCATGTCAAAACTATTATCTTCAACATGTATACTTGAGGCTGGATCCAACTTTTCCCTGCTTGAATTATCTTCTAACAGTGTCATACTTTCTCTCCATGGTGGATAAAATAAAAATCAGCATCAACTATTTGGTTTTCCTTGCTTGCAATATTGATTCAATACAAAAGTAGGATGTCTAAAGCGGTAGAGGAAGATATGAAGCTACATCAGACAAGGTGTTTACATGTGTTGATATTATAAGAAAGGTCTTGTGCCAACTTTCACTTATAGTACATTCACATGGAGATGAAGTTTCAAAGATAATTTAGTTCCAAATTTATTAGACTTAGGCTATAAGTTCGAATGTTAAGTTCTGTGAAGCATTGACAGTTAAGCTAAAAGCATGAGATTAAAACCAAAGCTGAAACACTGGACTATTGCCTTGTTGTGTAATATTCCACATTAACGAGTTCTATAGAATTCCTGAAAGTTGATGAAAAAGGCCAGAATGATGACACTAAAATTTAAAAGAAGTATAAAATAACTTGTAATCATGATTTTTCTGTTACCCAGCCAGTCAGACTTTTCTAATTTAACCATAGGAGATTCATTCTATTGTGGAACTGCACTTTGTGATCAGATGGACCAACCAGACATATGCCACTGTTGTTTAAACAAGTTTTATTATTTTACGTCTGTTGTCCAAGTCTAATGCATTAGCTTAGATAATGAAGGTTTTAACAAACCCCAGGACTGCATTTTCCCGTACAAAATGATAGTTAAAATTATATTCTAGTTTTCTTATGTAATATTTAACTCCTGTCTAAGACTGAAGTGATAATTTTGTTGCTTGAAATGTTTTATCTGTAAAGAGATTTTCCTAGTTTGTTAACTGTAAGCAGGTGCACATTATTTTTCTTTAATATTACTTTGGTTTTGTAGGTGAACATATTTAAGGATGCTGCAATTCTAATGATCCATTATATTGACCAAATACGTGGTGAAGGATTTGAAATTAAGAATCTAAATATTGGAGGAGGTTTAGGCATTGATTACTATCACAAGGGAGAAGCGCTTCCTACCCCTAAGGATCTTATAAATTCTGTAAGTCCTTAAAGCTTTTAAGCATTGGCTTAAACTAAGTTACTTTTTATTCGAACTTACACTCTTTTGTTGCCCACGTTACTGTGCTAGCCTTGTTACAGCTATTTTGAGAATATATATAGGCACTTTAAAGATGTATAATTGCACCATTGGTTGTTTCTTCAGGTAAGAGAGCTGGTATTATCTAGAAATCTTACACTCATTGTTGAGCCTGGGAGATCTCTTGTTGCAAACTCTACTGTTCTTGTGAGTCAAGTTGTTGGAGTCAAGACAAATGGTAACAAGAACTTCATTGTAATTGATGGCAGCATGGCAGAGCTTATTTTGCCTAGCCTTTATGGAGCTTACCAAGTTAGTACATAAATTTGACTTGGGGAAAACCCAACTTTTTTTGATGATGCATGATTGAAGGGATGATTATTTCCAAATGAATATAGAAGGGATAATTTTTCCTACTTTTGTAGTCTCCTTGTTGACAGGAAATATTACTGGTATTGAGATTCCTAGATACTAAATAGACCATTCTTTCTCATGACAGGCACACAGTCTGAAAGTTGTGATATGAATCATAAAATGATTTTGAGATTTTGAGATGTTTATAACTAATATTCTTCTTGATACACAACACATTGAGGTAATTTCTCCACCTACCCCAAAGGAAAAAATTCAAACTTTTGATGTTGTTGGGCCTGTCTACGAGTCTGCAGACTTTTTAGGAAAGGACAGGGAACTTCCAACTCCAGAATTGGTGGTTAGTTATAGGAAAATAATTATCACACCTAATATACATGCATTATGAGAAGGAATTGATTTTCCAATATGATATTTAATTGTTTCTAGAATTATTTTGTGATGCTTCTTTGAAGGCATACACTTGTGGCTTAACTTTGAGTGGCCATCCTCTTTCGGTGGGCAGGAATGGTGGTCCATGACGCGGGATCTTACTGCATGAGTATGGAATCAAATTACAACTTAAGAATGAGTCCAGCAGAATACTGGGTAAGTTGAGTTGTGAATGCATATTTTTGTTTCTAGATTGGAGTGAATGCTATATTTTTAAAGCTTGAAAATGATGATTTTGACGATTGAGAGAATGCAAGACAGATTCAAGATGATGGATCAGTTAAAAGGATAAGACATGCTGAAACAATTGTAGGTGCTTGCTATAACTCATGACATTGTTGACCATCTTGTCTTATAGCATACAAGAAGAGTCAGGGTCTTCTTTTCAAGTTTGCTAGGCTGTTGGGTGGTTGGTGCTGAACTTAGGATCTTGAAAATTACAAAATTTTGGTTTGACGTTAACAGATTTTGATGTTATTTTGATATGAATATTTTTTAGAGTAAAATGTAACTGCAGATAAACTTTTCATTTTCCTCTTTTGGGCTATTGGTGTGTTCTCTATATGGATTAATTCATAGAGTGTATTTGTATAGCAATTTATTGAAGGTGTTTGTATGACATCTTTTAAAGTTGTTAGAAGGCAATTTAGGACCAACTTTAAAACAGTCTTGTAGCAGCAATTGAAAGTTTTTTTAAAAAAACTTTAAATACCCCTTTCTAGCACATTGAAAACCTTTTGATGATGGATTTAGAGTAGGTTTGAATATTTAGTTTCAACTGTTATTTGAATAATTTGAAGAGCTAGTGAAATCTCCTTGGAGCGACTATTGAAGGATCTTCAATACCATCATTACTATGCCATTATTCTGGGACAATTATATTAGTGTTCCTTTATGTTAGTGTAACTTTCTTTTAAATTTTAACCTCCTATTACATTCTTTGAAAGATATATAGGAACTAAAATTTCCATATATTTCACTTAATTATTGTTTTCCCCACTCCCCGGCGTTACTTTGCACCTCTCGGTGCAAATGCTAGTTACATAGTCATCACAAGGAAGACCTACCTAGTTACACTCTTCAAAATTATAACTATATATAATTTTGATGTTTCTAGGTTGGAGATTGTACTATTTTCATTGGAGGATGCTACTATTGATGCGCACAAGGCTCTTGAGTTACTTGGTAGGATTCTCGCAAAATTGGTTGTTGAAGGGATATTATTTATTCAAGATATAATAAGGGAAATAAAGGATGGAGGTACATAGGTAGGAAGCTTATTAGAAATGAGGGGATTTTGAGATATTTCTCAAGAATAAAATTTCAAGGTAGTTTGCTCACAATTTTAATGCGTGATCAATTTTGTGGTTTATTTGTTATCTCTCATGTTGACTAGTGAATGGTTGGTTAGTTTTTAGCTCGTGCTCACATTTGTTGGTTCCTGAACCTTGAGCACTTTATAACAAAAATAGGCAAAGTCAAACAACACAAATGGTCCACTAGCTCTCTTTTCATTTGCTATTATTATAATGAAGTTTTATTAGAGGCAATGTTTGTTTGTTTATTTTTCTTAGAAAAGGATTTGCTCTTGGTTTTATGTAATTTTCAATTTATCGTATGTAGCATGTTGAGAAATGGGAAAGAATAACGTGACATTTATTTTGCAGAAATTGATGTTGAAGGAAAATTGCTTTGACATTTTTTGTGTTAAGGTATATGTTGTATAAACTATTTATAGTCTAATTTATGTTATATTATAGTGTTCATTGTCTTTCATTTCTTATAGTGCATTGTATTTTCTTTTTTTTTCAGAAAATGAAATTAGTATTGATGGTAAGAAGCATGAATTAAGAAAAGAGAAGAGCAATAACATTGGAGCGACAAATGCAAAAAGAGAGAGGAGAACTGGTTTGATGATACCCTTAGAACCAATATCTCGCATAAGACACACATATAAAGACTAATGATCAAGTCTTCAGAGTTGGTGAATTCACCTGTAATGCCTTGACAACACAACGATAATGTTTTGAAGTGATGAAACATCATTTCATGTGTAAATTGTAGTCCAAATAATATAAAGTTGGAAACTCATATTGTAATATTTTAAGATTTCATATAATATAATTTATGTGGTTGAAATTATTTATAGTTGGACTTGATGTTGTTTAGTATTCTAATTAAAATATGCGACTTTGTGTTTTCATATTAGATGAACATGCACATTGTATGACATTTTTTAAATCATACAAATTAATTTATGTTGATTAATAATGAACACAAATAAAATGAATATGTGACTAAATTAGTCATTTAGAATGATTATTAATGAAATGAATATAAACTACTAAATTAGTCATTTATATAATGAATAAATGGCTACTGTAAATGATAAATTTGTGACTACAAATGATGACTAAATTTTGCATATATACGACTATTAGTAGCTAATTTACAGTATGTTATAACACGACTAAAATTTAGTCACATTTCTTCGGTCATTAATTAGTTTCAAACAATGACTAAAATTTGCATATATATGACTATTAGTCGCTAATTTACAGTATCTTATAACACGACCAACATGTTGGTCATAGTTCTTTGGTCATTAATTGGTTTTCTCGGGTGATCATATAGTAATATATTTTGTTGCATATTTGGTCATTAATTGTGACATTTAATGACCAAATCAAAGACCAAATAAATGACTAAATGAATGACTAAATCAGTGACCAAATGAATGACTAAATGACTGACTAAATCAGTGACAAAATGAAAGACCAAATGAATGACTAAATTAGTGACCAAATCAATGACTAAATCAATGACCAAATCAATGACCAAATATACAACTAGATAACAAAATTGAGATAACCAATTAATGAATAAGATAAAAATGACCAAAAGTTGGTCGCGTTATAAGATACTGTAAATTAGCTACTATTTGTCATCGACCGAAAAATAGTCATTTATATGCAAATTTTAGTCATTTTTTTAGTAACAAATTAACCATTTTGTACTAGTGTCTAAAACCGCACCAGGCGCACTGTAGGTGATACAACGCACCGGGCCATTGTAATTGGTAATTGGATTTGTGTGGTGCCCATAGTTCGTATCAATGTACCAGTTCGTAGTATTATAGAAATGCACTGGTGTGTAGTATCACACAACTACACCGATTGTTCTAATTTGTATTGGTATTTGTGCGGTGCCCATAGGTCGTACAAACACACTGGTGAGTAGTCTCACATAAATACACTGGTGCACAGTATTGCACAAACACACCGAGAGTTATAATTGGTATTGGTAATTCCGTGGTGCCCATAGGTCGTAGAAACGCATCGATGTGTTGTATCATACAAACACACCTATGTACAATAACTGACATGCACCAGTGTTCATTTTGTATTTTTTAGAAACATCGACCTGTGACAGTGCAATTATTGTGATTTTTTTAAATTCATTATTCATCAAAATTCGACACATATCTTATAAGAGTATTCATATTAATTAAATTTTTATTAAGGCATTTCAATGTGATGTTTGGATTAATTTGTTACATCGTATCATAATTATTGTGATTTGTTAAAATTCATTATTCATAAAAAGATAACACATGTCTTATAATAGTATTCATCTCAATTAAATTTTTATTAGTGCATTTTAATGTGATGTTTGGATTAATATTTTATATCATATCATCATATTTCACATCTCTTCATTATAGTATTTAATCATCCATAAATTTAATCAGTGGTGTTACATTTCACAGCGACAATGGAGAACACAATAGAATAAATTAAAGCATATTTTATTATATATATATGAATAAGACAGTCTTTGTCATACAAAATGGGACTGTTATTGGTATCCCTTTTTCTTTCAATTGGGACACTATATCCATTACATTAAAAAAAAATTCTTATTTCACGCACAAATATTTCAAAAAATACAATGCCTTGCTTTGATATCCAAACATAATGATCATCATTCTTCACTTGAACTGTTGTCACTGCTTGAGGTACATAAATGACTTGGGTTATTTTGAGGAGTGTTTTATTCACGGTTTTGATTTTTTTCTTCTTCTTCACCTTCCATCTACAAACATAAAAATAAATTGTAATGAGTGTATATACATTGGTGACAATAATGAAAATTGCAATATTAAATCATATACATTAATGTAAATTGAAAAGAAATGATGTACCATAGCAAAAATTGACTCATGAAATATACACATTCTTTCAAAACCTAATTTCATGCCATCTTTCAATATTTCATCTGTTAGCGCAGTTTCATACTTTGTTTCCTGCAAGTTTTAAACCCCATACCAAATCATATATTTAATATACAAGACTTTTTTGTTATATTAATTATAGATGGAGCTAAGTAAAAAAAGATCGATAGATGCTTACAAATTCCACAATTAATTTCTGATATGCCAACATATACTCACAACCCATATTTAATCCAATGTCAATAAATTTTTTTGATGGTTCTTCTTTGTATGTTAGAATATGTTTGGAGACATTTAATGATTATTGTTGTAAAACAACTTAAAATATACAAAAATAAAATCTAGTTAAGATGTTATAGGGAAGTAACGATTACTCACAAACTTAGATATCAACCATTTTCTTCCTTGTCGTCCTATTTTGTGTGTGGAATGGGTTCCATTTTCTTTTCTTTTTTTGCAAGAAAATACTTGAAAATTAATATTTAATGCTAATTTTTTTATTTATTGTACCTAATGATCGAAAAAATCAATGATTACATATTACATTTGAAACACGTTGTTGATATGGTTCCACCTGTGATGAAATTTTATCCATTTCTTTGACCATCTCCTTGTACACCTTTTTGGACATTCTTACTGGCAAATTTCTGATATCGACTCGTTCATCTTTTGAGATTTTCATAATCTTCCTGAAAATGTAACATGAAAATAAACTATTTAATTTTTATATTGATATATGAAAAGTAAATATAACAAAACTGATATTTATAAATACTTCTAGAAAAAAAATTAAAGGAATATTACTTTTTCATTCCTTCTTTTTCGTTGTTGTGTTGTTTTGCTATTAAAAGTCTAACATGTCTCATGGACAAATTCTTTGGAAACTCTTCCTGTAGTTTAGATAAAATTTGGTTCTTGGAATAATTGGATTGATTTGTGTATTGTAAGTGGAAAGGACGTCTATACATCCGTTCCACTAGATCCCTCAAACTTTTGTAAAATCTTTCCCCCTTTCGTTAACCTCTAGCACCACTCCATACGAGCTAAGAAGAAATTCATTTTCATTTGCATGTTATACTTTTTTTCTTTTTGTAGAACAAAATTACTTTTCTGAGTTGTTGGTCCCTATAGAATATTAAACATATGTGAATTAATAGATTGTTTGAAACATGTTATCTAATAATTTTAAGTATATTATTAATGAAAATTTAAAAAAGTTACTCATATTGGATCAATAGTATTTTTTCATTCACCTCATTCATCCTTTTGCAATTTTTCCATCAAGATTTTACACCCTTTTGGTCCTCAATCATAAATAATCTTTTCGAGCTTCGTCATTCTGTGGCTCTGCATGATACACAGTAAAAAATACATATTAGTTAAACTTACATATAGTTCAAAAATAATATTTTTTGTAAAGAATTTACAAAGAACTTTCCTTTTTTGCTTTTCTTGACGTGTTATCAGTATTTTTTTTATCTCTTGTGAGCCATTTTTTTATCAATATGAACATGTACCATATCATTCATTAACATATTTTATAAATAAATCATCAACTTTTTCAGGTAAAAAAAAAATATCAAGAAAATGGTGTGCTTTTAAATTATGTACGCACCGAAGTCGGTGCATCGTGTTCTTATAAACACACCACCAAAATAGTATAAAACACCATACGATCCTCTATGTAAACAAGGAGCACCAATGTGTTATATGTTAACCACCCATCGATTAACAAGGACAAAATTACAAAAATTGTCTAGTGTTAGTTTTTGTAGCATATGGTGCCATGGAGGGGGCGGTGTGAACTATTCTGATAAATGCCCCACGCAAATAGGGGACCACTGTATGGTTTTATTTGTCAACAAGGAGACCCAGTGCATTATATGTTACATGGTGCATCGATTAAAACAAAATAATAATAAAAAAATTCCAAACAGTACATGCGTGGTGCGCTATAATGAAATAGCGCATCGGTGCCCTATTTTACATATGGCGCAAGTATTAAAAAAAAATTCTTTTAAATTTTTTTATAAAAAATTACGTGTGTGGTGCATTGTGATAAGCCAGCGCACCAGTGCGCTACGTTACGCAGGGTGCACCGATTAAAAAAATTCATTCTTTTTTAAATTCACCCAAGGGCTGACATTGATTGGGATCCGACTATAAAATGCGTCCCATTGGTTAGATGTCATAGACCTATATATAGCAATAAAAACCCTATAAATCTAAAATGAACAACCCTAATTATGAAATCACAGAAACATGAAGAAGCAAGGGCAGAAAAAAAAAAAATGAATGAAGGGTTTAAGGTAAAATGGATTTTCTTTGTTTTTTTTTTTCTGAAAAATGAATAGAAAATTTAAATTTTTTACTTACTGCATAAAAAATATTGCAAAAAATGAAAAACAAAAAAATGAAATTTAATCACGAGATCGTTTGAAATTCTATGCTAAAGGGTTTGAATCACTAGAGGTTTGAATTCTAATTTTCTGAATAGTTCTGTTCGAAAGTATTTCACTACTTCATAGTGCTCTCATGCTTTGTTGCTCGAGGTATGTCTCGTGCAAATCTCTGGCTGAAAATTTTTGCAAAAATAGTGAGATAATGAAAAGTGTTTAGTATTTAAAGAATTGCTTTATGAAATTAGATTTCTGAAAATATTTTTTTTCCCATTTTTCAATTTACTGTTTTTTTTCACTTTAAAAAAAAATTGAGCTTTTTTTATTTACGTCTTTTCATCACCAGTGCGTCAATTAATAACACCGCACCGGTGCGTCAGTTAATATCATGGCACCAGTGTGCAGTAACTAAAATGCATCGATGCGGTTATCTGTACATAAGCACCGATAATAATAATTCCATTTTTAAGGCACCGAAATTACTTTTAGGTGTGTGCACTAAAATTTGTTGTTGGTTTTGCTCAAATGCGGGGAGAAAATATCATAATTATATCGAATGGAAAATTCTTCAAAATCCAGCTCGTTCCATAATATTTCTCAAAGTCCATCGTGGAGTTCTCACTATCCATCTCGAGATGTAACATTTACTTCAGATTTTATTTATATTTTCATTATCTAATTGAATTTATGTTTTTTCTCCATGTCAATAAGCTTAATAAAATATATAATGTATACAAATTTGCAAGTTCATGTAGTTTCAGAATGAAGTTCAGATGCACAAAATATTCAAATGGCTCCAAAACGTTGGAAGCTCTTACCAGGAGAAGCATATCGCAAGGCGCATTTGGTAGATGAAAATGGAAAGCCGCTTCACCCTGCCGATTTTAACAATAATGCATCTTCTAGCCACAATCTTGCGACAATGATGGTAATAATAATTGTTTGGTAAATTAATGTAATTATTTTAATGTCGAAAAAATTAATCATGCATTACCAATGTTCTTACTAATTCTTATCATAGATTTTGTACTAATCACGTTCAAATATAATTTTTGAAATTATTAGGATTCTAGTGATGATGAGCGACCTACCTACCATATTCCGTTGCACCCCAGGACAATATCAAATCGAGAAAAGGTTGAATTAGGAGAAAAAATCAGAGAGGAATGATACCAAGAATTGTTGAATCAACCACTCATTCAATTCCCGCTACGTCCAAATTCACCAATTAGGGATGACTAGAGGAATAGTAGTTATTCACAAGATGGCAATGGAGGCAATCAAATAGAGGTTGGTGTTTGCTTCTATTTTTCGTGAACGGATAAGGAAACATGGAGAGCTAAGAAAATGAAGGGAAGGAAGGAATAAAGTGAATGGCAAGCACTTCAAACCTAGGTCAGGTGGACACCTCATAGTGAAAGGAGGAATGGGCACTTACCACTTACCTTTTCGGATCGTCAACCTTTTCACCTGTCGCACTTCACAAATCAAAATATTTACCATTTACCCTTCGCTGCTTATAAAAAGACTCCTAATCTGCAATCTGTGGGTAGGCCCACCTCCTTTGCATGTCACCTCCAGCCATCGCACTTCACAAATCGTAAGATTTACCATATTCCCTTCCCTTCTTATAATAAAAACTCCTAATCTCCGATCTTCGATCTACAGGCAGGCGCACCTCCTTGTCATGTCACCTCCACCCATCGCACTTTGAAAATCACAATATTTACCATTTACCCTTCCGTTCTTACATCAAAAACTCTTGATCTGGGATTTGCGGGTGGGCCCACCACCTTATCACGTCACCTCATCCCATTGCACTTTGAGAATCGCAAGATTTACCATTTACCCTTCACTGCTTATAATAAAATCTCCCGATCTGTGATCTGTGGGTGGGCCCAACTCCTTGCCATGTCACCTCCTCCCATCGCACTTTGCATTTCGCAAGATATACCACTTAGCTCCCATTTCTCATAACTAAACTCCCCGACTTGTGATTTACGATATAAGTCAGGCCCACCTCCTTGCCACGTCACAAATAGCCCTTCCACGACCTTTGTCCTGCCCTTTTCAATGCTAAACTGCCCACTGTGTGTTAAACCCACAAGGCCCCTTCTGAAGCTCGGTCTCTAGTTTTGAAAG
This sequence comes from Pinus albicaulis, assembly GCA_034641835.2. Taxonomy (NCBI): domain Eukaryota; kingdom Viridiplantae; phylum Streptophyta; class Pinopsida; order Pinales; family Pinaceae; genus Pinus; species Pinus albicaulis. Next base: position 608,229,840 of record CM076576.1, read on the forward strand.
TTACGCACACCATGGGTTTTTTATGGAACAAGAATTGCTATTATTGATTGAGTTTGTCTAGGAAATCTCCGCTAAAGAGCAAGGCATGTGTGGCACAACTCACCGTTCCATAATAGTTAATGTGAATCATGAGAATGAGAGAGTGGAGGCTTTCGACAGTAGATGGAATCATATGAGGGAAGCCAGACTACCCACCTGCTTACAATCACTCCTCGCCGCCGCATTTTGAATATTCCAGGATTTGGCCTCCGTGGCCAACTATATTTTTATTTTACTGTTTGATTATGATGTTTGGCTGGTGAAATCTTGATTTCACCCAGTTCTATTTATATTTCTAATTACAGGAGTGATTTCTTGATGCAAACTCTGCTAGTTAGTTAGGATATTTTGATTTTCACATAAGTGGCTCGATCATGGAAGTTTATTCGATCATAAATCCTTAGTAGAACTCTATATGTAGGGAGTTCAGCGATGAAATAAAGGTTCTGAATTTTGGAGAATTCTTGTTCTATTTATGTATGACTGTGCTCTTTGTGCTCTAAGGTACATATTTGGGAGAGCTGATTTAACAATAATATGACATACAACGATGTTTGTTTGGATTTTAGATGGAGCAATGACTAGTATCTATTTTTTTTCTCTTGCTTATCATTCATCTCCTGTTCATGTATAATCATCTTTCAATGTTCTACTGCTTTGATGATTTGTGTAATGTAGTTGTCAGTGGTATGAATTTTATCCATGAATTCATGTATGTATAATCTCATGTGTTAAAGTTGATGTCCTCCCTTAATGTTCACTCCAGGAAGCACTTTTTTTGGTCATATTCCACTTACATTTTCTTCCTCTGAGTTCACGGGAGACAGATTCTTAAGGATTTTAATCCTATCTCAGAAGGGTTCCTCATTCTCTATTCCTTCTCAACACCTCTGCATATTTTGAAAGACTCTGCTCATTTCATACTTGGCCCATTTGAAAGCCACCAAGCGATATAGCCTCTTCATCCCTCTCACAGTATAGGGTAACTCAAATGATTAGACTCCAAGGTCTTCACCATTCCTGAACCACGAAAACCATAATTCTCTTTCTCCATATTCTGTTAGAGGTATCCTTAAAATTGCCTACATATAACCTCTTATTTCAATATGTCCTAGGCACTGGTCTTTTGCAACTCAAAGTTGTCTCTAGGAGATACAACATATTTTTGGTGCTGTTGTTGGGGAACAAATTTGAAAATATTTTACCCTGGGGTATGAAATTATCTTCACTCTTCAATCAGGTGAGCACGAAGGGTTGAGAGTTGCATAGCGCTCACCTTGGCGACTCCAGTATTATCAAAGTTCAAATCAGTTGTAATATTGGCTTACACAAGGCCTCATACTCGATCAAATGGTTCCCATCAGAGAACCCCTTCTGTATCTTATCTTGAAAAGATCGTATTGAAGAGAGCCTGGAAGGAGAAGCAACCTAGCCCCGCAGACTTACCCTCATTTTCTCTGGAATATTTGCCTTCCTCATTCTAGAAAGCTGACATCTACTGCCCTAGATCCACAGCCCGTGTACTTGAGTATCCTCTAGAAGGCTCTAATTTAGCCAGTTTAGCCATAAAAGGCAAAGCCAAATCCATTGATACTTCTCTACCTCCCTTGCACCCTACTCCCGAGGCAGAATAATTAAAATAATTTGTAGTAATCCAAAGTTTTTTATAGAAAAATACCCAAATCTCTACTCATCACATGCCAGTTATACCCCAGCCAACTCATCCTTATAACATACCACCACCACCCCTCATGGCTATACCTGGGTTCCTCCTCAAAAATTATACCCCATTGGCTCTACGTCAAGTATTGAATGACATGCCACAAGATTATCTAAATCTCCTGCCTTGGTTCATTGGGGAAGATAATACTTCAGCGCAGAGACATATTGAAAACGTTTGTGCCTTTTCTGAGAATGTGAATGTAGAGAAATTAGATTTGGTGTTAAGTATTTTTGTCCAATCCTTGGATGGAGAGGCTTGGAAGTGGTTCAAGTCTCTAGTCGATAACAAAGTCAACACTTTGGAGAAAATGGAGAATTTTTTCACATTAAAATGGGGAAAAAGGAGGGATCATGGATATGTTCTGACCAAGTTCAATGCTCTTAAAAAGAGACATAATGAGTATGTAAATGAATTCATAAAGAGGTTCAATAAGCTCTATAATAATCTACCTGTTGAAAAAAAGCCTCCCCAAGCAGCTGCTAAGGTGGTCTTCACAAGAGCTTTCAAACGGGAGTTTGGGTTCACCCTAAGAGAAATAAAATCCACATTTCTCGATCAGATCCAGACTGATACATTAAAGGTAGAAGAAAAATTTTCTTCTCCCGGTAAATTCAAGGGGAAGACATAGCATGAAGCCAAAAGAAAAAATAGGGAGGAGGCTTCTACTTCAAATCAGGAGAGGGAATCACAAGAGTATAGAATGGAAGAGATTAATAAGCTAATCAATAACCTTTCAAATAAGTTGATTAAGCTTGAATTGGAGGCCAAGAATTCCCCTCCTCATCCCAACCAAATGATTCCTAACCTGGGGTTTAATCCTCAATAGCGGAAGCCCCCTCTGCAGTTGTTGCAGCGGGAGAGGAAAGAACAACAAGACCACATTCAACCTCCTTTGTAGTTGGAGGGAGAAGTGGAGGGACAGGCTGAGGAAGTCACAGATAGCCAATAATATCAATTCCTTGCCTACTCCGATGATGAAGAGGGTGAACTCATCCTGCAAGGGGCGAAAGAGGAGAAGAAATTCCCTCCAAAGGATCAAGATATTGACAGTTACTACAGACAGTTCGTGGATTTTATGCAAGCTCAACTCCATAAGAAATATGACCTCAGGTCCTCCAGGAAGATAACCTGAGTGAAATAACAAAATGAAGATTTGGCATCATGGGAACAAACCCCTAGTATTCTTTCTAGTAAAGGGAAGAAGCCATTAGAAGAGTCAACCCCTCATAAGGCCATTGCATCCACTTCCAAAAAGAAAGAAGTTGATCCTATAAAAAATGAGAGGTCCTCATCTATACCCTTGAAGCTACCCAGCCCTCCTAAAGAGCAGTTCAAAGAAGCCATTACAGAAAAAGGGCCGTCACCCTTTAATCTCCAAAAATAACTAGAGAAGGTCAAGATCCTAGTTCCCCTAATCGAGCTCCTGAAATAGCCTTCATACAAAGCTCAAGTGTCCTAATTCATTCTGCCCCATGGTGTAAGCCCTCTGCCTAATAGCCTTAATCTCCAAGAAGAACAACCCATGGTAGTTTTTGGACGTCATGTGGAAGAGCAAGACTCAGCCACTCCCCCGTTCTATTTCACTCTGGTGATACATGACTTACTGTTGCACAATTGTATGCTGGATTCTAGGGCTTCACATAGCCTCTTTCCTTTGTCTATCATGGAAAAATTGGGATTTCAGATTGCAAGGCCTTATAAAGACCTGTATTCTTTTAAATCCAAAAGGGTGAAGTGCTTGGGTATGATAAAAGACCTGGTAGTGAACTTGACCCAGATTCTGACCAAAAGTGTGGTAATGGATATTGTTGTAGCTGATATCCCAGCTCGATTTGGAATGTTACTGTCTAGATCCTGGGGTTCCAAGATTGGAAGGTCAATAAAACTTGACCTGACTTACGCCACTATCTAAGTGTTCAGTGTGGAAGAAAGAATATTATATCGTGAGTCTTGGTTTGTAAATATGGTCACCAAAGTTGATGGTTCGACCAACTCTCTGGTATATGGAAAGGAGGGTGAATTCTCCTGTCTTATGCTCGAGGAGGATAAAAATTTCCTGCAATAAACAAAGGTATGTCCTCAAATTCAGGGGGATCCTATAAGCAGAGAGGAAAACAATATTTGTACCTTGTAGTTTGATGGGGCTTATTCACGAGAAGGAAATGGGGTCGGGTTACTGTTTATATCACCTGAAGGTTGCTTAGTTCCCCTCTCCTTCAAGATATAATTTGAAGCCACAAACAATGTGGCTGAGTATGAAGCCCTACTTTTGGGATTGCAGGCAACATGGAACATGAACATACAGAACCTCAAGGTGTTTGGAGATTCAGAGCTAGTAGTGAGGCAATTCAGGAGCCAATGCCAAACTAAGCACCCACGACTTAGAGATTATAGGAACGAGGTATGGGATTTGGTTGAGAACTTATTATCTTCTTTTAACATTCAGTTCATGCCGAGGGATAAGAATAGAATGGACGACTCACTAGCTGTGGTTGCTAGTAATTCTCGCCCTCCACATATTTTTTTGCTCAGGTATGAGGTGGAAGTAAGATATTGCCCCTCCATTCTGGACAATGTAAAAAATTGGAAGGTCTTCGAGGGCGAAGATAAATTCAAGAATTTTATGGAGATGGTGGGTGAATTCTCAAATTTGGTGGTCGACTCAGTGACCGAAGATGATATTGAAGAGCCGAAAACTAGATGGGAGGAGACACTGTCTAGCCACAGAGTCTTACAATTAAATGGAAATTTTTTTCACAGGGATGTAGTGCCATTGGAGAGACTTTTTGATAAAAATGATATCCCAGTTAACCCCAACAAATTGACCCCTAATGAGCCAGTTAGGGACTTGAATATCGAGACAGAGGAAGACCAGAAGGTGATGAAACTGTTGAAAGGAGTCCCCAAATAATATCAAGGACAATACCTGAAGCTCTTTCAATCATACAAAGATGTCTTTGCTTGTTCATACCAGGACCTGAAGACCTTTGATATTGAAGGCATATAACATAAGATACCCTTGAGAAAAGACATCAAGCCTCATAAGAAGAATTTGAGGCAGATCAACCCTCTTCTTCTCCTGGCTATTGAAAAAGAAATAAAGAAGATGTTGTAGGCAAAGATCATTGTCCCTCTCCAGTACTCCTAATGGGTGGTGAACCTGGTGCTCGTAACGAATAAAAATGATGATATCAAGCTTTGCATGGATTTCCGTAATCTAAACAGAGCCTCACTCAAAGACACTTGTCCCCTCCCAAAGATGGACCACATCTTCTAAAAGGTGGTGGGATCCTCCCGCATGTCCATGATGGATGGTTTCTCAAGATATAATCAGGTGGCGGTGCTACCAGAAGACCAAAAAAAGACAACGTTCACTACGCCTTGGGAAAACTTCTTGTAAACCTGAATGCCTTTCGGCCTAATAAACGTCAATGCCAAATTCCAACGTGCGATGGAAATTTATTTCATAGGAGACCAGGATAAGTTTTTGGTGATTTACCTGGATGACCTCATCATCTCTTTAAAGAGCGAAGTTGAGCATATAGGGCATCTTTGATGAAATTTTGACAAATTTTAAAGGCATGTTCCATCCCTTAACCCCCAAAAATCCATGTTTCCCCTGGAAGAAGGAAAGATTTTATGAAATATAGTAACCAAAGAAGGGGTAAATATTGACCCAAAGCGGGTGGAGGTGATAAATGACATTTCCCTACCAAGAAAAAAAAGGAAGTACAGGTATTCCTAGGAAAAATAAATTTCCACGAAAGGTTCATCCCAAATTATGCAAAGATCGTCTGAACAATCACTGAAATGTTGAAGAATAATAGTGAAGTAAAATGGAATCCTCAATCTAGGGATTCTTTCAACACAATCAAGTAGGACTTTGTATAATATCCAGTGCTAACGGGTCCAGATTATGGAAATCAATTCATGATTTTTTCTTTCACCTCCCCTCACACAATAGTTGTAGTGCTACTACAAAAAAATGATAAAGTGCGTGAACAACCTATTGCGTTCTTCAGGCAGGTCGTCCGAGATGCAAAAATGAAATATAAAATTCTGGAAAAGCAAGCATATTCTTTGTTCAAGTCACTTAAGGCATTTTAGGTGTACCTGTTACAGTCCGTCATAACAGCTTACGTACTCACTGCATCATCGAAGGATATTCTGGTGCAAGGTGATAATGAAGGAAAAATGGGCAAATGGATAGCTAAGGTTCAAGAGTACGAGATGGAGATAACTCATCAAAGGCCAAGGGCTAGAAAAAATTATGTCTGAATCCAATTGTCAAGCTCTAGGGATTAATTTGTCTATGAGAGGAGGAGAAGCACATGAGGATACAGGTGCACATGAGAGCATAGAATCTTCCACACAAAAGACACATGTAAAGTACCTTCTATCCTTATGGTATAAAGATATCGTGGAGTGCGTACTAGCCCTTAGGTGCCACCCTAACTATGACAGGACGAAGTGTCACACTTTAAGGTTAAGGTCTCAAAAGTATACTGTGGAAAATGGGCGACTATATTGCAGAGACTCGGTTAGGCTTTTACTACTATGTTTAACAGAGCAAGAGGTTGACGAACTGATGACAGATTTCAATGAAGGAACATTTGGGAGGCATTACAGTTGTCGATCCACTGCTCACAAGATTCTGAGAGCAGGTTTCTTTTGTCCCAAGTTGTTTGGTGATGTACATGCTCGCATTTAGGCCTGTAAAAAGTGTCAGAACTTTACTGAAAAGAAAAGAGTCGCACCTCTCCCCTTGATCCCAGTTCATGTAGAAGAGCCATTTAAACAATGGAGAATTGACTTCATAGTTCATATTCACCTAACTTCTAACAACCAACATCGATGGATCCTCACCACCATAGATCACTTCACTAAATGGGTTGAGGTGATGCCTGCAAGGAATGCCATAGATTTCGTGGTGATCATGTTCTTGGAGGAAAACATAATACCCAGGTTTGGATGCACTAATAAAACCATAACAAATAACACCTAGGCTTTTAAGTCGACTAGGATCGTGAAGTTTTGTCAGCGTTATAATATCAGTCTGGGGCATTCCACTGCATATTACACATAGGGGAACGGGCTGGAAAATTCATCTAACAAGATGTTGGTGAGAATATTGAAAAATACCATCAACGAAAACCAAAAGAACTTGGATTATGAGCTCAAGTTTTCACATTGGGTGAATTGCATCACCACTAAAAGATCCACAAGAAATTCCCCTTATGAGCTTGCATATGGCAGAGAATAAATCTTCCATATTCAGCTTCCATTACCCATGAACCAATTCTTACAAGAGAGAAAGGAAGAGCCAAATGACCTTATCATAATAATGAACTAATTGGTCAAACTAAATGAAACATGGGAATAGGTAATTCGCAGACTAGCAAAGTACCAGGAAAAGATGAAAGGATTATTTGATCAAAGAGCTAAAGACAAGGAAATCCAAGTAGGGGACTTGGTGTTGTGATGGGATGTCAGGTGGTCGGAAAAAGGGAAACATGGGAAGTTATACCCCCTTTGGTTTGGTCCATTCAGGGTGACAAAAGCCAAAGGCAATAATACCTTTGTGTTGGAGAATTTCGAAGGAGACACACTCGAGATGACTATCAATGAACAGTTTCTCAAGCCTTACTTCTAACACTGATAGTGGGCTATGACGGCCCATTGTACATATCCTCAAATTGTATATATCTCATTTGTTATTTCCACATGAATTCTTGTTTTATTTTTTTTGGTTAAAGCTGCTTGAAAATTTTTCTAACAATGATCCCAGGCACATTAATAAGAACACAAGAAAGTGGTCTGCAAGTTCTTGAAACACTCGAATGAGTGCGTCGTCCCCAATGGAGCCAATGTTGGCTTGTGTTTTTCGTGAATAGATAAGGAAACATGTAGAGCTAAGAAAATGAAGAGAGGGAAGGGCTAAAGTGAACAACAAGCACTTCAAACCTCACTCGGGCAGACGCCCTGCAGTCAAAGGAGGAATAGGCACTTACCACTTACCATTTCGCATCGCCAACCTTTCCGCCCGTTGCACTTCACAAATCGCAAGATTTACCATTTATGCTTTACTACTTATAACAAAAACTCCTGATCTGCAATCTGTGGATGGGCCCACCTCCTTACAATGTCACCCCTGCCCATTGCACTTTGCAAATAACACTATTTACCATTTACCCTTCGCTGCTTATAACAAAAAATTTCGATCTGTGATTTGCGGGCGGGCCGACCTCCTTGCCACATCACCTCTGCCCATCGCACTTCACAAATCGAAAGATTTACCATTTACCCTTCGCTTCTTACGAAAAAAACTCTTGATATATGATATGTGGTTGGGGCGACCTCCTTGCCACGTCACCTCTACCCATCACACTTTGCAAATCGTAAGATTTACCATTTACCCTTCGCTTCTTATAATAAAAATTCATGATCTGCGATATGTAGGTGGGCCTACCTCCTTGCCACATCACGTTCGCCCATTGCACTTCTCATTTCACAAGATATACCACTTACCTCCCATTTCTCATAAATAAAATCCCTAACTTGCGATTTGGGATATAAGTCGGGCCCACCTCCCTGCCACGTCACCAATATCCCTTTCATGGCCTTTGTCCTGCCCTTTTTAGTGTTAAATCACCTGCTACGTGTTAATGCCACAAGCCCCCTTCTAAAGCTCGGTCTATGGTTTTTCAAGTTAATCACAGCATGGGTTTTTGATGGAAAAAACACATCTATTATTGATTCAGTTTGTCCAGGAAATCTCCGCTAAAGGGCCAGGCATGCGCGACACGACTGGTTGTTTCAAGAGTTAATGTGAATAATGAGAATGAGAGAGTGGAGGCTTTCGATAGTAGATGGAATCATATGAGGGAATCTAGACTACCCACCTATTCATAGTCACTCCTCACCGCTCGGTTTTGAAGATTCGCGGATTTGGCCGCTGTGGCCAACTATGTTTTTCTTTTACTATTTGATTATGATGTTTGGCTAGTGAAATAACAATTTCATGCAGCTCTATTTTGATTTTATGATTATAGGAGTGATTTCTTGATGCACGCTCTGTTAGTTGGTTAGGATATTTTGATTTTCACATTTGTAGGTTGATCATGGAAGTTTATTCGATCATAAACCCTCAGTAGAAATCTATATGTAGGGAGTTCAGAGATGAAAGAAAGGTTCTGAATTTTCTGGAATTTTTGTTGTAATTATTTATGACTATGCTCTTTGTGCTCTGAGATACATATTTGGGAGAGCTTATTTGAACATAATATGATATACAACGTTTCTTATTTGGATTTTAGATGGAGAAATGAGTAGCATGTATCTTTTTTTTCTTGTTTATCAGTCATATCCTGTTCATGTATAATAATCTTTCAATGTTCTACTTCTTTGATGATTCGTGTCATGTAGCTATTGGTGGTATGCATTTTGTCCATGAATTCATGTATGCATAATGCTCATGTGTTAAATTTTTTATGCTCCCTTAATTCGTGCTCCACAAATCTCTATTGTTGGTCATATTCCACTTACATTTTATTCCTCTGAGCTCACAGGAGACAGATTCTTAAGAATTTTAAGCATGTCTCACGTAGGTTCCTGCTCCTTCATTCCTTCTCAACACCTCTACATATTTTTAAAGCCTCTACTCATTGTTTCATACTTTTCCCATTTGAAAGTCACCAGGCCATATAGCCTCCTGAGGCCTCTCGTTGTATAGGGAAATTCACATGATCAGACTCCAAGGTTTTCACCATTACTGAACCACCAAACCATTATTCTCTTTCTCCATATTCTGTGAGAGGTATCCTTAAATTTTCCTACATATAACCTCTAATTTCAAGATGTCCTAGGCACTGGTCTTTTGCAACTCAAGGTTGTCTCTAGGAGCTACAACAGTTGGTATGGATTATTACTTAATGGATAAGACTTCCATGGAGACAATTTTGTTAGATGCATTCCAAAAGATCTGCTAGGGGATGATGCTCATATCGTTGACACCTTTCTTGAAAGCCTTAAATTTGCTTCCACCACCCCTCTCTTTGGATGTGGAATTCAGTCAAAGTCTACCCAATTGGGGAAAATTATGTTACTGTACAACTTGAAAGAAAAGTTTCTCTTGTCGAATACATGTTTCTCAGAAATTTTGAGGTAAGTTACCATAAAGTCCTCCCTTATATAAATTTGAGAAATATAATCACACAATGAGATTTACAAAGGGTCAATTTTATGAACCTTAATAATTATATTGGTGTTAATGTACATTTAATATTTTCCATTATCATCAACTATAGGTTATTCAAAAATAAGTTTCTTCCGAGTGACAATGTCTTGCCCGGTAGCTCCGAAGAGGCAATGAAATTGTCGAAAATATTGGGCGTTGAGTACATATCATATCATGCATGTCCAAATGATTGTATTCTATATAGATGAGAATATGCAGACAATGAGATATGTCTAAAATGTGGGCATGACAGGTATGATAAATCAAAAAATAAGGGTAAATCACATTGTCCTCCTTTTAAGATATAGAGGCACATGCCTATAATCCCAAGGATTCAAAGGCTCTTTTGTTGCAAAGAATTAGCTATGTTGCGGGGATGGAATTACTCCAACAGAAGTGAGTTGGGAGTTATGTGAATCCCAACTGATTCAATAGCCATGAAGCATATAGAGGATACATGGCCCGAAAAATTCAAGGATGAAGTACAAAGTCTACGACTCAGCACATAAATGGATGGTGTCAACCCATATTCCCTCCATAACGCCAACTATTGTTTTTGGCTTGTAGTAGTGATCAATAACAATATCCCCCCATGTTTTTCCATCAAGAATGAACATCTTGTGCTGGCTCTCATAGTCCCTGGTAGAATACAAGTGAAGAATATGGATGTCTACTTACAACCACTGGTAGATGAATTGAAGGAATTATGATATGGGATAAATGTATACAATGTATCAAGACCCATCATAACAAAGAGGAGTTTTATGTTGTATGGCATATGTGCTTACATGACAGATGATTATCCAGGCTTAGGAGTTTTCTCTGGTAAATTACATGTTTATTGATTTTTTTATATACGTAAGAATATTCTTTCGCATATTAGTTATTTAATTCATTATAATTGTTATAATCTTCATGATATTCTTTAACGTGCCATGCATATAAATTATATGGAATAATCTCGCAGGTCTTGTAGCAAAAGGGTATTTTGGATCTATTTAATGTTGTGGGCCTTCTTTGGAAGCTATATGGTCCAACGACCTACGAAAGCTATTGTATGACTGCTCCAGGGTATTCCTCCCAGAAGAACACCCTTACAGGAAAGCAGCATCTGCTTTAAATGGTAAATGAGGGAGAACCCAAAGGCCTCCAATAATGACACCAATTGAATGGCTTAGAGCATATGAGAGAGAGAAGAAGAAGGAGTTCATATAAATGTTAAATTATATTGGGGAGCCTATGTTAGATAATCCATCATTCTTCGACAACTATGTTGAGAAATTGCCCATTAGGATGAAAAGGAAATCTATCTTTTATAACCTCCCATATTGAGAGCATATTAATATTACCCACTTATTAGATCCCATGCATATATTTAAAAAAAATCATCTTCTTTATGGAGGCACATATCATTGAACCAAAGTGACACTTTGGCTGTTAGGAAAGATCTTATTACTTCAAAAAATAAAAAGAAACATTGGCCAAGACGATTAGAAAGTACAAGATCAGAGGTAGGCATTGTTCCCTCTAATTCATGGTATTTCAAAGAAGATGATGTCCCATGGATTTAAAAAAAAATTATCTTTCTTTTGCAAACAAAGTTATAATGTGTGTGAGGGTTCCATCTTCATATGGGCCTTCACTACGACGCTGCTTGACCATGGATGACCATTTTTTGGGGTTGAAATCACATGACCATTTGAATCTTATAAGAGTACGTATAATTTTAAAAGAATGATTTTATTATTTTTTATATTAATAAATTTTATCCCATGTAGGGATCATAAAACATGACTAATTTTGTATATTATTGCACATGTTTATAAATTTGCAGTGTCATTATCCTTTTTTCGTGCATGGATGTGTGAAACATGAATTCCCTCAAGATCTAGGATGTGGCATATCTAAATTATCTACATTTGTACGTTGGATCACGTTAATGGATATTCATGCGGCTAGCATTCCATGGTGGCATTAAGAGATAGTTGAGATTGTATGTATGTTTGAGAAGGAACTGCCGACGACTTTCATGGGCTTGCAGGTTCATATTCTAACCCACCTAGTAGATAAGGTTGAATTATTTGGGGTGGTTTCGTGTCGTTGGATGTTCTTCTTAGAGAGGTATATGAAAAAATTGAAAGGTTTTCTTTGACAAAGGGAAAAACCCGAGGGGTCTATTGTAGAGGGGTACATATCGTATGAGTATTTATATTATGACAACGAGCACATCAATAATATTGACAACAAACCAAGTGCGGTGATTTGGGACAATGAAAGGAATGAAGAAAAAAGAGAAGGGGAGCTGCTCCAAATAAATTGAAAAAAATTCTTGATAAAGAGTAAGTGACTTATAATTTTTCAAATTTACACAAAGTAAATATTCCTGTTGAACTTCGATATAATGTATATTTTGAAATCTATGTACTATATAATGTCAGTTTGATTTCATCAGTGAATGCAAAAATTGAAGCAATCAATAAATTCATTCTTTACAATTCCGAAGCGACACAACTGTCGGTCGCATTGTACGAACAAAAGAGGATAAAATGGGAAAGTGACAGGAGAGAATTCATATGGTTGAATGGTAGAAGTGTGCCTTATCCCGATCATTTAAAATAAAATATGCCAAAAATATGCCCAAAAAGTTGGGTTGTTGACCAAGTCAGAGAGAAATATGGTGTAACCAGTCATTACCTGAGTGCTGAAGAGGATGCACTAAATGTAGGGATTCGGTGCACCAGATCGGTAATAATATATTTAATTTATATGTACATTTCAAACTTAATAATACACCTTTCAAATGTAATTACATTTATATTTCATATTTTAACTGTTGGGTTATTATAAGACACATGACACTATGATTTTTTAACATTTTTATAGGTGCACCTTTTCCCATCTATGTGGCCATATGGACACCATTTTCGCATGGAAAATTCTTGTGATGGACACATGACACAAGGCTATGGAATGGAAGTCGAGTTTGATCAATCTAGTCGATCTATCCACTGTGATAAAAACCTAGTACAAGGGACATTAGGTTATGTCAGAAAGATACAAGAGATCATTGAAGTGGATTTATCTTCTTTCCAATGTGTTATTTTTAGGTGCAAGTGGTGGGCCACCTTTGATCAGAATAATATAAAGGAAGATCGCAATATTAGGCTGATATGTATCACCTCTAGAAAGATGTGGGATGAAGCTAAGGAGACCTATTTTTCCCCAAACACTGCAACCAAGTGTTTTTTACCCAGATGTGTTTGATAGGGATTTTTGGTTCGTATGGAGACATGACCCTAGATCAAAACATACTTTTGATAACAATAGTATTATCATGCCAAGCGAGCTAGAAAATAATGAGGGCGATCATGAGAACCGAGAGTGATATGGTACATGTTAATATTTTGTTTATTGACTTCTTAATATTTTACATACAATCACAATTAAAATTAAAATTACAATTACAATTTTACAATTTCACATACAATTACAATTTTAGAATTTTGCATACAATTACTATCATTTCACAGTAATACAATTAAAATTTTACAAATATTTTACATACAATAGAATTACAATTACAATTACAATTTTACAATTTCACGTACAATTACAATTACAATTTTAGAATATTACATTAAATTTACAATTACAATTTCAGAATTTTACATACAATTACAATTACAATAATTTCACATTAATACAATTAAAATTTTAAAAATATTTTACATACAATTACAATTAAAATTACAATTACAATTCCAATTACAAATGCAATTTTACAATTTCATATACAATTACAATTACAATATTTACAATTATAATTTTAGAATTACATACATTTACAAGTTTACAATTTCACATACATTTACAATTACAATTAAAATTACAATTGCAATTTTAGAATTTTAGATACAATTACAATTACAGTCATTTCACAGTAAATTAAATATTATGATTACAATTAAAATTTTACAAATATTTTACATACAATTACAATTAAAATTACAATTACAACTACAATTACAATTTTACAATTTTACATACAATTAAAATTAAAATTTCAATTACAATCACCACATAATATTTAATAAATATCATGATTTAATATTAAATTAACTAAACATCGTGATCATGATAACCATCGTACAAACATCATTTTGACTAAAAAACACATTCAAATTCACTAACATCATCTAATCATCATGATCATGATCATCTAACAAAATACAATTAGCATTGTATAACATCATCAAAACACAAACATCAAATATACATCTCATATCAAATAAATGCTATCACATACACATCTATCCACAAGCTGCACATTAAATGAACATATCTAACATGACCTAACAATATACACATCATGATGATCACCAACATGTAAATTAAGTACAACTACGACATGAACATAAAACACATGGAACATAAGAATATATATATATAATGTCGAAATTATACAACTGTAATATAAATGTCAAATATTAGTTGGTGGTACATCATCAATAGTAGTACTAGTCGAGGTCTACCCAGTCAATGGTGTAGCTTCAACAAGCTAAGATAGATGTCGATCATCACGTTCTTGGTGATCTAGTGGTGCCTCATGTTGATCAGGATCAACTATCAGCTGCTCATTATGACTCGACATGGATGGTCTAGCCTGCTCAGGATCATGAGTACTACTGGATGTTGCAGGCTGCTGATCATGATGACTCAACATGGATGGTCCAGCCAGCTCATGATCACGATTGTTGTATGTTGTAGGCTGAGAAACCTTACTCAATGTGGATGGTCCAGAATGCTTATAATCATGACTGTTGGTCAATTCTGCAGGCTGCTCATATGCGACGCGAGGTGAATGATGATCACTCCCCTGATCGTGATCATCAGATGATGTGTCACTTCTTGATTGAGGACGTACTGCATCTGGACCACGCCTACGTCAGAGGGCCCTCCTCAACTGTGTAACTAAGCTGGTAGCTCCTACAACATGCCGCATCAGGGTTAACATGTCACACAACATGCCTCTCCTCATATGTACCAGCCTAGCATCGGCCTATATCTCCCTCATAGTGGCAGGCCTGACTCCCACCTCCACAAACATTGCACAAAGTTGGTCACCCAACTCCGTCCTAAATCTACTGTCAGGCCTACACCTCACAAAAGGCGTTACCAATGCATGATGAGGACCAGGTTTTTCTGCACCGGCCTGATCCTCGGCATCTTCCATCTCCTAATCATCATTTGGATCTACACCTGGATCATTTGGTGGTGGTGGCATCTCATTGCCATCAAATGACCCAATGTCTGCAAAATACATATAAGTACACAAAAATAATTAGACAATTTCATTAAAAATTTTAATAAAAAAAATTTAAAGAACATGTCATAGTAAATTTCAATAAAATAGTAATATTACCTCTATCATCCAACGTCTCATCATCTTTAAAGAGGGCGTTGGCACACCCTCTCCAATCCAATCCAGCATACCGACAGAGGACCAGAATGAAGGGATGGTCATCAACACTGGCTAGCAACTCAACTGAATCATGTGATATACTTGTCAAAAACTTTGACTCACCTCTCTTTGGCATCATTTGTCCCCACATCTACATCCATACATACAACATCAGCTTACGAGGCTGTCGAACAAAAGTAGGCCTCGTCTCTAGAAACATCTCAAAAAATAAACAAAATAACTCTGAAGCGAAATAGAAGTTCACCCTCCCTTGTGCCTGAGCACAAAATCTATATAAAACTGTAGAGAACTGCCACAAAAAAATGGCAAACCACCTCACAAGTCGTGGCTCCTTTAACAAAGAATCCACATAAAATAGAACTGGGAAACTAATGTGTTTCCTGTCACTAGTATGGTGTTCAGTGGTCGAAATCAGTAGTGAGAGGCACCTCATCTCCTCTCCACGAAATGAAGCAATATGTAACTGACCTTCGGAGACCTGAAAAATTTGTAGGAGATAGTATATCTGCATTAATGTATCCTTGGGAGTACACCAATTGACTCCCTGTTGCATAGCCAATGGGGACCTCTCAGAATGAGGGAAAATCCACCCCTCTCTTCAATATGCCAGTAATGAAATAGTTTTCCTCCTTAATGGGCACGTACCACTGGTTAGGACCAACCCGAAAAGACTATAGGTGGTCATTCCACCTACAGATAAATTGTTGCAAAATATCACCATGGCCCTTTAGGGATGTATCCTCCTCATATAGCTTGAGGAGGCCTATCTCCCTTTGGATGCCTTGGGTGGTTGTTGTAATAGGGCGAGGGTACATATCTCTCTCCCTCTATCGTGCCTCCCACAGGCGAACAATGTTATACTGGTCTGCCTGTTGTTGTTGTTGTCCCCTCTCTTCTCTCCTTTGACGTAACTGAATCAATGACATATCAAATAAATTTTTTTTATTAAATGAGACCTGTATTTAGGAATATACATATATAATTTCTTTTGAAAAAACAAAAAAAAAACAGTTGGTGCGCCACAAAAAATAGGCATGCACCGGTAATGTTGCGTCTTTTCTTTTCGTGGACCAGAGGCGGTGCACCTAAAAATTTTTAGCGCACCACCCTCCTAGCATTGTTACAAGGTAAATGGTGCAATGGTATAACAGACCACACCGTTCACTATGTACGAGTATCGGGAGGGCGATGCACTAAATAAACTATATGCCCCGGTGCATATAGTTTAGGAAGCGCACAACCCTCCTGACATCACTACATAGTCAACGGTGTGATCGTTTACATGACCACACAATTGACTATGTCAATTTCGGGGGGGCAGTGCGCTAACAAAATTACCCACCCCAAGGAAGATATTTCCATCAATGCAATGCATTCCCACAATTCGACATGGTCAACCATGCAGACGGGTAACCAATCGCACCGCAATTTTTAAAATTTTTAAAAATCACGGTTCGTTGTTTCGGTACTACCCTGGAACCGGTGTAGATACTGTTAGCACCATTTGCGGTGCAGCCTATAAATTTAAAGGTCCCACCGCAAACCGGTATGAGCCGAGCAGCTCGAATGCACCATGAGGGTGAATTTTAAACTATTTTAGAAAACTAATCCGCTATAAGGTTTATTTATGGTAAAACTAAATTTTCCCACCATTGTGCAAAATTCGAAATGGAGATGGTGCGCAATGGACAATAGTAGTGCATCAATGGGAGCATCGATGGCAGGGCACCTCACATAAGGTAAATTTGGACCAGTGCTTGAGAGCTATGGAACACCGAAAAGTGAAAAATGCGGACTTTTGGATGTAATTTTTTTTTTAACCCTGTTCCACTACGCAGGTATAATAGTCGCACCAATGTGGATTCTTAAAACTACACCGAGTTGTTTAAGTTTTGGCATGGGGTTTTAGGATGCACCAGTGCAGAAACTTTGTAGAGCACCGGTGTGCTATAGTAATGAGACACACTGGGTGGGTTCGAACCGAGTGCACAGTGTACCAGTGTGCCAATTTTTTGTACACACCCATGCTTTATCTAGTTAAATACACTAGTGCGATTTAGGATGATAAACGCACTGGATGAAAAACATCTAAAAAAACCTCCACTCGCCAACCTCCTCTACTAACCTCTGTTAGAAATGGATGTATGGGCTATTTTATAAGGGGTTCCTCAAAAACATCCGCTAGAGGTTCTTTTCCTTGTAGTGTAGGGGTACCGGAAATTGTCAAATACCATCTGGAACCATCATATAACCCAACACTCTTCTCTAGGTGGGAATCACCACATCAATATTATGATATCTACTCGCTCGAATTTGAAAAATGACCTCTATATGATTTTAAGAAGGAGAATAAGTATAAAGGGTCCTAGAAATTTTACATACAATTTACCAAATTAAATGAATGTACATACTTGGTTTTCCCATTTGATGTCCATCCTTGGATGACATTGCTCTCTGGAAAATTCTTCTACAATCATTATCAAATCGGTTGATTACTCCTTGCCTATTTGGGATAAAACTCTTTGGTTCACATATCCATAGGAATTTGAGGTCGAATTATTCTAGCCCCCATGACCAAAACCCCAAGAAAAATGCTCAATTATCCAATTCTTTGGTTTCGAATAAATCCCCCATATCGTCCCTTATATTTTCTCAAGTGATCAGCCTACTACATTGTGGCTCTCCCTCTGGATTTTTCACTACTCCCCCAACCCCCCATCGCATCCTCCATCAATATCCTTATATCCTCCAGGCTCCTTCCCTACCAAGCCATCCCTTCACCACCCTTTCATAAAATATTTTATGAAATTCTCAGGAGGTTCCCTCCCTTCTACAAGCTGGGTTCATCGATTGGAAGTCATCGCCTTTATTATAGTTGAAAACAATGAATTACTTATTATTCTACATAATCAAGTGTTATATTTACCTTGTAATTTGTTTATATTGTATTTCAGTTTAGATTGTATAACATGTATATATATTATAGTTCTACTTTTAGCTAATATATATATATATATATATATATATAAAGTTTGTATAATAAATAATATATATTATGATTTGTTTTTATTTTTTATTTTATAGATTAGCTTTCCCCTTTATTTTGTATTATATATTATGATGGTGGTACACACATTAAGTACCCCACTCAATTTATTCATTATATTCTTCTGAGTTAGGAATTTACATAGTACTTTCAATAATTAATTTGTTTATCCTATAATTGGACATTTTCCATAATAAGTTGGTATGTATAGTACTGCAATGCATTCGATGCATGCATATGTAGCTATTATATGAATGCCTCGCATGCATCCTACTACTCCTATTATGCCATTAATTTTGGATGGACCATTAGATACACCCCTCCTTTAGAAAAGTCCATCATAAAGTTAGGGATTATATAGTATATCAGTAATTAATTTACTGTTGAGTATAGTCATCTAATGATTGAGTTTTTTTATTGAATTCTTGATTATAATGTAAGGATTATTTAAAAAAAAATTGAACATTCATTGGTTCAAAAATTTAGTAGTCATACCTTTCCTCAACATAGTTCCCAAACTATTCTAGAATCATCATATATTTTCCTATTTGTCCTCTAATTGAATATGCCATGATGTCAAATATACAGACCTAACCATCCATAAAAACCCAAGGGTAGGAGTGTCAACTACATCAACCTAACTTCCCCAGCATGCATCTACTAGTCATCGCACACATCTAGGGAAGCGCGACTTGTACAATCCTCCCATGACTCCAGGTTTTTGGAGAATAAATGGTGGGAAAATCCTCCACATCCTAGTAGCACCAGGGTCAACACCCTATCATGGAATCTCATTGAGCCTCAAATGTTGTTAGATTTTTTTCATCACATGGTTGGTTTGGATAATGATATCATTTGTAATATACACACTTGTCTACACATTATAACATACACACCAATATTTTCACAACCAAAATAACATGATCATTCGCAATATACCACTTTTTTACACATTATAACATATGCATCAATATTTTAAAACCAAAATAACAATATGATATGTAATATAAACACTTGTCTACACATTGTAACATTTGCATCAATATATTCAAAACCAAAATATATTCAAATAACAATTTCCACCATACATATTTGTTGTCATATATGATATTGGTATTTTTGTTTATCTAACATATTTGGCTATGTCTAGCTAATATCCTTTTAGTTTAGCTTTCATATTAAGTACTCAAGTGCGGTCACTATAACTATACCCAAATCATCAGTAATAAGATATATGCAGTATTTTATATAATCATACGTGCTGCTAACTAAAACATAATATGCATACATTTCATTCATAGTATAATTCTCATTGGTATCCATGTACCAAAAACATATTTTAATTAAGCATACATGACAAAAAATAATCATTTGAAATCAAATTCTCACATGTAACTCTTCATAGTTATAGATAAGTTCAAAATGATATCCTTAGGTACTTAGCTAAATAAGTAAGGATACACAAAACTAAAGTTTTATGATATTTCAAAATCAAAATAGGTTGGGATAATTCAGACATAAGGTTTCTATATCTTCCTAGATAGAAGAACCATGAATATACTTTTCTGATTGGACCTTAACCTGTTCCACTAGGAAATTCATTTGTTGTCAAACTATATGTTCCAATATATGTCACGGTTCGACCAAAATGGTTTCGTCCTCTGATCCCTATTTTTCCTTCAATTGAAGGTTATGAGATTATTGATCTATGTAGTGTCTTAATATAGATACATGAAAAAAATTATGAATTGTATGCAAGTGGAGTGGAAGTGCAAGATGATAGGTGAAAGGTCCAACTCATTCCAAAACCTTAAATGGCCCAATAGACCGAGGTGAATTTTTTTTTTTGTCTTCCAAAGTGGATGGTGATTTTTTTTCTGATACAGATAAATACGTGATACCCTCCTTTATAATTCATATCCATCCTATGAGATCCAACATAGCTTGTTTGTCTATATGGTGCTTCTTTTAATCGTTCCCTAAATTTTTTAACCTATTCTTCCATCTCTTCAATTAATTTTTCTCCCACTATTACCCGATCCCCTAACCTTTACTAACTTAGAAGTGTTTTGCAAGGTCTTCCCTATACTACTTCAAATCGGGGCCACAATCCAATTGAACTACAGTAACTGTTATTGTATGAAAATTCAACCAACGGAAATTTCATAGTGTTTTCTTTGGTCCATAACATACATCCTCAACATATATTCCTTTACTTCGTTCACCCTTTCTATCTGTCGATTAGTCCCAAGTGATAAGACATACTTAAATTTAGTTGGGTTCTTAAATCAGACTGCCTACAAGCCCAGAACCATGAAGTGAATTGTGAATCCCTATCTGATATGATCTTTTTAGGAGCACCATGGAGTCGGATAATTTTTATTTATAAATACCTGAGGTATCTTAACAACTTCATAAGTATATTTTAAAAGAATAAAGTAAGCACTTTTCATTATTTTATCTACCATGACCAAAATAAAATTGTGCCTTTATGGTGTAAGGGGTATCCCTATCAAAAAATCCATAGAAATCACCTCCCACTTGTTCATAGGAGTGTCGTATGGTTGTAGGAGACCTGATGGGTGACGATGGTCACCATTTACCCACTAAAATTTAAGACATTTTTCAATGAATTAGACAATATCGTGATTTATTCTTACCCAAAAGAATATGTTTCTTTTGTCCAGGATGCACACAATAAAGTTCTCTTTTGGATTCCTTGAGGATGGTGTTTCGGATATATCCCATATCACTCTGTCATTATATATTTCATATCCTTCATATTTTGGTTCTCTTGGACCTTTACATTCAAGCTCAAATATTAATTTTAAATACCATCTATCTTCTAAGAGATGTTCTAGCACTCGCTCCGTTAAATCTACCTTAATGGGGATAAGGGAAAATATCCTTGGTCTTCTACTTAGAGAATCTTCCACTACATAATCCTTCCTCTTTATCTATGAAACTCCAAAATCATATTCACTTAAGAATTTAGTGCATCGCCTTTGCCTCACATTCAAGTCCCTTTGGGTAAACAAGTATTTCAATCTTTGGTGATCGAACTTGAGCACAAATATTCTCGTTGCAAGTCTGTGTCTCCACTTCTTCAAAGCTAGCACCATAGTAGCCAAATCTAAATCATGCATGGAATAAAGTTCCTCATTAGGTTTTAACTTCATTGAGGAATATGATAATACTCTCTTGGCTTGCATTATCACTTCACCTAATCCTTTCTTGGATGCATTAGTACATATCATAAAGTTTTGATCCATGTCAAGTACTGATAATGTTGGTTCAATCGTCAATAATATTTTAAGATTGGTGAATGTGATTTCGCATTCATCGACCCACTCATATCTAAATCCTTTACACTGGAGGGTTGTGATAGGATTAGAAATTTTTGAAAACCCCTCTATAAACCTTCGATAATGTCCTACTAAACCCATAAAACAATGCACTTCATACGCATTTTTCGGTATCAACCAATTCATCATTGCTTTTACCTTATCAAGGTCTACTGAGATCCTTTCATTAGATATAATATGACTATGGTAATGAATCTCCTTCTGAAACAAGAAACACTTGGATATATTTCCATATAATTGGTTCTCCCTTAGGCAAGATAATACTATCTGCAATTGTTATTCATGTTCCCTTTCGTTTTTGGAGTACATGGTAATATCATCTAGGAATACTTGTACAAAGCCATTGAGGTACTTACATAAAACACTATTGATAATATTCATGAATATTGTGGGTGCATTGTTCAAACCAAATGGCATCGTTTGAACTTGTAATGCCCAAAGCATGTTTAAAATGTTGTCTTAGGAATAGTGCTATCTATAATTCTTAATTGGTGATAACCAAATTGTAGATAATTTTTTAAAAGACCTAATCCCGTTTCATTTGGTCGAACAGATCATCAATTCAGGGTATTGGATAACTATTCTTCACTATAGATCGATTTAAGTCTCAATAGTATATATGTAGCCGCAATGAACCATCCTTCTTCTTGAAAAAAATTACAGGTGCACCCCAACACAAGATACTTGACAAGATGAGTCCTAAGTCAAATATATTATTTAGTTTTATTTTTAATTCATGAAGCTTTGGAGCCATCATTCTACAGGGTGTCTTTGAGTTTTTTTTTGTACTAGGCTTGAATACTATTATGAAATGAAGCTCCTTTTGAGGAGGTAATCCTAGTAGATCCTTTGGGAAAACATCCAAAATGTAGGACAAGGGGGGATAATGGTCTAGGGATGGCCCATTTTCCTTTCTTACTTCCTTTATTGAATATAATTAGCAACCATTTCTTAGGAAACACTTCATTTTCATTGTTGAGATGAAGTGTAAAGATACGTTCCTTTTAATACCCTAGATTTTTATCGACTCTCCTTCATTGTTTATGCAAAGAATTATCTTTCCATAACATTCCACCCAAGCTTGGTGAACTTCCAACCAATCCATCCCTACGATGAGGCCATAATTTCCTAATGTAGTGGCATATACTTTTAACCTAGTCGGACATACTCCTAGGTCAAGCATGCATTCCTCAACACTTGAATCTACTTACTGTAGTTCCCCTAAAGTCATTTCTACCCATCTAAAATAATTTTTTTTTTGGTGCAACAAACCTACATTTATTTAATGGATATGAATAAATGAAACTATCATTTGCAACAAAATCAAATAGGATTTTAGTTTTATGCTATTAATTGTACCCGGTGATTCCACTATAATGGAATGATGTTACGCTTGGTTGTTGCTAAAGGATACTTGGATTCTACAATTGCTTTTGGAATTTAATGATGACTCTTTTCCTTCCCTATGAACAAAACTTGATGAAGCCTTGGTAAAACCATATTGAAAATGAGGTCCTCCACATCCCCAACAATTAACCTATGGTGATCCCCTTCCACCATTCTATGAGTTTCTTGAAAATGATTTCCTTTCTCTCGTACTTCTTCCTCTACTAAAATTTCCTTGAGAGTTCTATTATCTCATGATAGATCCTGATGAAAATGCTAGTACAAAATTAGCTACCATTGAATCACTTGCTCCTAACCCCCTTGGAGTAAATGTATTGCCATAAGGAGGTGGCCTCAAAATACCTCTCCTGAAGAAGTTTCAGGGGCATTTTCCCTGGCAATTTCATTTGTTGGGGTATATTCAACCTTATGTCCCTTTTGATTCCTAGGTTCTCCTCTACATAACATACACATTCAAATACCTCTACTACTCAGGATGCCCTTCACAGACTAAACCTGGCCCTAATTTGGGGGTTTAATCCATACACAAAATGCTCAACTTGGTTTTCATATGTATCTAGATAAGGAATATATTCTACGAGTTCCATAAAATTCATCTCATATTCCTCCATTGTTTTTTCACCTTGGATTAACTCGTGAAAGGCTCTAGCCTGCTACTCTTGAAAGTAGGGTGGAAAGTACTTTGTGTGAAATATTTCTTCAAACAACTCGCAGGGAACATTGTTCAATGTGAGATGCAACTATTTTTCTAGATTTTCCCACCAAATCAAAGCACTTCCATTTAGCTGAAATATGTAGTCTTTGTATTAGGGTTAGAAGCATATTCCTTTAGCACAAAACACCTTGTCAAACCATACAACCATGCTTTAGCATGCTCTCTTGCTCACCCTCAAAATAATTCTAGGATTTTAATCTTTTACACCTTTCGAGAAATATCGTCATGAGGTTGTCTATGATATGACCAATTAGATTCCTCATGATGAGGTCGCTCTTCTTCGGTACTTGTTGTCGACAGTCCTTTTAGTGTTTCCAAGATTGCTTCCAATGAGTCCATTATAATGGCTAGCTCAAGCACCAGAGTAGTTGGTACTAACGACGATGTTGGTGGTGCTGATGGTGGTGGTGGTGGCCACGGTAGCCGTGGTGGTGGTAGTGCCGCTATCAATCAACCTCGTCATAAACATGTCTCTACCATCACAACTTTGTCTGGGTCATAAAATATGGTTGAAAATGTATCAGGTACAAATTAGATTAGAAAATATAACATTGTAAATTCAAGCTCGCATGCGGGTATAGGATTTCTACTATTATTTTGTACAATTAGGTGTTACTGATACTAAGGTCAAGGAGGGTGGTATCGTTACCTCCTTGTCCTAAATTGGAGGGTAATCTATTTTGACATGAAACAATGTGTAACACTACTTATCATACTACATAGGTCTTCATCATATCACTTTGCAACATTACCACTTTGTAATATTAACTACTACACATATATAGGTGATGTTATCAACATTTTAACTCAAATTTCTCGATGATTATCAACATACCAAGTTACAAATATGCTAAAGTTTAAATTTTTGCAAAAACATGAATGTATCTACCAATTCCAGTTTGTTGTTCCAATGGTATACGATAACATTATTAAGGTCAATGACTCAAATCTAGATTTAAAAATGACATCTAAAGAAACTTAATTTATTAATTTTTGACCTTGTCAACATTAACATGGTATATGGTACTTATGTGATCTTTAAACTTGGTCCACTTGGATATGCCATGTCGACCAATGAGTTTGTTCATCGGAAACTCATTAACGAACACACACATAATTACTTTATAGTATTTATTTCCATACATATATATATGAATTGCCTCTATTAAAATCCATGACATATATATATATATATATATAACCTTACCTTATACACATTATCGTCCTTAACTCCCTCTTTCCACTTTAAATTGTAAAAAAATTGTTTACCGTTTAGTGGAATTGAAATTATAAGCTCATCTTTTACGTTTAAATTGATCATCAATATCCTAAACCGTGTACTCTTTCTTTGATTTTGATAATTTCGAAATGAAAGTTATATTAAATACATATTAATGAACCTCATTAAGAGGTCACACTTGCGTAAACAATGAATATTTGCTTTTAAAATAATAAATAAAATAGTATAGGATAAAGTAGTATAGAAAGAGTAGTATGATCATGGCACACAAATGTTGTGAGAAATACAATATAAATTGATATTTTCAATGATTTGAGATTAAAATTACTTGTGATTACTGTTGAATGAATTGCTACTACGAAAAACAGAGTGATGGACGAAAAGCATGGCTGGACCGGAACAGATTTCTTACACCGGACCATAAATAGAATGGTGATAATGAGACAGATAGATAGAACAACGAGGCATTTATAAAACCCTCCATTTAATTTCAAATGCAAAGGATTGGGTAATACCTCGTGTAGTAATATGATTCAAGAGCAGCGACCTTCTATGCATATTAAAAGGAGTAACCTCGCGTAGTAATGCGATTTCGTTTTAGTTATAAATATGATAACTACGCGATTTCGTTTTAGTTATAAATATGATAAGAATGATCGCAGCAACTGAAATCCACCACATTTTAATTTTTCTATATAATAAATTAATGTTATAATTTTTTTTATCATAATTACAAATTATTCTCAATAATTTAAATTTTAACCAAAACACTAAAACTAACTTCCTTATCCCTAAAATCCAAAAATTAAAAATTAAATAAAATTACCAGAATCAAAATGCCCAACATCTCAAGTTTAAAGCATTGGCGCATTGCAGTTATATAACGAAATTATTTTTATAATCCTAAATCCTCCAATTATGAAAACAAGTTAAATAATAAATAGTTTGATTATATTTTTTTTTGTTCTTTCTAATATTTCTATAAAAAAATGTCCTATAAAATCAACTTCCTTTCGTTATTGAATACATTCCTAAAAACAGTTTCCTCTCATAATCATATTTATGCTAGGCATATATTTTTATATTTATCTATGTCCTTCATATTTGCTCACTCTTTTGCAAATGGAAGAAATAATAATCACCTTTTACATATTTGAAATAATATTTACAATAGTATACAGAGGTAAGATTATTTTGATGGTTGTTGAGTTTTGTTGAGATATTTTTTCAACAATAATTTTTTACTTTAGAAATTGTTGAATTTTATGAACATTATTTATGTGATTTGTATTTTGGTTTTGGATGAGTAATAAAAGAATAATTTTTATGTGGAATTTTTATACGTTATGTGTTTCCTTAGAATTTCTTTTTTGGTATTTCTTTTTTGATATTAGAGCATGTATGAGCTTGATTCCTTCAAGACTGTTTAGGAAGATGGAAAAAATTGAAGAATGACTCTTAACACCTATAGAGTAGATAGTGTGATGTGATTATTATTCTGATTGTACATTCATTTGATATATTTGTTGTCTTCATTTGCGCTCATGTGAATGTGGCAGGCCTGTAAGGAAGAGACGATGGGAGTGGTTTCCACTACACATAAAAATTTTCAGATGATTTGGATCATTTGTGAACTTGCACAATCTCTAGACTATGGCCATGTCAGCTAGGCGTATAAGAGGATGTCTGGAAAATGGTGGTATGGAATTATGGATCCAGGTGATCTATATCTAATGTTTGATTTACTGGCGTGGCATACCTTAGTTGTGCAGAGTTGTAGAAAATGAAAAAAAAAAAAAAAAAATCGAAGTTGACCATCGTTGGTCAGAATAGTCGGCCAGGTAATCGACTTAAAAGTTGTTAAAATTGAGCGCAATTGAGTGGCTCACGTTTGACCCGGATCAAACCCTTCATCCTAATACTTCTCATGTTATTATGATTATTACTCCTACAGTGGAGGCTCATTGCAAAAACAAGTTGGACGACACTTGCATCTTGATGTTGATCTATAAAATACATGTGTTTTTTAATCTCAAAAATATAAGTCAAACGATATGCCAAGTGACATGTCGCTGATTAGTCAAGTTCATTTGGTTCGTTGAATCCATGCGCTGCTTGTGTGCTCGGGTCTTATTTCTCACATAAAATCCCCAACATGCTCTTCCTGTATGCATAGTCTGCGGAAATGGTGTCTTCAAAAGGAAATCGGTATCATGACAATGATGGCAAGACTGAGTATGATAACATCACAATATTGGCCTTAATATGTCTTGTTCTGATTCTAGTCATCTTTTGATCCATGCTTATGCTAGATGGATTTGGGTACAATCCATATTTATTAGAGGGAGGTCATATTCATTATAACGCAATCGATGATTGTTGGTTGAAGATGGATTACGATGACAACCTATTATGGAGCACATCACAGAATCTAGGGGGAATTGTTGAGTTTGTTGGTATTGTAGCTCAACATTGTTAGTTTGTCACCAATTACACCCACGAAACCAAAATGAGTCATGACAACCTCCTTTGGTAGTTGTTATGAAGCCTCTAGTTAAGTTATTGGCCATGGAGAAAATAAACAATGTTGGGTTATGTTGGCATGAGTTTTATTGGCCATTTTGTTAAGTTGTATGTTTTTCATTTTTCTTTTAACTCCATTTGTAAAAAGTTCAGAACCAATCAATGAACATTGTTGTATAAAATATATTAATTTTTTTGGTGCTCATAAATGTTCGAACATGATATTAGTTTGATTTTGTTTATATACTATTACGATTTGTTTTTCTTGGAGCTCAGAAATCCCTGAAAAACAACTACATGTTACAATATAGAGATACTCGTGTGTTAGGTCAAGTTATTTGATCAAATTTTGAACACATTAAATATTCAAATCTCCATCATACCCATTGATGGATATATGAAAGAGAAATATCTAACAAATGGTGGTCGGTCCATACGATGGTTCATTACTTAACATTGTTTATCGCATAAGCCTCGACGAACCAAGTTTGTCAACATTGTTGATCATGCAAGTTCTTCAAAGACAGTTAGAGGCGTTTATGTTTTAAATGGAGTTCAAATGATAGCTCGAAGATGTTGTGGTAATGAAAGAGCAGTGTTTGCGACATTTTAGAGTGGATATGAGTGTTGCTGAAGACCAGTCAGATATATGTTACTATATGCAATGATTCTTGTAATAATCTGTGTAATGATGTAATGTTGGCATTAAAGGGGGGACTTGAAATAATGTTTACATAGTATATAGGTAAGATTAGTTTGTTGGTTGTTGAGTTTTGTTGAGATATTTTCTCAACAATAATCTTTCACTTTAGAAATTGTTGGATCTCATCAACACTATTTATGTGGCATGTCTTTTGGTTTTGGGTGAGTAATAGACGAATAATTTTTTTCTGGAATTTTTGTGCATTATGTGTTCTCCTCAAATTTCTTATTCATATGCCCTTGAAAAGGTTAATTTTATATGGTATGGTGTGGAATAAAGTGGTGGAGTTTCTACTGATTAGCTCACAAAAGGCCACACGAGTCCAATGAATAGGCCAAATTTTGGGACAAAGCCACCCAATTTTGATGTGAAGTGAATTTTTCATCTTCTTTTTTTCCTGCATTGAAACCACCCAGTTTTTGTGTGAAATTGAAATCCAAACTAATCATAATGTGAAATGAAATCATTTTTGTTTCCTAGATTGAAACCACAAATTTTTTTTCTAAGATGGAAATCCATATTGATTTTCTAAATTGACATCACCGAAATTTTGGCAACATTTAAAATTGAAAATTTTGAGAGGATTGAATTTAAGGTAGACCACATGAATTAGATTTATAGGAAACATTGATTATAATGATAATACTATAATTCAAATGAACAATTCAAACAAAGAACCAAATCCTTACCAATCGAATCTAAATGTGTCATTTACTCTCTAAAAGTTAAAATGTTAGCGTTTAGTTAAATTTAAATTTTTGGGGATTTTTATAGTAATATTACCAAAAATTTATAATTTACATTTTTAGGAATATTACAATTTTTCAAATTTTGCACTTCAAACTAAGTATATATCTCTCTTTTTTTTTCATGATTTCCAACGCTCTGCTGAGAACTACAATCCTACTAGAGGAGGCTATTGAATCTAATACCATGTTGAAAAAAGGTTAAACTAAAATTTAAACATAGTACTTTATCTTACTATATAAGTCACCTTTATGCCCCTTTCATCTTTACCTCTAACATTTCATCTAAATTAAAGGTGTGGATAAATAACATCCAAAAAAAAATGAACTGCTCACATGGGTGCAAAATGGAATTCAATGTGTAAAAAATTAATCTCTCATGGATGATACACAAACAAAACAGTCATGGGTAGAAATCTCTCATGGCCAATACACGACCATAAAACCAAACCTCTCATTGACAACACTTTACCATGGTTTTTGCTAAAATCACCAAACAATCATTTTTTTATGATTGTCCCAGCGATATTTATAATCCTTTATACACAAACAACCCCTTTTTGTATCACAATATTCTGTAAATTTCTAAGTATTGTGCAACAGATAATACATAGGCACATCAATTTCACAAATTTAACTAGTAACAAGAGTCATATAATCCTATGGTAAGGAGAACAACTAAATACTTCCCCCTAACTTAGACGAGACTAATGTTGTACATAAAATGGTCAGCCTATTTAAGTATTTCTTTAGGTATTTTTTGAACTTTTAGTTAGACACAAGCCTAGAAGACCCACACAGATGAAATTTTAGTTCAATGGTATTTGTTGAATGGTAATTTTTGACAAAGATACATTGTTTCCTTATATCTTTGCATCATGAGGAATCTAATTTTCCCACAATGAATATAGTTTAAATTTACAACATAGACTGTAACACCATTTTACCATGTTCGAGAGTTTGAACCCGAACACTTTGATACCATGTGTAAAGTGTCCTAGAAATTTATTTCAAATAGAGAAACAAATTTTACGTACAATTTACAAAATTAAATGCGTGTACAAACCTGGTTTTCCCATTCTTTGTCGATCATTGGCTAACATTTCTCCATGGAAATTCCTATGCATTTTTTATCGAACCGACTGATTCCTCCCTGCCTATATGAGATCAACATCTATGGCTCCTAGATCCATAGGACTTCAATATCAAAGTCTTCTAGCTCTCGATCCCAAAACCCCAATAATAGTGCTTAATTATCCAAGTTTTTGGTTCCGTCTAGAGCCCTCATCTCGTCCTTCATATTTTCTCAAGTGATTAGTCTCCTTCACCATGGCTCTCCCTCTGTATTTTTCCTTGATCCCCCCACTTCATCCTCCATCAATATCCTTATATCAGCCATGTTCCTTCCCCACCAAGCCATCTCTTCATCGATGTTTCATAAAATATTGTCTGAAATTTTGAGGGAGTGGTTGCCCTCTAAAAAGATGGGTTCATCGATTGGAGGTTTTCACCTCAATTATAGTTTAAAAAAATTTATTACTTATATTTCATATAATCAGGAGTTATATTTTCCTTGTAATTTGTTTATAATATTTTCACTTTTAAATTATATATATATAATCATTTTATTTTAGTTTGTATCATAAATAATATGTATTATAATTTCTTTCTATTTTGTATATTATATATTATATTTCCCCTTTTATTATAGATATATATTATGATGGTGATATAGACATTAAGTATCTCAATCAATATATTAATTATATTCTTGTGAGTTATGCATTTACTTAGTGCTTTCCATAATTAATTCATTTATCACGTACTTGGACATTTTTCATAATCAATTAGTATGTATAAAAGAACAATGCATGTGATGCATACATATGTAACTATCATATGTGTGTCTCTTATGCATGCTAATACTCATTTTCTCCTCGTAATTCGAGATCGGCTCTTACAATAATCGTCTCTCAAGAGGCCTATGTTGCTGCGGGAAAGCCACCCGACAACACCCTCTCACTGTTAAGTGAAATTAAAAATCCTTAAGTGTAATAACCATAAATGCATCTTAATGAGCCATACCCAATGTTAGGGGAACAAAAATACTTCACACAAATCTCACCTTCAAATATCTAACTAGCTCAACTCTCATAAACAAGTTACCTCTTTATATTAGGGTTGGTTAGATTAATAAAAATATTGGGTGTTTCCCTCCCCTAAGGGGAAGTAACATGTACCATGTTAGCCCCTCAATCGATAGGTGAATATGTCAAAGTCATAGTTGTGAGGTGGAAATTACTTTGAGGAAAGGTGTCATAGCAATGTAACAAATTATTAGTGGTCCACCATCTTGAGTGTATAGATGTAAAGAGAGAGGAATCATGGAAGCATGGGTTACACATTTCCTTAGCCTTCTTTCTACACCCCTCTAGTGTCCTTTTTACTTCTTTATGATTTTCCATTGATTTGGGTTCATATATTAGGATCTGAAGCTCTCTTTTGATTTTTTTCATTAACCCTTAAAGAGGATTCAATTTATTTCTCATCAAGGTTGGGATGACTGAAGAGGTCCTTTTATAGATGAAGAAACATGTGCTTGAGGAACTGAGTGATGGCTGATGATGGGGGTAGAGCTTATGCTGGGCTTTTTCCCATGTGTTATTCAAATTCCCTAACCATCTCTTTCATTTAATCCTTTTCTTTCCTTATGGATTATTTATTTTTTTATCTTTATTTTAGCTGCATGAACTTAAAGGAAAATTTTTTCTAGGCCCAAGCACAATGATGAGGATGAAAGTGTGCTAATCCCACTAAACAGTGACTATGGGCCTGAAGAATAGAGAAGAGTAAGGGGAAATATTTATGGTTTTAATTATGGAATAATAATGAAAATTTTATCTCAATCAAAGCCTCCCAACAATGCTCTTCCTAAATCTCTAAGACCTTAGAAGTTGTCCCAATGGACTAGACTAAATAACTAACCTCCCAAGTGAAGGGAACAAGAATACAATAAATTTCAACCAATCATCATGTCTTCCCCTTCAACTATATTAGTATTCTTGTATCACTAGGTGAAATCACATGATTTAAAAATGGATAAAGTTCCTACAACTATATGACCCGCCTTCCTTCAAGAGGAAATGTTAGATGGGAAAGAGAAATCAATTTGAAGCAAGATGTGGAGGATATTGGAATCACGTTATATGATGATCATATAGGGATTTAGTTGGCTAGCTATCCAAGGAGGAGGTAAAAATTCTCCTATAGGTCACCCACATTTTTATAGGTAACAATACACAACTTCTAATGAAAATAATGTTATAGGATACATAGATAATAACTTTGCTAGTAGTATTAACCTTCAAAAAGCCACATTAGAATATGCTTTTCAATTGAGAAAAAAATTGATCTCATGGGATTCTAAGAAAAATCCCATCATCTCAATATATTCTAAAACAACATCATGTCATGCAGTATGACTAGGAAGAATTTTGAAGGATATTTCCAATGCATAGAAGGAGCCAACTTCTATTTTTTGTAATAACAGTTCAGCAAATGCGTTGTCAAAGAACCTAGTCTTTCATAAGAAAATAAAGTACACTGACACTTACTATCACATAATTCATGAGTTTGTCAATGATTCAGATGTATTAGGAAACAAAATGAAATACAAATTTAAAACAGAAACACATAGATATAACGAAACTGAACTTCAATTAATAAACTTGCAAATGCTGAAAATTGTTTGCATGCAGAATGAAAGAAAACTAGCTTGGGTGATCATAGCCTATCTCTGAGAAGAAATGTGATGCCTACATGGCTTATGAATTTTTTTACAATGAGGCTCAAAGGTATTTTCATTATGAAAAAAAAATGATAAACGATAAACATCCCAAACCCTAACCATATGAGATGAAGTGCCAAAAGCTATGTGCCCTCATGGAGTTAGTTGGAACGTCTACATCCCGAGGTCATAACTTTGGCATATGATCTCCATTTGAAATTCACGATATCATTTGAAAGGTTGATATATAAATAAAAAGAAATTCAACTACAAACATCTATATTTAATCCATGTTTTCATTTTTCCATAAAAAACAACATTTAGGGCCTCAAAATGGCTCTAAAAGTTGAGGACCTAGATAATGCAAAAAATAAAAAATTTCCAAAATAGGAAATGTTGCTAAAAAAATAGGAAAATGATAGAAAACAATGATGGATGTACAAGTGGAATAGGCCTGTGAAAACCAATAAATATTTGGATTATTCCTCCCCTCTTAGGAAGTAATGGTCCCCATTATGTTGACTATCTCCATTAGGTGATGAAACTTCTGCTAAAATCTGTCCCTAGTGAGCAACTTGCCTTGGTGCAGGAGCTGGATAGATTTTCCAACCTGATACAGTTGGATCGTCTATCAATTAGTGTTCTTAATTTTTGTTTCCATGATACAATCAATTTTTTCCTGTTGAATTTAATATGGGCTGAGCTTTGTTGGTGTCCATTTCTCAACAATTTCTGATGTGTCCAACAATGGTGGAAATATGGATGAAGGAAGTCCACATTGGATACTAGGTATAGGCCGAGGAATGGGGGGGATACTTAGATCCAAATCATTGTCACCCATAACCTTGGTGACGGTGCATGTCCCATATCGAAGTGGTCAAAGGTTTCGATGG
Organism: Pinus albicaulis; assembly: GCA_034641835.2. Classification (NCBI taxonomy): domain Eukaryota; kingdom Viridiplantae; phylum Streptophyta; class Pinopsida; order Pinales; family Pinaceae; genus Pinus; species Pinus albicaulis. The sequence continues at coordinate 608,263,745 of CM076576.1, forward strand.
GATCCGACAAGGCATTCCTTTCGAAAATGTAGCCAAACCTTGTTACCGACTTGAAATTTATGTTGTACCTGATGTTGATCATGATATTATTTGTACTTAGTATTGGATTTATTGAGGATATCATGAGCCTATTGGTGGATCTGTTGAATGCGTTCAATAAAATTTATGGCCTTATCATCTTCAAATTGAACATGTGCAGATTATGTCTGTGTAGTTACAAGAGAAATTACAACATCAATGGGACATAATGGTTGAAATCCCAAGCCCACCTAAAGGGATTTGTGGCGAGTTGAGCTATAGAAATATATTTTGTAGCTATTTTTCACATATGGGAGACTCTCATTCCATGTTCATGGATTATTATATTTTGCATGTGTAGTATGTGCACTCTCATCCTATTGGCAACCCCTGTCTAGCCATAAGTCTAGGGGTGGAATGAGATTGAATTGGTGAGCTTAGTGTCTATAAACTACCAAAGTATTGACTAGAATTAACTTAGGAACTTGCAATCCCAATCTGAAATAATTTTCTTTCGCATCCCAAAATGTACCCACACTCATTTGAAGAAGATATTTCTAGCGAATTTTGTTGTGATACACTTCTTGCAGGAAACCAATATGGGCATCATAGAAAATCTATCAACGACCACAAACACAGATTCATTATCATGCTCGGTAGAAGGAAGTATAAACATACAGTCCATGGATATGGATTCCCAAGGCCATCTAGAAGTAAGAAGAATAGTGTACAAGCCTTACTTATTAATGGTTAGCTTGGAAATGGCATATGTGGTGTAGGATATGATATATTTTCCAACATATTATCGAAGTTTTGGCCAATAAAAATACTTTTGTAGTAATGCCACTATATTGTCGTCACCAAAGTTCCCTATGGACCAACTATAATGTGCCTCCAAAATAAACTTTGCACACTCACTTGAAGGAACACAAAGATGTCACAGATAAAAAAAACAATCCATCATGAAGGTAGAAGTCTAGAAATAGCTTTCCAACCATCAAAATCTTACAGGTGGTAGTGAATTCTGAGTAATTTTCATATAGTTATGATCATCCATAGGTTTCGTTCTCATAGTACTTTAGAACTATGCTTAGTGCCACAATTAAGGTTCAAATAAGGTGGTATGTGATCTCATGGGTGCTAGCATTCTTATATTAATGTTCAAATTAAATTGTTGTAGGTATCTGGGAATTTTTATGGCCATCATTCTGTAAATTCTAATGTGTCTACATAAATTAAAGAATTCGATGATCTACGTGGATGATTATCTCCTTCCCCAGAATATAATGTTTCCATTTCCAGCAGGCCTACACAATAGTATACATTTCCTTATCATAGGTGGGGTACCTTCGAACAATATCAAAGAGCATCTCATTGTGGTAGGCCACTAGATGCCCTTATGGTGTGAGGACTACACCAGTAGCATAATCAAACAATTTTTTTACAATCTGAAATGGCTATAGCAGGTGTTGAAAGGTTTAGACTGGTGAAAAGAAAAGGTAGTGTTTCAGTTCAATGAATTCCATTTGTTCTGAATTATAATTTAAAAACTTTGTTTTTTCTCCATCGTTGGTAACTTAACTCGTAGAATCCTGACATGAATCATTAATAGAAATTAGAGAGAACTAAGAAGTTGAATTAGAGGAAATTTCAGCGTAAAATTGGCCTCCTAAGGAAAAATAATAAAATAATAGTTAAAGTAATAAAATAAGAGTTATGAATTTTGGAAGGAAAAGAAGAAAACTACCTTTTCAAATTGTATTTTTGGCTTATCTCCTTATAGGTTTACTAAAATTTTAAGTGTAGAAAATCATTGGATGTAAAATTAAATTTCACATCCAACGAGTAACCATTATGCATAGTTTTGAGAAGACCCACTTTGATATAAATTGCAGATATATTAAAAAAATGTGTTCAGCACGATTTTTTAATATATCTATGATTTTGATCAATGTGGTCTTCTCAATAGTATGAATAATGGGTACTTGTTGGATGTGGAATTTAATTCCACACACAACGTGTGTATACACTTGAAATTTGAGCAAACTTATAAGGAGATAAGACAAAAATACAATTAAAAAAATAGTTTTTCTTCTTTTCCCGCCAAAATAGTTACATGTACCTCTATTTAAATATAAATATTTTTTATTGGTTTACATATTATGACATGAAAAATACATGAAAACTTCATGGGAACTTTTAGGTTAAAATTTCCTCTAATGTGAAGTTATGTTAGAGTTTTCGCGGTTGGCCAATCGTGAATGACATGGATCATAGCTAGATCCACATGCAAACCTTACTCATTAATTATGTATAATAGATACTGGACCTGGTCTATGCCAAATTATCATTTCTCTAAGTTGGCACATAGATTTTGTTGTCACATAGATTTTGTTGTCACAGGATTCAAAGGGGGCGTCAAGTATGTTGCGAGTGCTCTTCCCAATTCTTTCTGAAGATGAGGACTTGATCCATATATACAACAATGAAGTATTTTTTGAAAGGCCACAAGATGGCATCCATTTGCATAATAAAATTTGCAAGGGAATTTTTCAACCCTATGGTCATAAACAATAAGTCAAAGAGACTCTCCTTGAACTTGAAGGCGATCTTCCACACATCTATGGTTTCTAGTGGAACTTGGTGAAATATGGACTTCAAATTAGTTTTTGTTGAAGTACTTAGCCCCCTTGAGTTGCTCAAGAAGATCATAAATCCATGGGATTGAGTATTTGTTCCTTACTATGATTTTATTCAATTCTCGGTAATCAATGTAGAGTCTCTAAGTCCTATATTTCTTTTGCACAAGTAAAATTGGGCTCCTACAAGTTGAGGAACTTGGTTAAATGTGCCCTTTTTGTAGCAACTCTTGGATTCCACTTCATTTATTAATTTTCAAAAATAAGGGGATGATATATTTTCCCACTAGGTAGAGGTGTACCAAATTTCATATCGATCAAATGCTTGACCTGACATTGTAAAGGTATCCAAGTAGGTGAGGAGAAGATGTCCCTATACTCTTACGTGACCTTATCTACTTTTTTCTACTGCATGGAGGAGCCCTTTCTGGATACCATGGATGTTGCCACAATATTCCCCTTACTTTTAGAGCGAATAAGGAAGAAAATAAATTTCTCAATCTAGGAGATGCTCTTATTGCATTATTTAGCAAAGATGAAATAAATGGTGATAAGTGGGACTGCCTCTAGCATCATGTATAGTTTTATACCGAAAGTAATAAAACATATGACGTCTAGACTCATACACAACATGACACTTCTACAAGTATGGTTGGCCTAATAAAACATGACAAACTTTAAGGAGAGAAAAACCACACAACACTTTGTCTATGAAAGGCTTGATATTGTAGGGCAAGTGCACTGTTGGCTAACATAGAGATCTCACCCTTAGTGGAGTCACCTGATGGGGTATAGCTCTCAGTTTATTATTGTCAACAGGCCCAAACACTTAATGGAATATTCTAAGATGAGGTTCTTTTGACTCTCATGGTTGACAATGAATGGAAAAGAGGAACCCTTCACTAACATCTATGATTGGAAGAGACGGTCATCCTCCTTTAGATCTTCAGGCTCACTTTTCTTGGCGTTGGTTGTGGGAATGGTAGCATAGGGTTTTTCATAATTGATTTTATTTCCCTTGTCGGATTCTAGATTAGATTAAGAACATGCATTTGACTCTAAATATTTCAGCTTGACCATTGCTGACAACTTTGCATGGCATTCACTTGTGTTGTGAGTGGGGCTCTTACGGAGCTCACACCGATTTCCTGTGTCCTTCATCTTACCATTGCTATTATTTTATTACATATTTGAAAGGTTATCCTATGTTGTTCCACCTTCGCTCTATCCTTTTTTCTTCATTTTAGCAGTGCCCTTGCCCTAATTCAGATTCACATATCCAAATCCTCGCTTCATCTGTTTAAAATTTTGCCCGATAGGGTAATACTATTCCTTAATAATAACCCATAAATAGTCCCAAGAAGGTATAATTGAAAATAGTGAGGATTCCTTCTCGTATGTCTTCTCACATTAATTTTCCCACCAGTCCCTCACAAGGGGGCCAACCTTAAGGAGTGGAAAAGTAATATTTTCTCTATTGGAAAAATATATGGATAAAAAAATATCCTTCTAGTAATTAAATCATTTATCTAGAGCATCTCTATTTATCTACCCTTCAAATATGGGAATATGAAAATTAAATTGTACGTTAAAGGGGGTTGTACTTATCAAGCTTCTACTAGATGAATATGTCTCTCTAAAATGGGCCTCCTAAGGAAATTATAAAATAATAATGGAAATAATAAAATAAGATTTGATTACATCATCAAATTTTAGAGGGAAAAAGGAAAAAACTACTTTTTCAACTAGTATTTTCAACTTATGTCTCGAATTTTTTACTCAAATTGCAAGCAGGAGTACTCGTTGCATGCAAATTTTAATTCCTCATCCAAGGAATACCAATGTTGTATACTTTCGATGAATAATGTTACACGAAAAATGACAAATACATGAAAAAATGTGATTGTAATCACATTTTTTCATGTATTTCTCATTTTTCGTGTAGAAGGGTTCATAAAAAGTATGCAACATGGGTAATCCTTGGATGAGGAATAAAATTTTGCATCCAATGAGTACTCCCGCTTGAAATTTGAGTAAAAACTTTGGGAGATAAGTTGAAAATATGAGTTAAAAAAATAGGTTTATTATTTTATTATTTTTTAATCTTTGTACCTTTTTAATTAAAAAATGGTGAATCACCCCTATGGTTGACATCATCATATTGAATCTTATTGGCTCTTACAAATTTTATTTTGGTTGTACATTTTTTGTAGGAATCCCATTTTAGACCTCAAAATTCCCCTAATATTGGTATCCAACGAAGGATGTGAGAAGAATTATCCATCATCGCATTCCTTTTTCGCTCGACGGCTTCTTCAAGCAACAATTTCATAGGGCCAATTTATCCATTGTCTTTATTTTCTTTTACCATGGGAGGTCATGAGGGTTAGCAAGGATGGACTTGAAAGGGTTCAAGCAGTTCAATTCCCAACTCATTATGCCCTGATCTCATTCGGAACATGCACAAAAAAAAGAAAATACCACTCTGATACCACTAATCCAAATTTATGAAGGAAAGAAATGAAATAGATATTTAAAATAGAAACACATATATAAAGTGAAATTGAACTTCAATTACTAAATAGAAATGCTACAAATTGTTTACTTGCAGAATCAAAGTAAACTATATTTTGTGATGGTAGCTCGTCTCTGAGAAGAGATGTGACAGCTGCATGCCTTTTTCATTATGTTATAATGAGGCTAAGAGGCATTTCCATCATGAAGAAAGAATGATAAACAATAAAATAAAAAAACCTAACCCTAGGAGATGAAGCATTAAAATGTATGGGTCTCGATGGGGTTAGTTGGAACATCAAACTCCTGGGATTATAACTTGGGTATATAATCTCCATTTGGTGCACAAGATAGCCCATTGGAAAGGTATATTTGAGGAAAATAACTTTCTATTGCAAAAATTTTATTGTTTCCCACAAAAACATCGTTTGGGACCTAAAAATGGCTCTGAAATTTCAGGACGCAAAAACTAACAAAGATAGAAAAGTATGCTGAAAAAATAGGAAACTAATAGAAAATAGTGTTAGGTATGCAACTATAATAGGCGGGTGGCCACCAATATCCACATGGATCAGTTAGAAATGATGGAACATCTCTTCAATTTTGTGTATCTAAACATTAGATAACAAATATCTTTGCCAAACCATTGGAAAAAATCTGATTTTGAATTTTAGAGATAGCATTGAAGCATTTTTAGTGCGAATGAATGTAACAATTGAGATCAAAGGGGAGTTAAAATATAATATCTGATGTTAATTAACTTATTCCAGGAGTTAGTTATCAATCCAAGATATTTTTAGAAAGATACAAGTCTATAGGTTGCTATTTCATATATCTCTAGGAACTAGTAGCCCTATATAATTATAGAAAAATATTAGTCTCTTGTAAAATCTACTTAATAGTGATAACGACATCTAATGACCCATGAGTTTCTGATTGATTTTCATTCTTGTCCACTTGTGAGTTTTAAAAAAATAATCCTATGATGAGCATATGAGAGGATCAAATCCTTGCCACAAAAACTCAAATAAGTGAGAAAATGGAGGCCCTTGAATGGCTCACCTCATTTGCATGCAAAGAAGTAATGACAAATATCTTTGACCTTACATGCCATATCATCATAGCCCAACTAAATACTAGACCCTCTCCACTATATTATTGGAGTCCCAAGATGAGGTTGAGAGCCAATACTCCATGCTTATTGATTTACATGCCAAGGAAGTTACAACCATTTAATAAGGTAAGTGGATGTTCCACGGGAAAAAAATTCACAACATATCTGATAAAGTTTTATTGAAATCTAAAAATCTATACCATGAGGGTTAAGTTTTCTTACCCTTTCCAGATTTATTAACTATTTATTCTTCTTATGAGTGCAATATATAAAATGAAAAAATAGGGAAAAAATAGAAAAATCACTCATAAAACCTCCATAACACAACATATGACATGGGAAACCCTTTAGGCAGAAAACCTAGTTAGAAGGTGATGCTACTATGCTCTCTCTTTTTGTGAATGGAAATGGTCTGAATATAAAGGAGTAAAATTGTCGCCTCTGGGATGTTAAACAAAAAAAAAAACCTCTCTATAATTACCTCTCGATTAACTTTTAGCTACTCTACTCTACTTTCGAACAAAATGAACTAGAATAGAATTGACCGATTTTCCTCCTACTAGCTTAGTAATAATATTGCCAAATAAACAAGTAGGGGTTTAATTTGATCGATTAAACCACCAATTAGAACAAAAACTGGAATCGTCTAGAGACCTCTACATAGGACCCATATGGCTAGCCTATTTTACATGATTAACAGGGTTGATGTCCCATCCTTTTGAATCATGGTGGACAAAATAGGAAGGTCAACTTCTAAGTTTTATAAATTTTGCATACATGCTCCATTTGAGATGTTTCCTGCATCCTTTGAAATGTATATGAGTGCTGAACAATGCCATGGGTTCTCAAGCAAGGGAGATTTTTTGGACAATAAAATCTTTATTAAATGCGTCAAAATTCCTCCATAAGGTTTTAAACCCCAAATTGTGAAAGTGGGACTAGTCACAATAAAGTGGGACACGTCTTGTGAGTTGATTCCTCCAATTTTTTGTTTCTTTAATAATTAATATAGATGAAAAATCATATAATGATCCAATATTGATCATTGAATTCCTTACTAAAGTCTACATCAACCAAAAAAGGTTCAAAAAAAATTCCAATGATTTGAAAATACTACTCACTAACCTTGAATGAATTTGATATTGGATTCCAGAGTTTTGAATTGAGACATCAAGTTCTATTTTTTCCCTAAATTTTTCTAACGTATAAATTGTCAAATCAAGGATGAGCCAAATAATAATACAAGGCATGTTGGAAAAAGGGTGAGGCCAAGGTTGAAAAAAGGCGCGAGAGCCTTGTGGAGGATAATTCACTTGCGCAAAAGAGGTTTTGTGTGAAGAGTTCCGACTTTGTAGATCCACCAACCTCATTGAGCATGTGATGCTATGGATACCATGCTAACTATTGAAAACATCTCATGTTGAATGTTTCAAGTATAACTATTTGTGTAACTGACCAATTTACAGTTTGGGTTAACATGAATTTAGCACACTATAAAAGCATGTAGAAAATATATAAGAGAGAATTACTGGAAGAATTCTGAGGATTTTGTCTAACTATTTTAGTCTTACTGTGTCTATTCTAGGGAATAGTCTTCATTATATTTCCATGGTAAGTGCGTGATGTAAATGTGTTCTCTCATGCTTCTTCACGACTATTATATGTTATAATGAATGTTTTCTTTGGACTAGTGATGGATTCTATAATTGATGTTAAAAATGAATATCATCCTTACATATGAGATTGTCTCCACGCATGCATAAATGTCTCAGTTAGTATATTCCCGTATTCCAATACCAGTGAGCATCTTGGATAGGTAAGACATCACTCTCTGATCATTGCAAATGCTATTACTTGCAAAGTAATTTTTAACCTAGGTGTTGAACATCTTCCGCTAGTCTTCGTTGTATCTCTGTGTAGCTTTTACTTGTTCCACTTCTTTAAATGCCACTAGACGCCACGGTTTTGTGTCCGGTGATGATGAAAATCAATTCGTCTCATAAACCAAACCATGAAATGCAATTAATCTTGCACCATGAAATCACCGCACTGTATGGCCCATGCTCATTGCCATGGCCGATTTAACTCATATTTTATTGGTTCTCTGTCATGATTTTATTTAAATCTATAAGTTTTAAGAATTATTAAATTTATTTGATCCAGATATACAAAAATGAAGGAGTTTTTGAAACGCCACAAGATGACATCCATCAACATCATAAAAGTTGCAAGGGAATTTTTCAAACCTATGGTCATGACCAACCAGTCAAAGAAACTCTCCTTGAACTTGAAGGTGATATTCCATACATCTATGGTTTCTATTAGAACTTGGTGATAGATGGAATTAAAATTAGTCTAGTTGAAGTACTTAGCCCCCTTGAGCTACTCAAGAAGGTCATCAATCCATGGGATCGGTATTAGTTCCTTACTATGATTTTGTTCAGTTGTCGGTAATCAATGTAGAGTCTCCAAGTCCCATCTCTCTTTTTCAAAAGCACAATTGGGTTCCCACAAGGTGAGGAACTTGGTTGAATGTGCTCTTCTTTTAGCAACTCTTGGATTTTCCACTTTATTTCTTCATTTTCCAAAATAGAGGGATGATATATTTTCCCATTAGGTAGAGGTGCACCAAATGTCATAGAGATCAAATGCTTGACCTAACGGTGTAAAGGTATCCCAATAGGTGAGGAGGAGATGTCCATGTACGCTTCCATGACCATAAGGGGAATTTTGAGGTCTAAAATGGGCCTCTTGAGGAAAATGTACAACTAAAATAAAATTTATGAGAACCAATAGGATTCAAGATGATGATGTCAACCATGGGGGATGATTCACCATTTTTGGAGTAAAAAAGTAAAAAGATTAAAAAATAATAAAATAATAAAGCTACTTTTTCAACATCCATTTTCAACCTATCTCCCTAAGGGTTTACTCAAATTTCAAGCGAGAGAACTCGTTGGATGCAAAATTTAATTCCTCCTCCAAGGAGTACCCATGTTGCATACTTTTGATGAACCCTGCTACACGAAAAATGAGAAATACATGAAAAAATGTGATTGCAATCACATTTTTCATGTATTTCTCATTTTTCATGTAGAAGAGTCCATCAAAAGTATTCAACATGAGTACTCATTGGATGAGAAATTAAATTCTGCATCCAACGAATATTCCTGCTCGAAATTTGAGTAAAAACTTAAGGAGATAATTTCAAAATACGAGTTGAAAAAGTAGTTTTTTCTTTTTTCCCTCTAAAATTTGATGATGTAATCAAATATTATTTTATTATTTCCACTATTGTTTTATAATTTCCTTAAGAGGCCCATTCTACACCTAAAAATTCCCCTAATGCTTATCTACTTGTTTCTACTATATGAAGGAGCCCTTTCTGGATACCATGGATGTTGCCACGATATTCCCCTTACCTTGAGAGCGAATAAGGAAGAAAATGAATTTCTAAATCTAGGAGATGATCTTATTGCATTATTTAGCAGAGATAAAATAAATGGTGTTAAGTCGGACTACCTCTAGTATCATGTACAATTTTCTACCCAAAGTAATAAAAGCATATGAGCTCTAGACTCTTACACAACATGACACTTCTACAAGTATGGTTGGCCTAATAAAACATGACAAACCTCATGGGGAGCAACATCACACAACACTTTGTCTATGAAAGGCTTGATATTGTAGGTTAAGTGGACTATTGTCTAACGTAGAGATCTCACCCTTGGTGGAGTCACCCAATGTTGTATAACTCTCTGTTTATTATTGTGAAAATTCCCAAATGCTTAATGACATATGATAAGAAGAGGTTCCCATGGTTTAAAATGAATGGAAATGATTAACCCTTCACTAACATCTATGATTCGAAGAGACGGTCATCCTCCTTTGGATCTGCAGGCTCACTTTTCTTGACGTTGGTAGTGGCAATCGTAGCATACGGTTTTACATAAATGATTTTTTTTCACTTTTCACATTTTGAATTAGATCTAGAACATGCGTCTAAGTCTAAATATTTCAGCTCGACCATTGGTGACAACTTTGAATGAAATTCACTTGTGTTGTGAGTGGGGCTCTTATGGAGCTCACACTAGTTTCCTGTGTCCTTCGTCTTAACATTGTTAATATTTTATTGTGTATTCAAAGGGTTATTATAGGTTGTTCCACCTTGGCTATATCCTTTTTTCTTCATTTTAGCGATGCCCTTGCCCTACTTCATATTCACATATCCAAATTCTCACTTCATCTGTTTAAATTTTCACCCGATCTTGACAACATACTGGTATGTTACACTAAGAGAGATGTCCATGAACTCTATTTATGCCTATATGTATTTGTGTATACAACCACAGTACTTGACCACCAGATGTAGCTTAGAGTCCTTCATACCTAGCTTTTTGCATAAGGTATGAATGATATTCGTGAACTCTCACACTTCTTCATCCCTTTCCTATCGTAGTGTGGTCCATTTTATGTACTAGTCTTCATATCTCCCAATAGGGTAATAATATTCCTTAATAGTAAATAATAAATAGTCCCAAGAGGGTATGATTGAAAATAGTGAGAATTCCTTCTCGTATGTCGCTAAAAAGGGGGACAACCTTAAGGAGTGGAAAATTAATATTTTCTCTATCGAAAAACTTATGGACCGAAAAATATCATTCTAGTAATTAAAACATTTATCTAGAGAATCTTTTTTTATCTACCTTTAAAATATGGGAATATCAAAATTAGATTGTACCTTAAAGGGGGTCATGCTTCTCAATGACTGCTAGATGAATATGTCTCTCCCATTGGTATCCACCAAAGGAAGTGAGAAGAATTATCCATCAGCGTGTTACTTTGTCGCTCGAGGGCTTCTTCGAGAAATAATTTCATAGGATCAATTACTCCATGGTATTTATTTTCTTTCACTATGGGAGGTCATCAGGGTTAGCGAGGATGGTCTTGCAAGGGTTCAAGCAGTTAAGGTCCCCACTCCTTATACCCCAACCTCAGTGGGAACATGCACAAAACAAAACAACCCACTCTGATACCATTGATCCAAATTTATAAAGGAAAGAAATGAAATATATATTTTAAATATAAACACACATATAAAGTGAAACTGAACTTCAATACTAAATAGAAAATGTTTCAAATTGTTTACTTGCAGAATGAAAGTAAACTTTCTCTAGTGATGTTAGCTTGTCTCTGAGAAGAGATGTGATAGCTACATGCCTTTTTAATTGTGTTATAATGAGTGTATGAGGCCTTTGTATCATGAAGAAAGAATGATAAACCCTAAAAATTCAAAAACCTAACCCTAGGAGATGAAGCACTAAAATGTATGGATCTCGATGGGGTTAGTTGGAACATCAACTTCCTAGGATTGTAACTTGGGTATATAATCTCCATTTGGTGCACATGATAGCCCATTGGAAAGGTATATCTGAGGAAAATAACTTTTTATTACAAAAAAATTCTTGTTTGCCCCAAAAACATCGTTTAGGATCTAAAAGTGGCTCTGAAAGTTTAGGACCCGAAAACTGTCGAAATTGGAAACTATGCTGAAAAAATGGGAAACTAAAAGAAAATGGTGTTAGGTGTGTATCTAGAATAGGTGGTGGCCACCAATATCCACATGGATCAGTTAGAAATGATGGAATATCTCTTCAATTTTGTGTATCTAAACATTAGGTAACAAATATATTCGCCAAACCGTTGGAAAAAAAACTGAATTTGAGTTTTAGAGATAGCATCAAAACATTTTTTGTGCGAATGAATGTAACAATTGAGATGAAAGGGGAGTTAAAATATAATATTTTCTATTAACTTACTTATTCGAGTTAGTTATCAATCCAAGATATGTTTATAAAGATAGAAGGCTATAGGTTGCTAGTTTATTCATCTCTACGAACTAGTAACCCTATATAATTGTAGAAAAATCTTAGTATCTTATAAAATCTACTTAATAGTGAGAACAACATCCAATGCCCCATGAGTTTCTGATTGGTTCTCATGCATGTCTCTGCTTGTGATTTTTAACAAAAAAAAATCCTATGATGAGCATATGAGAGGAGACAATCTTTGCCACAAAAGCTCAAAAAAGTGAGAAAATGGAGGCCTTTGTAGGGCTCACCTCATTTACATGCAAAGAATTAATGGTAGATATCTTTGAACTTACATACCATATCATCCTAGCCAAAACTAAATAGTATACCCTCTCCAATATAGTATTGGAGTCCTAATACGAGGTTGAAATAAAATACTCCATGCTTATTGATTTACATGCAAAGGAAGTTGCAACCATTCAATAAGATAAATTGAGATTCCACGGGACAATTTCTCTCAACATATCTGATAGAGTTTTATTGAAATCTAAAAATCTATACAATGAGGGTTAAGTTTTATTATCCTTTTGAGATTTATTAACTATTTATTCTTCTTATGCGTGAAAAATATAAAATGAAAAAAAATAGAGAAAAAATAGAAAAATCGCTCAAAAAACCACCATAACACAACATATGATATGGGAAACCCTTTCGGCAGAAAACTTAGTTAGAAGGTGATGCTACTATGCTCTCTCTTTTCGTGAATGGAAATGGTGTAAATACAAAGGAGTAAAATTGTGGCCCGTGGGATGTTAAACAAAAAAAAAAAATCCTGTCTATAGTTACCTCTCGATTAACTTTCAACTACTCTACTCTACTTTGGAACAAAATGCACTAGAATACATTTGACTAATTTTCCTCCTACTAGCTTAGTAATAACATTGCCAAATAAACAAGTAGGGGTTTAATTTGATTGATTCAACCATTAATTAGAATCACAGGTGGAATATTATAGAGACCTCTACATAGGAGCCATATGGCTAGCCCCTTTTACATGAGTAACGGGGCTGATGTGGCATCATTTTGAATCATGGTGGACAAAACAGGAAGGTTGACTTCTAAGTTTTATAACGTTTGCATACATGCTCCATTTGAGATGTTTCTTGCATCGTTTGAAATGTATATGAGTGCAGAATAATGCCATGGTGATGCAGGAGCATCCAGGTCAGGGTAAACATAAAAATAGGTGTTTGTCTTATAGGTTACAGTTGATTGGTTGATAGGTCATTGTGCCTGGGTTTATTTTATTTTTATTCTTTTTTAGAAATTTAATCATTAGGACCTAGTAGTCATTTATGCTTTGTAGTTTCATTTTAAAAGTCTTTTTAGTTAGTATTTAGAACTCATTTTCTAAATTAAAAGAACAGATTAAGAATGTAACCATATCTAACTGTTGGCAGTTTCCAAATGAAAACTGTTTCATATAATAGTACAAAAGAGAGAAAAAGACATTCTGTAAAGGTTGACTTTTTCCATCATAGTAAGAGAGAAAAAAATAAAACAAATCAGGATATTTTTCAAAGAAAACCATCAGTGAACTATTTTTCTGCAGTCAATACTATTTTTATTTTTCCATCTATTGTTTATACCATAGTGTATGGGAAACTGAAACTTATGTGCAATCATAAGAAAGACGAATAGAAGTAATTTTTTACACAGGCACTGGAGCGACTACAACGTTTGGCAGATTGAAGCACACACTTACACGATAGTCTTACATAGAACAGAAATTCAAAGACGTTCACGCAATCAGCAAGTGATACAAAATAGTCCCAGGTATTACAACCTTTTTCCATATTAACAGAGGTTAACAAAAATTCCACTGTTCATAAGAAAATCTTGTTTCTATTGACGAGTCCCAAGGGACTATAAACACATGTTACATATTAAATTTTATGGATCAGGTTTGAAACCCCGAAAAAAGAATGCTCATATATAGAATTTAAACTAACAAGTAAACCAACAGAACTGGACTAGAAATTGCTCGCAGAATTGCTTATAAAACCCTAGTTTATTTGCCCAGATAGGGATTTTTTTTTTGTTTTGTAAGAGACCAAACATAATTGAATCCACAGAAAGATAACGAGGCATGAAAGCCCAGAATTAGAACCAAATCTCAATCTACAAAACCACCAGAGGCGGAGAAAGGTCAAGACCCTACCCATTTGGGGTCAATAACTGTGAAGACGAACAATCGAGAACGGACAAACTGCTACACCTGCAAGAGGGAATAATTTACCAGAGTTAATGGCCCAGAATGACTTTTAAACAAAGTATCGAAGTTTGTAAAAGAGAAAGGAAGAGGGTTATTGAGTTTAACTACACAGAAGGGAGAAACGTCAAACAAAGGAGAAGCTTCGGTCACAAATCAACAAGGGTCTGCTCACAAGGACCGAAGACCATTAGCAACTCATAAAAATGCTGAGGAATTGAAATAGGGACAGACGGCTTACCTTTGAAGAGCCGTTGAACTGAAGTGGATGCCGAAAACCCTTGGTGACCTTGACCTGTAAGTGTAGGCAATAATCAATTAAGAGAGAAGAAAATTCGAGAGCGAAGAATTGAAATAATACATAAATAAAATTCCTACAGAAGGGACAAATAAGAGATAATAACCAGAAAGCTCCACATTGCTGAGTCTTGTTTGAAGTAACAAAGAATTTGGAAAAAACCCTTTCCACAGAGACAGTGCGAAATAAAACCAACAGAGCCACCATATCGGTGGAGCCAAGCACAGAGGAAACCCTCAGGAAACTTCGAGCAGAATGAAAATGAATGTCGACTGAACAGTGTTAGGGTTATAGATAGCGTGGGAGAACACAAATCAAGATGCAGGACAGATGTCCATCTCACGCCAGCTCACAAGGATGATAGAAATTAACACATAGTTATTACATATCAAAACAAAATCTCAAACTTACCATACGAATAAATCAACAATCAAATCATTTATCTAGAGTTTATTGTAAAATCGAATTAACATTCAAATCATAGTTTAATCGTAGTTCTTAAGGAGGGCTGGGCCCCATCAATTTTGGTACTAGAGTAGGCTGTGTGTTAGAAGAAATGGAAGTTGATCGGCGAGGTTGTGGGAGAGCTATTCGAAGAGTATCAGATGAATTATTGCAAGAAGAGATTCGAATATTGAACGCCCGTTTGGAAGCAGTAGAAGAAAGAAGAAGAAGAGATCCTAAGGGAGGAGATGATAGTGATGAGGAAGCTGCAGAGACAACAAATGGATCAGATGGAGAAGGACCTGAACTCATAATGTTGAGGTTAGTTTTACTATCAAATAGTAAGCCAAAGCATGAGCTTTCGACTTATGATGGAAGTTTATCCGCAGAGGTACTGCTGGATTGTCTTAGTGAGCTAAATAAATATCTTGACTATGAGGATATCAATGAAGATAAAAGGGTTAAATTCGCTGCCACCAGGTTGAAAGGAAATGCGTCCTTATGGTGGGATAGTGTCTAGGCGGAGAGGAAGAGGTTTAACAAGTAACCTATAAAAAATGGACCAGGATGGAGGCTAAATTGAAGGGTAAATTCTTACCCAAAGACTACCAGATTGCTATGTACAGGCAGGTATAGAATTTAAAACAAAAGGGGTTGACTGTAAAAGAATATACTGAAGAATTGTATAGAGTAAATATGAGAGCTAGTTATATAGAAGACACACCTGAAAAGACAGCGAGGTTTGTGAATGAATTAAGGTGGGAAATATTAGATGAAATAAGTATTTTTTCACCTAGAACCATAGATGAGGCATATCAGAGTGCCTTAAAAGAAAAGGAGAAAATAAACAGGAAACAAAATGCCAGAAGAGGAGGATGATCTAGCAGAGGGAAAGGACGGGCCTATGGCAGAGGTAGAGTTGCCAATCCTAGTGATGAAGGCAGTAGTTCAAAGACTCCAGGAACAGCAGAAAAATACAATAACACTAGAGGAGGAAGGCCATACCAGCGTGGAAGAGGTAATGGCAGAGGTAGAGGAGTTGCCATCTAGTGTTATAAGTGCCATAAGTGGGGGCACATGTCTTTTGAATGTCCTGAGGGTGAAAAAATAGGAGGAAGAGGAAAATATGTTGCTCAGATGGAGGAAGCGGAGGCACCACCCCAAGAGGTAGAGAATGTACTAGAAACAAGGGAGGCCTTAGTGTTGAATAAATTATTGCTGAAACCAGCAAAAGAGGAAGCTAAACCGAATCAAAGAAAAGCATTATTCCAGAAAGTTTGAAAATCACATGGCAAATGCTGCAGACTGATTATTAATAGTGGAAGCACATATAATCTAGTAGTCACAGAGATGGTAGAGAAATTGGGGTTGAAGAGAGTGAAAAACCCCACTCCTTATAAGGTGTCGTGGTTACAAAAAGGGCATCAACTGTTAGTTGATGAGAAATGTGAAGGTTAGTTCCATATTGGCAGATATAAGGATAAAGCTATTTGTGATGTTATGCCTATGGGCGTGTGTCACATACTGTTAGGGAGACCATGGCAGTATGACAGAAAAGTAGTGCAAAATGGAAAAACAAACTGTTACAAGTTTGTTAAGGATGGGATTAAGCATACGCTTGTACCTATCAAGGAAGAAGAAAGAGCGAAACCCAGTGGAGTTAAAGCATTGCTGGTGGAAGGAAAGGAATTTTTAAAGCAGATCAAGGACAATGAAATCAAATAGCTGTTGTAAGGAGGCCAAAAACAATATTACTACATACTAAAATTACAGATCTGCCTGAAGAAATCCAAGACATGCTGCAAGAATTCAGTGACATTATAGTGGATGATTTACTAGATGACTTTCCTCCTAAGAGAAGTATCAGTCATCATATATAATTTATACCTGGAGCTAGTCTACCAAACAAGGTAGCATACTGAATGAGTCCTAAGGACAATGAAGAAATCAGGAAGCAAGCACATGAATTGTTGGATAAAGGGTTGATAAGGGAAAGTTTGAGTCCCTGTGCAGTTCCAACTGTTTTAGCTCCTAAGAAAGGTGGAGAGTGGCGAATGTGTATAGATTCAAGAGCTATTAATAACATTACTATTAGATACAGATTCCCATTTCCACAAATGGATGATATGATAGACTACTTAAGTGGAGCAGCATATTTCTCAAAGATCGATCTGAAGAGTGGGTACCACCAGATTCGAATTCGAGAAGGGGATGAATGGAAAACAGCTTTCAAAACTGTATGAGTGGCTGGTAATGCCATTCGGTTTGAGTAATGCCCCTAGTACTTTTATGCACGTAATGAATGAAGTGCTGAAAGAGTTCATTGGGAAGTTTGTGATTGTTTATCTTGACGATTTATTAATTTTCAGCAAGACTAAAGAGGAACACTTTCGACATGTTCGAAGTGTGTTGGAGAAATTACAGCAGAACAAGCTGCTGATAAATCTAAAAAAATGTACTTTTTTTCAAAAGGAATTGGTTTACTTGGGTTTTGTGATTGCAGAGAATGAACTGAAGATGGACCCATAAAAAGTTGCAGCTATTGTTAGCTGGCCATCCCCAAAGAGCCTGTTTTAGGTTTGTAGTTTTCATGGGTTGGCAAGTTTTTATCAAAAATTTATCAGAGACTTTAGTGGAATCTGCGCACCTATGTTGGACACCATCAAAAAGGCAAATCAGCGTTTCTGTTGAACTGAAGCAGCAGAGAGAAGTTTTTAGATTTTGAAAAAGAAGATCACTGAAGGACCGATTTTGAGGTTGCCTGATTTTAAAAAACTATTCCAAGTTCATTGTGATGCTAGTGGTACAGCCATCGGGGTAGTACTTAGCCAGGAAGACAAACCGGTTACTTATTTCAGTGAAAAGTTGAATGAAAATAGGTAAAAGTACTCTTCCTATGATAAATAATTTTATGTTGTCGTCCAAGCACTGAAGCGTTGAAGACACTATTTATTAGATAATGAATTTGTTTTATTTACTGATAATTCTACATTATAGTATATTACGCAGCATCACAAACTAAACCACAAGCATGAAGAATGGGTTGAGTATTTGTAGAGTTTCACGTTTGTGTTGAAACAAATTAGTGGACAGGCCAACAAGGTGGTAGATTTGTTGAGCAGAAGAGCTTTGCTCTTACAGGAGAGTACGATACAAGTGCTGGGTTTTGAACATTTGAAAGATTTGTATCAAACAGACATGGATTTCAAAGAGGCTTATGAAGCCTGTCAGAATCCTTTGTTGAGAAACAATAGTACATGGTTGGACTATAATTTGCAGGAAGGGTTGTTATTTAGAGGGGGACAATTATGCATTCCCGACTATTCGATGAGAGAGAACATTATTCGGGAGAAGCACAATGGAGGTCTAGCTAGACATTTCGGCATAGACAAGACTTTAGTACAACTCAGACATTTTTATTACTAGCTAAAGATGCGACAGGACGTGCAGCAATATGTGAATAGGTGTAAAGTGTGCCAATTGGCGAAGGGACACAACCAAAATACATGACTTTACATGCCACTGCCTATTCCAAGAAGACCATGGGATTCAGTCAGCTTGGACTTTTTCTTGGGTCTACCAAGGATGTAGCGAGGTTTCGACTTGGTGATGGTGGTAGTAGACAGGTTCTCTAAAATGGAACATTTCATTCCTTGTCGAAAAACCAGTGATGCCACGCATGTAGCACACTTGTTTTTCACGGAGATCGTCAGATTGCACGGCCTACCGAGGTCCATTATTTCTGACAGGGATGTGAAATTCACAGGACATTTTTGGCATACCCTATGGAAGAAGTTGGACACTCAGTTGAATTTCAGCTCCGCATATCACCCACAGATTGATGGGAAAACGAAGGTGGTGAACAGGATCTTGGGAAACCTGCTACGAAGT
Organism: Pinus albicaulis; assembly: GCA_034641835.2. Classification (NCBI taxonomy): domain Eukaryota; kingdom Viridiplantae; phylum Streptophyta; class Pinopsida; order Pinales; family Pinaceae; genus Pinus; species Pinus albicaulis. The sequence goes on from CM076576.1 coordinate 608,282,748, forward strand.
TTGATTGGTGAAAATTCACGGATGTGGGATCGTGTACTTGCTCAGGAAGAATTTGCTTATAATGACTCACCAAATTGCAGCATGGGATATAGTCTTTTTCAGGTTCTGTATGGCTTGCATCCTCGTCGAGTACATGAACTGCCGAATTTGGGAAAGTTGGAAAGGAGTGCTGACGGGGAAGATTTCGCCCAGGCAATGAATGACTTACATGAGGAGGTAAAGTCGAAATTACAGGAGAGCAGTCAAAAATACAAACAGAAAGCAGATTTAAAGCGGCGGGAAGTTCATTTTAATGTAGGGGACGGAGTTCTTGCGCATTTACGCAAAGAACGGTTTCCTAAGGGCGAATATAACAAGCTGAAATATAAGAAGATTTGTGCTTGTAAATTCTTCGTAAATTCTCTGCCAATGCCTATTAATTACAGCTGCCACCAGGAATTGGCATATCGCCCATATTCAATGTGGCAAATCTGTTTCCATATACTTCCAATCCTGAAGACGACAAAGCGGCACGGCTAGAACGGGACACCCAGATTGAAAAAGGTTCTTGGATGAGGCAAATGCCTTGAGATCGAGAGCATTCTCGACACTCAGGTAGCCAAGAACACATGCAGGAAAGAGTACTTTCACTACCTTGTCAAGTGGAAGAACCGTCCCATTGAGGATAGTTCATGGCTTGACACAGCACAAATACAACGAGCAGGCTATTCTGTTGAGAAACTCATGGAATGGAGCCATGAATTTTTGTTACCCCGGGAGCCTAATGTAGGAGCATCCAGGTCAGGGTAAATAGAAAAACATGTGTTTATCTTATAGGTTATAGGTGATTGGTTGACAGGTCATTGTGCTTGGGTTTATTTTATTTATTTTTATTTTTTTGAAATTTTATCATTAGGACCTATTAGTCATTTACGCTTTGTAGTTTCATTTTAAAAGTCTTTTTAGTTAGTATTTAGAACTCATTTTCTAAATTAAAAGAACAGATTAAGAATGTAACCATATCTAACTATTGGCAGTTTGAAAAAAAAAATTGTTTCATATAGTAGTACAAAAGAGAGAAAAAGACATTCTCTAAAGGTTGATTTTTTCCATCACAATAAGAGAGAGAAAAGAATAAAATGAATCAGGAGATTTTTCAAAGAAAACCATCTATGAACTATTTTTCTGCAGTAAATACTATTTTTATTTTTCCATCTATTGTTTATACCATAGTGTATGGGAAACTAAAACTTATGCGAAATCATAACAAAGACGAATAGAAGTAACTTTTTACACAGGCACTGGAGCGACTACAACATTCGGCAGATTGAAGCACACACTTACAGGAGAGTCTTACATAGAACAAAAATTCAAATATGTTCACGCAACCAGCAAGCGATACAAAACAGTCCCAGGTATTACAACCTTTTTCCATATTAACAGAGCTTAACAAAAATTCCACTGTTCATAAGAAAATCTTGTTTCTGTTGACAAGTCCCGAAGGACTATAAACACATGTTACATATTAAAGTTTATGGACTGGGTTTGAAACCTTGAACAAACACTGCTCATATCTAGAAGTTAAACTAACAAGTAAACCAACAGAACTAGACTAGAAATTAATCACGGAATTGCTTACGAAACCCTAGTCTATTTTCCCAGAAAGGGATTTTTTTTTTTTTTTTTGTAACAGACCAAACAGAATTGAATCCATAGAAAGATAACAAGGCATGAAAGCCCAGAATTAGAACCAAATCTCAATCTATAAAACCACCAGAGGCAGAGAAAGGTCAAGACCCTACCCATTTGGGGTCAATAATTATGAAGACGAAGAATTGAGAACAGACAAACTGCTACACCTGCAAGAGGAAAGAATTAACCAGATTTAATGTCCTGGAATGACTTTTAAACAAAGTATCAAAGTTTGAAAAAGATAAAGGAAGAGGGTTATTGAGTTTAACTTACCAGACGGGAGAAACGTCGAACAAAGGAGAAGCTTCGGTCGCAAATCAACAAGGGTCTGCTCACAAGGAGTGAAGACCATTAGCAACTCATAAAAATGCTGAGGAATTGAAACAAGGACAGACAACTTACCTTCAAAGAGCCCTTGAACTGAAGTGGACGCCGAAAACCCTTGGTGACCTCGACTTGTAAGTGCAGGCAATAATCAGTTAAGAGACAAGCAAATTTGAAAGCAAAGAATTGAAATAATACCTGAATAAAATTCCTACAGAAGGGACGAATAAGAGATAATAACCAGAAAGCGCCACATTTCTAAGCCTTGTTGAAAGTAACAAAGGATTTGGCAAAAACCCTTGCCACAGAGATAGTGCGAAAGAAAACCAACAAAGCCACTATATCGGCGGAGCCAAGCACAGAGGAAACCCTCAAGAAACTTCGAGCAGAATGAAAATGAATGTCAACTGAAAAGTGTTAGGGTTAGAGGTAGCACGGGAGAACACAAATCAAGACGCAAGACAGATGTCCATCTCATGCCAGCTCACAAGGATGATAGAAATTAACACATAGTTATTACATATCAAAAGAAAATCCGAAACTTACCGTACGAATAAATCAACATTCAAATCATTTATCTAGAGTTTACTGTAAAATCAAATTAACATTCAAATCATAGTTTAATCGCAGTTCTTAAGGAGGGCTGGGCCCCATCACATCGGTTCTCAAGCAAGGGAGTATTTTTTGACAACAAAATCTTCATTAAATGTGTCAAACTTCCTCCATAAGGTTTTAAACCCCAACTCGTGAAAGTGGGACTAGTCACAACAAAGTAGGACACATCTTGTGAGTTAATTCCTCCAATTTTTTGTTTCTCTAATAATTAAGATAGATGATAAATAATATAATGATCCAATCTTGATCATTCAATTTCTTACTAAAGACTACATCAACCAAAAAAAAGGTTAAAAAAAAAACCAATGATTTGAAAATACTGCTCACTAACCTTGAATGAATTTGATATTGGATTCTAGGGTTTTGAATAGCAACATCAAGTTCTATTTTTTTCCCCTCAATTTTTCTGCAGTACAAATTGTCGACTCAAGGATGAGCCAAATAATAATACCAGGCATGTTTTAATAAGAGCGAAACCAAGGTTGCGAAAAGGTACGAGAGTCATGTGGAAGAGAATTCAGTTGCGTAGAAGAGGTCTTGTGTGAAGAGTTCCCACTTTGCAGATGCACCAACCACGTCGAGCATGTGATGCTATGGATACTATGTTGACTGTTGAAGGAATCTCATGCTGAATGTTGCAAGTATAACTATTTGTGTAACTGACCAATTGACAATTAGGCTGAGCATGAATTTAACACACTATAAAAACATTTAGTGATTATATGAGTGAGCTTTATTGGAAGAATTCCGAGGATGTTGTTTGATTCTTTTAGTCCTATTGTGCCTATTCCAAGGACTAGTTTTCACTATATTCCCATGGTAATTGTGTGATGTAAATGCGTTCTCTGATGCTTCTTCACGACTATTCTATGTTATAATGAATGTTTTACTTGGACTGGTGATGGATTCTATAATGGATATTAAAAAGGAATATCATCCTTACATCTTACATTGTTTCCACGCATGCATAAATGTCTCAATTAGTATATTCCCGTAATTCCAATACGGTGAGCATCTTGGAGAGCTGAGACATCACTCTCTGATCATTGAAAATGCTATTACTTGCAAACTACTTGTTAACCTAGGTGTTGAACATCTTCCACTAGTCTTCGTTGCATATCTGTGTAGCTTTTACTAGAGATCGGTGATGATGAAAAACAATTCGTCTCATAAACCAAACCATGAAATGCAATTAATCTTGCACCATGAAATCACCGCACTGTATGGCCCATGCTCGGCACTGCTTGCCATGGCCGATTTAACTCATCTTCGGTTCTCTATAATGATTTTATTTAACTTTATAAGTTTTAAGAATTATTAAAGTTATTTGATAGTAGAGTAATTATAAAATGTCAATGGTTCAGTTTTATTTTTTTAGTAGATAAACTTATTCTATAACGTAGTGTGAGTTCTGTTGACAGATGTTTGTTTAAAATAAAAATAAAATATTTTCTAAATAAAATAGCAATTATAAGAGAAAAAAATAATATATTATGTCTCTCCATATGGAATAAGATAATTTTATGTAAAGTAATTAGAAATAAAAAATGTATGAATAAAAAATTTTAAAAGTTATAATTTTCAAAATTATTTTAATACATGATTTAAATAAACTATTTGGAGATCTAGAATAAAAAAATCATTTTAATGTGTATTTTAATATTTTAATATCAATTATATATATATTATATATTGTTTTGAAAAAATTATGTATATATTATATAAAACAATTAAAAAAATTAAGTTTTATAGTTGAAACTTTTAAAGTAGTCTTAGTCTCAATATATATATTTTCTTGTCTAAAGCCAACCAATATTTTTGGGACTTCTAAGCATAAGTTAGGTAATCTATATAACATTCAAAATATAATTTAAACAATGAGAAGTTACACACTGTATTTTGCACTTTAAAAAAAATTGCATTTGAATAAATTTGATCCTTCTAGAATTATATTATGTTAGATCTGTGATGGATCTATACCAGTTAAAAAATAAAGTGTGAAATTGACAATAAAATTCTCTTCCAATTTATATTAGGTAAATAAATAATAAAATATAAGATTGGCAATGAAACTCTCTTCCAAGTACACATTTTTTCAAAAGAAAAAAACAGTGCTTTCATTCTTTCATTTATATAAATGAGAAAATTTACATAACATGTTTATGTTCCACGTCAGTGTATCCCAAAAATATATCCTATGTTATCATCCTTACTACCTATCTTTAATGCCTAAATCCCTTTACATGAAAATTCCTCAAAAAATCAGAGAGGAGGTTGCAATGAACAGATTAAACATTACGTCTATCTCTTTCAAAATAATAAGGAAACATAGAAAATTAAAATCAGTTTCTGAGGCCTTACAACGCCTCTAGCCAAATTATGTGCATTACGTTAACTTTTTTCAAAAAGATCAAGTCAAGATTTATGTTGGATCCGTGATTAAGATAAATTTATATCGATTAAAAAATAAAATATAAGATTACATCTTCCAATTTATACGGTTATAAAATTGATAATGAAACCGGCTTCCCAGTGCACTTTTTTCAGAAAAAAATAAGAAAATTTAGATAACATGTTTATGTTTATGTCAGTGTATTCCCTAGAAGTATATCTTATGTTATCATCCCTACTACCTATCCTTAATGCCCAGAGCCCCTTTATATGAAAATTTCTCAAAAAATCACAGAAAAAGTTCCAATGAACACATTACATCTACCTCTCTCAAAATAATAAAGAAACACAACAAAATAAAAGCAGTTTCTCAGGCCCTATAATGCCTCTAGCCAAATTATCTTCATTACATTAACCTCTTTCAAAAAGACGAGGTCTGTTTAATCACATTTATTAAGTAACACGACCGAAGGGAAGCTAATTCCACGGAGTAATAACTAATCTTGTTTTTTTAAAACCTGCAAAAATTTTCAAAAGACCTTCCTCCATAGTGGTTGCTTCCTTGTAATCCTGAGAGTCTTTTTTTTTCCTTGTACCCTGTAGACCCATGATTTTGTTACCTTCTTTCGTGTATAAGTATTTTAATGAAAAAGTATACGATCAGCCTTGATGTTTAAATTATTTTCGAAAAAGATTTAGTGAATCATATTTGTACGGAACTTATGTCTCTTTTTGGAAAAAATATCAACTATCATGTTTTATCATGTTTTGTTCTCTGTAGATATGTTCAAATTTTTAATCAATTTCTTGATCTGCACCATACAATTTGATAAGATAGATGGATTGAATTTATTGTAATGTCTAACTCAATCTATAACTCCCTTTGCATCCGAGAAAAACCCCATAATTCAATGAACTCGATTAGGTTGTTTTTCCCACTTATCTTTTCCTCCAAAAATGATAGTAAGTACTAGGCATCAGGACTAGATAAACTCTACAGCCACACTTTCTATACTTACTGACATAGTGCAAAAACTCCATCAGAACTTCCTTGGATTTCTCTAAACCTTATCTGTCTTCTTTTGTTCCACTCTTTTATAGGTTCCTATGATCTCAGCTCTAAGAAATAAACTCCTCTTTTTCGTTAAAATCTCTGCCCTTGCTAAATAAAAAAAATACCAATTTTAAAATAAGGATCTTACACCATCAATCTTATCTTGAAAGATTGCAGAATTTCTAGATTCCCAAATAGACCAGATAATGTATATAGGCAAATGAAGATAAGCTTTAAGCTTTTTATACCAAATTTTGATGTAATCTACAACAGAAAGAGCCGTGATACGTAACTTAATGTTGAAAATGTTCAATACGCCTTCCTAAACGGCCTTCTAGAAAGCGCAGTGCAGAAAAAGTGTGTCTGATTCTCTGACCCTCCCTGACATAAACTGCACTCCCGAGGGCCGATAAATCCCCCTTGCAAGCAGCTAGTGCACAGAATATACCCTTGTTTTACAGCGCAAATTTTAGTGGATATCTTCAAATTGCAGAGAAATCTGCCCCTAGCAAGTATGGAAACAACCAAATTCCTTACAAAACGCACGCTGTATTACACATCCACATACAGGTAAACACTGCCGCGCTTGATTTCATAAAATGCAAAGGGAATAGGAAACTACATTGAAAAGGCACAGACAAGGAGGGTGCTACATGGGGCACGAGCACGGTCAAATCGTTGGAGGGTGAGAGAGAAACAATATTGACAGCTTGAATTCCTAGAAAATCAAACATTCCAATTTTCATATTGGCAATCTTGAAGCTTATTGGGTCCAAATATGCCCAGCTTTTAGAACTTTTACTTCCGCGACAATTGACTGGACCAAACGCAACAAAACGTAATAGAGATATAAATTATTAATATGAAAGAAACAACGATAGAAAATAAATATGAGCAATACATACATTATAGGTCCAAAATTATGACTAGTTTACCGAACATAGTTTACCGAACGAATAAATAAATAAAAGAAAAACAAAAATTGAAGTTATCTTGAATATCTATGGGCATAGGAATATTTCGGAATGTATGACCACATGAATGAGTCACACGGTTAGCATGTTAGGGATGTAAAACTAGTTAATTTCCCATATATGGACTAGCTGGTTTACAGGCCCTGCATTCTGGTACCTAATAACCAGGTGCTTGCAAACTCCAAGAAATACCTACCCACTTCAGCACAACAAAAGGTTGAAGTCCGTGTTGTCAAACAATTTGGTTTTACTGAAACTGTACACACATTAATATAAAAGAGCAGTGAAGGAAGCTAGTACTCTACTACTAGATAGACAGCCATTCATACGTATATTGTTGATAAAAATGTAAATATAAATGAGGTTTTAATTTCTCAATTTTCATAGCAGACTAAGTTGTGCGAGAAGTTTTGTCTCTGCAGGGACAGCCTTATAAAGCCTGTGGAGAACAGGAACGTGTACAAGGACGGTCAAGTATATTTATGCTCATCTGTTTTAGCATCTTCAATAGATGGTTTTGGGTTTTAACCCCCTTTTCTAGGAAAAAGGTCATCTTTATTTTCAGCATTTACGTGAGAAAATGCATCAAAGGTAAAGGTCATTTTAATTTTTAGCATTTATGTGAGAAAACCCGAGAGTGATAGCAATGACTGTTGAGCAATAGTGAAAAAACATGGAGAAGAAGTTTTTGGAACCAAAGTCTGAGATTTATGGTTTTTATTGGGTGATGATTGTTGGTTCAAAATTCCATAGATTTGGTTTAAGTTAACAATAAAAAAATTATTCCACTAAAATAATTGATGTTGTAATGGTTTTTAAAACATAAAAATAAAAACACTTCAAGTTTTATTTGCAAAAATGGTTCAGGATGGGTTTTTTTTAGCAAGGTCATTCATGATTGAATGATTGAGGATGGACTTCTTTAGCTAGGAAACCCACAATCAAATGATTGTGGTTGTGTCTTATGCTGGGGAGAGAAGACATGCTAAAAAATCCACTGAGCTTAGTGCTGGTGTTGCCTACGCATGATGTTATCCCCTGGTGACTTTGACTGATTAAATGCCCCATGCCACTGGGTCTTATGCTAGGGAAAGGAGACATGCTAAAATACACAGTCAACTTACCTATTAAATGCCCCATGTCCCTGTGTCCAGGCACCTCAAGCCAGAGATCAAGCCTGGACGATAACAGGCAACTTAACAAACAAAAAAAGAAAATGTCAAAATATTCATAGTAATGTTTTACTTCTTAACGGTCCACCAGCACATTATTCTAGCTCCAATGGGTTTCCTTGAATATTAATGGTAATGAGTTAACTTACCTTCACTGATAGCAGCGAAATTGTCCTCACTACTAGTTAGAAAACTAAATTATGATAAAAATTTCCGGCTATATTAAAAATAATCCATATTAAATTTTCATAACATCATCAAAATTTAAAATCAAATGACCAAGATAACATAAATCTCACCGACAGTGACCGAAGAAGAAAATGTCTCAACGGTCCATAAACAAAAATGAGGATCACATTTATCTACCCCTGCGAAGATAGCGAGCAAAACCGTTCTGATGAAGATAGCGATTATCAGTCAGTTATTGTATATCTCTAAACCTAAAAAAAGTCCTCACCCTAAATCTCACCGTACTTTCCTTCATAACAAAAACTGGGCTGTGCAACACTATATTTAATGGTTCACTGGCAGAAGATCCTCGCACAGCTGCCGAACCGCCATCAGACATAAGGATGCACTTGGTTACTTGACTTAGAGTTTACTGGGAAAAGCTCCTCTGACATTTTTGAGATATTCCTGAAAGCTACAATCGCCATGTTTGCCCTATTGATTAACCAATGGATACTTTCATTCAAACAACTCAAATCAAAGTACCGCGGAATTTCAATTTGCAAGATTGAGATACCTCCACCAGATTGAGTCTCAGCTTATAATAATGTCCGCCTTATGCATTATGATAAGCTGAGACACAAAATACTCGGGTGGAGGCCGCAAAGCAGCCTCGCCCATTGGTTTTCTGGGAAAATACACATTGAAAAATCTATTGAACATAAAATTATACATAGAAGGTCAGAAATCGTTTGCCATCAAAGCCCTCGGGCCAGTGCCCGATATAGTTGGATACGATCCCTTATATCCGGTATTCCTTTTGGTTAATATAGTGGATTCCACAAGTAGGCCTGGTTAAAATACAATAAAATTTCCAGAATGTTGTAATGACTTCAACTTCTGCACACAGACATGGATGTGTCGAAGTGCGCTTACATTAGCGCTTACGTAACACCAAGAGTTCCGCAAACATACGGTACCTGTTTATAACCCAAATAATTAATCGTGCCAGCCACCTCTCCTCAAATTTTTTTATTCAGTTACTAAGCCACCGCAACACTAACCCTAGTATCTTTTTCTTGGAATTTTACGCGAAATGATAGAGAAACAAAACGCTTTATAGTTGCCGGATCCCATCATAACCTATTCATATTAGTATTCTACCAGAGTTATGTATGTTCTGTCAACATATTCTAAGATCTGACTTTTTATCTTAAACGCAGAAATTTGAAAACAGGTTGGAGTTTGATGAATAAGGATTATAGTTAGATCATAGAATATCAAATTATAATCTATTGTAGCATTAAATTTTATATTTTTAACTTAAAATCTGTCATTATCACGACACATCATCACGACACATCATGAAAATGTAACCATTCACGTTTTGGACCTGCCTGGCAATCAATTTATGAAACAGATACATGAATTAAAAAAGTCAACTCATATCAGTCTGTCTCCTGCATTATAGAGTTTGAATATTTAATGATTTCATTATTAAAAGTATTTTGTAATGGAAAATCAATTACTATTTAAAAATGAGTTTTAAAAACTCTAGTAATCCATTTATTGAAGACATGCATGAACTGAAAATATTCAATTGATATTCGTCTTTGTCCTGCGTTACAAAGATTGAGTATATAATAATTTCATCATTCAAATTATGTAAAAATGGAAAGTCCATTAATATTAAAACAAACAAAAAAAGCGAATAAATAAATAAAATATCAATGGATGTTACATCGTAATATAATAGATCAAGTTCATACTATAATATATAATCGTATTTATCATTCTTTTAAATATATAAAAAAAATAGTAATTGAAATTATTAAAATAAAAAAATCAATGAGAAGATTAGATTTATATTTATTAAATTTGTTTCTGAATATATATTAATAAATACATTAACTTTATAATGAGAATTTTTTTAATCAAAAAGTTAATAACAATACATTATTACAATGGAATGTTTTAATATATTATTATTTTGGATTTATCAAAGTGAAGGATGAAAATTTAATGGATATGACACTCGAGATGGTTTTAAGTTTTGATACGCACAGTGGTATAATATCAATTAATTTTTAATTACTATATATTGTTTATTTATTTTATTATTTTTTTTTCTAAGTTGGTTTAATTGATTTATAAAAACATAGTGTACAAAGCGAGCAATCACTTCCAGGGTGGCAAAATTGGCCTACGCTGGAGGGAAGCTGAATCAAAAGAAACATACTGTATTAGAATATAGGCCGCCAGTGACTGGGAAACCAACCCAAAATTTTCTTGCCCAAGCATGGGAAACCAGCTTACTGATACTGTTCCAGAATTGAATGTGCATAAAAAGACTAGAACTTTCTGTGCTATAGAGAGTACATTCGAAATTTCAAAAAATGCACTAATTCCAAGACCAAAAACTCCAAAAAAAGAGAAAAGAACCTTTCATGACACTAGCTGTCATTGCAGGGTGGATTTTCTTCCACAATTGGGCAGCAGTAGCCTTCATCCGGGTTGCTCGCCTTTTCTTTGGAGTTCTGGGCTCAAAGATCAGAGGAAGAAGGAGAGCTAGAGCTCTTCAAAGTTGTGTCCTCGCGCACGGAGATGTCACTGCTGGAGGTTTGAGAGCTCGAACCGTCACTACCGGAAGTCTGAGAGTCGGTCTTGACTGGGAGGGTGATTTCTTTCCGAGCAACCTGGGGAGGCTTGTCTAAGATAGTGGACTTCCTTTGCCTCTTTCGCGCTCCAAAGCCTTGACCGACATCACCAGAAGCCTCCTCTTGGAATGCAACTGTGATTGTTGCTGTTACCTATGGTCTGTTCAATTCACTGCAAAAGATGAAGCTGGCAACATTGCTGGCGGAAGGCTGGTTAGCTTCATCATCCCCAGCCAAGAGGAGCAGCCTCGAGCCACTTCGTCCACCTTCTCCTCTGCCACCTCCACCCCATCGGCATCTCATACTTTGATGTTGTTGCATTTTATTCTTGTGAATAGTCGAAAGGGAGTGGGATCCCTGAGAGGTTGAGGATGGAGCTTGAGAAGGCCCAAAGGAAGTCGAAACCGTGGGCGGTAAAGGAGGAAAATTAGGCGGAGAAGAATTGAGCTCAGAGGTGGAATGCAATGACGAAATGTTGGGGCTACTCAGAGCCGACTGTGCATTCTTATTGCAGGGAGAGTCTAAACGAAGGCGCAAGAAAAATGGAGGGCTAGAGCAGAGCTGTTTGGGCAAATTGAAAGCCAAAGTGAGGGAATGGGCATGCGACATTCTCATTTATAGCTCCAAGAACGCGAGATTAATGCTGAGAAAGTGGAGGAGTGGCATCGAACGAGCCTCGTGCAGGACTTTAATGGTGGAGGTATTCCATGCGAGCGATGGCAAGTGGCTAGGACAACTGTTGCAAATTTTATTATTAACTATATTTTTATTTTTAATTACTTTTAAATTAATAATATGGTTAATTATTTCATATATAGAATACATTATGATGACGATATAATGCTAATTGATAACAAATTAGATATCATTATTATTTATTTTTCATTTTAAATTACTTTCAAATAAAAAATATGATTAATTATTTCATATATAGGATATATTGTCATCTGATGTGATGTAATGCTAATTGATAATAAATTAGATATTTTGATAATTTTTGAGGTAAAAAATATAAGAATATTCATATTATAAATGAAAAGGAAGTATAGTTAGTTATAGATGATGGTGATAATAGAAATTTTCATCAAAATTTGTCTATTTTATCAAAAGTAAATTTTTTAAACGTTACCATTCCTTAGGAATCTTTATCAACCTCCACTCTTCATTCCCATTTCCTCCCACCACCAATTCAACTAGCTCCACACACTATATAAACTCATTAACTAGAATACTTCACAAGATAAGAAAACAACACTAACCATGAGTGGAACCAAGTAAGGGAGGTTAGAACTAGCCTCCACCCACCAAAAATTCTTCTCCGCCTAAATCAAAACCTCAATTATGAGAGAAATTCATTAAGAAAGATGCAATTCTAGAAGTTCCTAGTTCATATATCTCTAGAAACTAGTAGCCCTATATAATTGTAGAAAAATCTTAGTCTCTTGGAAAACCTACCTAATAGTGAGAATGGCATGCAATGTCACATGAGTTTCTGGTTGGTTTTCATGCATGTCTCTACTTGCGAGATTTAACAATAATACTCCTATGATGAGCATATGAGAGGAACAAATCCATGTCTCCAAAGCTCAAATAGGTGAGAAAAAGGAGGCCCTTGTAGGGCTCACCTCGTTCACATGAAAATAAGTAATGATAGATATCTTTGATCTTACATGCTATATCATCATAGCCCCAAATAAACAATAGACCCTCTCCACTATAGTATTGGAGTTTGAAGAAGAGTTTGAGATATAATACTCCATTCTTACTAATTTCCATGCCAAGGAAGTGGCAACCATTTAATAAGATAAGTAGATATTTCATGAAACAATTTTTCACAACATATATCATAAAGATTTATTGAAATCTAAAAATATATACCATGAGGGTTAGGTTTTCTTAGCCTTTCGATATTTATTAAATATTGCTTATTCTTATGTTTGCAATATTAAAAATGCAAAAAATAGAGAAAAAATAGAAAAATAGCTCACAAAACCAGCAGAACACAAGATATCACATTGGAAACCCTTTTGGCAGAAATCCTAGTTAGAAGGTGATGCTACTTTGTTCTCTCTTTTTGTGGATGGAAATCGTCTTAATATAAAGAAGTGAAGTTGTGACATGTGGGATGCTAAAAAAAAAATACATCATCTCTATTATTACCTCTCTATCAAATTTCATCTACTCTACTCAAATTTGGAAAAAAATGCACTAGAATAGAATTGACCCATTTTCCTCCTTCTAGCTATGTAATAACATTTCCTAATAAACAATTAGAGGTTAAATTTGATCCATTCAACCATAAAGTAGAATCACAAATGGAATATCCCAGAGATCGAGCTACATAAGACTCATGTGGATAACCCCTTTTTCATGAGTAATAGGGTTGATGTGGCCTCCTCTTGAATCATGGTGGACAAAACATGAAGGTCAACTTCTAAGATATATAAATTTTTCATATAGGCTCCATTTGAGAAATTTCTTGCATCATTTGAAATGCATATGAGTGCAGAACAATTCCATAGGTTCTCAAGCAAGGGAGAGTGTTTAGACAATAAAATCTTCATTAAATGTGTCAATCTGCCTCCAGAAGGTTTTAAACCCCAACTTGTAAAAGTGAGACAAGTCATAGCAAAGTGGGACGGATATTGTGAGTTGATTCCTCCAATTTTTTGACTCTGGAAGAATTAAGATGGATGAAAAATAAAATAATGATGAAATATTGATAATTCAATGAAATCCTATACTCTACATCAACTAAAGGAGGTAAAAGAATTTTAATAATTTTAGCATATTGCTCACCCCTTGAATGAATTTGATATTGGATTTGAGATTTTTGAACAACAACATCAAATTCTTGTTGTTTCCCTCAATTTTTACAAGTAGGCATTGTCGATTCAAGGAAGCCTCAACTAATAATACCAAGTCTATTGGCACAAGAGCGAGACCAAGTTTGAAACAAAGCACGAGGGTCATGTGTAGGAAAATTCAATTGCGCAAAAGAGGTTTTTTGTTAATAGTTCCCACTTTGTAGAAGCACCAACTGTTGGAAATTGAAGATGAAACTTATATACTAAAACTAGAAGCTCACAGGTGAGCATGCTGCACCTCAAGACTTCCCAAGAAAAACTCTCTATTCAATTAATCATCAAACCACAAATATATAATTTTACATCATTTTAGGTAGATTAGAACTGACTCCTAGGAAATAGGAACTAATCCTAATCTAGCACACTCGCACAACTGTGAAATAAACCGTCTCCAATAATACATATTCTCCATTCTCTTCAACTCTCCTGCTTAATGGAGAAAGGGTTCACTTTCGCACCTAACACCTCCCTAAATAATTCAAATTTAATCCTCCCAAGGGGCTTGGTGAATATATCCACTACATTCTCACGGGTATTACAATATTCAATGAAATCTCCTTTTGACTCAACCTTTTCTCTAACAAAATTAAACTGAGTATCAATGTGTTTTGTATTTTTATAAAACCCATGATTATTTGTCAGCTTGATTGAACTTTGGTTGTTTCATTTAATCACTATAGCATCTTTTTGTTCTTCTCCTACATCATGAAGAAGTCTCCTCAACCAAATTTCTTCACAAGTGATTGCACATAAAACTTGATACTATGCTTCTGCTGAATATAAAGATACAATGTTCTCCTTCTTAATTCTCTAAGAAATGACCTTAGACCCAATGTTGAAAGAATAACATGTTATGGATCTTTTATCATCAAGATTTCCAGCACAATCTAAATCTGAAAAACCTGTAAATATAACATAAAATAATTATTATATTTAATGAAAAAGTATAAGGTTACTTAAAGATACCTTAAGATGCATTTTTCTTCCACCTAATGACTCTCAAGAGGTTTTTACATAAACTGGCTCAACACACTCATTGAAAAATCTAGGTCGGGTCTAGTTGTAGTCAAATAAATCAGAATTCCAACTCATTGTCTATATAATGTTGCATCCACCTCCTTAGCACCATCATCATTCTGAAGTTTTACATTCTGCTGTAAAGGTACTGAGGCAGTTTTACACTGATCCATTATGAATTTCTTCAATAATCCCCTAACATACTTTCCTTCAATGAGAAAATTCTGGCGAGAATCCCTCTAGAGTTTAAGACCCAAACAATAGTGTAATTATCTAAGGTCATTCACTTCAAAAACTTCTGACATCCACACTTTTATTTCTTTAATATATTCATCAACATTTCCAGTAATGTTTAAATGATCCACATATAAATAAATCAATACAATCTACACCTTTGAATCAAATGAAGTATACAGATTTGGATAATTTTTACTCCTCTTGTAACCATGTTGCAAGAAGAAAGAGTGTGTCTTTTCATACCAAGATATGGGTGCCTGCTTCAAACCATACAATTCTTTGTTCAATTTACATACCAAATGTGTCTTCCCCTATTTAGTCAACCCTTCAGGTCCTATTAAATATACCTGTTCCTTCAATTCTCCTTTTAGAAAAGCAAATTTCACATCTAGCTGGTGTACCCTCCAATGATTCTTTGTAGCTAAGGCTATTAACATTATAATAGTGTTTATCTTAGCTACAGGAGCAAAGTTCTCTTCATAATCAATACCTTTTTGGTTTTCAAGTTCCTGTTGTTATTGTTTACTGAAGATAATCTGACAAATGTTTCGTGATACTGTGGATAATCTGGCAAGCCCAATATCTTATTTTTTGCGAGTGCCCTTTAACTACCAGCCTAGTTTTATATTTGTCTATACTACCATATTCTTTGAACTTAGGTTTATCTAACCATTAAAAACCTATGGGTTGTTTCCCTTCTGGAAGTACAAATAATTTCGAGGTTTTGTTTTTAATTATTGACTCATACACTTCTTTCATAGTTGACTTCCATTCATCATAGTAATTTACTTCATTATAATTCATGGGATTAGCAAAATTTAAAATTATGGTCATAAGAGCATAGCATTTATACCTTTATAGTAGATGACTCTTCCTACCTGAGCGGACTTTCTTCAAATTTTTCTTGCTTGATCCTTAGTGGACATGGATTGTTGACTATACCTGCATCATTCGTTTCTTTTTTTTGCACATGGTTGTATTTAATTTCCTCATTGTGATATTCGATCAACAAACGAATGTGCCACTCCTCATAGCTTTTGTCTAGGTTCCCTTCATCAACCCGATCATGGAATATAACATCTCTACTCGCAAATACCTTGTGAGTAGATGAATTAAATAGTTTTTATGCTTTAAACTCATAAAAATACCCTACAAATATGAATTTTATGTCTTTAGCATCCAATTTGTTCTTATCCTCCTTAGGAACATGTGAAAAAGATTTCGAACCAAATACTCATAAATGTTTGGCTCCAGGTTTAAAACCATATAAGGCCTCAAATGGAGTCTTGTGATCAAGACAGAAAGTTAGACTTCCATTCTTTAAATATATTGTAGTATTAATAGCTTCTACCCAAAATCCATTAGATAGGTTCTTAACTTTCAAAATGTTGCGTGCACACTCCACCAAAGTTCGGTTCTTCCTCTCTGCAACCACATTCTATCGTAAACTTCTGAAATATCCCATGATCCCTACAGTATTTGATGAAGTTTCTAACCTTGTATTCTCCCCCTTGATCTGAGCGGAGAATTTTGATGACCTTCCCTGTCTCCTTTTCAACGATCTGGTGGCTCTCTATTCTGAACGCAACAACACTGTTCTTAACAGGGCCACCGAATCAATTTCCTTGCCTCAGGCCACGAAAGGACTCCATAGGGCTCGCCCATGCTGCTATGCAATCTCGGCCGTGAACACCAAAAAAACTTCTATGCAATCCACTGCACTCACTACTCTGTTCAATTTCCATGCTGACCACACTTACTATGATACAGGGATCTGGAGAGTTTGGACTCTAGTTTGCAGCCACGTAGAAGTAGTGGATTTCACCACTACACCCAACCGCCACAAAAATCTATGCCCAGAGTGTCACAATCTGCTTGGAGCCGCAACTTCGGCCACACTACCACGCGATCTCGTTCAGCGACGACGATTACGCTTGTTTTGAACTCCCTTTGCCCGACCTCCGCTGCCACAGAGCCACTAAGCAACAGCTTCAAACTTGTATGGCTTAGATGCACAGATCAGACTCATTTCCCCCAATATTCTCACACACCAAACCTCACCTCATCAACTCGTAAATCAAACTTGGATCTACGCCCATGCAGTCTCACCCTCAAACAAAAAACACGACAGGAGCTCGAGCGTGTGAATTAGGTGCTGGGTCCACGTTTATGACCCACGTTGAACCTGATTCCTCTAAGTAAATAGGCATCAACACGAGAATTAAGTCAATATGTTGTGATGATCCCCATGTTAACGAGTGCGTAAACGAGGGAAAGAAGTCGCGCTACTCCATGCACAAGGAAAAAAATTCTTCTATCCAGCCACCAAGGCTCTTCGATTCTGCCACCAAGGCACTCCAGCCACCAAAGCTCTGCACTACCACTGGGGCTCTCCAACCACCAGTGCTCAATTCTGCCACTAAGGGAGTTACTTCAGCCACCAAGGCTAACCAACTTTGAAAGCATGATGCAAATTGAAGATGAAACTTATATACTGAAATCAACACCTTACAAGTGAGCACGTTGTACTTGTAGACTGTCTAAGTAGAATGTTCTTTTTAATTAATCATCAAATCACAAATATACAAATTTACATAATTTTAGGGAGATTAGAACTAACTCCTACGAAATAGGAACTAATCCTAATCGCATAGCTGTGGAACAAACTCTCTCCAATAATAAATATTCTCCATTATCTTCAACTCCAACCATGCCAAGCATGTGATGCTATACATACCATGCTAATTGTTGAAGGTATCTTATGTTGAATGTTACAAGTATAACTATTTGTGTAACTGACCAATTGGAAATTAGGCTTAGCATGAATTTAACACACTATAAAAACATATAGAGATTATATGAGACAACTTTATTCGAAGAATTTTGAGGCTCTTGTTTGATTCTTTTAGGATTCTTGTCTTATTTGGTCTATTCTAAGAAATAGTTTTCACTATATTCCCAAGGTAAGTGTGTGATCTAAATGTGTTTTCTGATGCTTCTTCATGACTATTCCATGTTATAATGAATGTTTTCTTTGCACTGGTGATGGATTCTATAATGGAGATTGATAAGGAATCTCATCCTTATATCTTAGATTGTTTCCACGAATGCATAAAAGCCTTAATTAGTATATTCTCTCAATTCCAATACCGGTGAGCATCTTGAATAGGTGAGACATCACTCTCTGACCATTGAAAATGCTATTACTCGCAAAGTTAACCTAGGTGTTGAACATCTTCCGCTAGCATTCATTGCATCTCTGTGTAGCTCTTACTTGAGCGGCTTTCTATGACACCAAACGCCACAGTTTCGAGTCCGGTGATGATAAAAAACAATTCGTGTCATAAACCAAACCATGAAATGCAATTAATCTTGCACCATGAAATCACCGAACTGTATGGCCATGCTCGGCACTATTTGCCATGGCCGATTTAACTCATCTTTTATCGGTTCTCTATCATGATTTTATATAACTTCATAAATTTTAAGAATTATTAAAATTATTTCACAGAAGCTTAAATTTTTTTGGAGCAAAGTCTCATTTTATAACTTACAATGAGTAATATATCAAGTAATTAGAAATAAAAATTTGTGTGAGTAAAATGTTTAAACATTATACTTTTTAAAAATATTTCAACATAAGATTTAAATAAATTATTTGAAGATCTATGTTAACATATATATAATTTGAGTGGGCCTAATGATTAAGGTCATGTTTTCTCCTCAAATATCATAGCTTCAAAACTGACAAAAATAGAGTATGTTTATTTTTGTAAACTTAGCATTCATTTAAGTTATGTATTCTATATAACATTTAAAAATACATTTTTTTTTTTGTTTTAAAAGCTTCGTAGTACTTTTCTATTTTCATATATATAAAGGGAAAATTTTCATACAAAATATAGCAAGTACAGTGACCTCAACCTGCCTGGAGGAAACCAGATCTATTGGCCACTATAATGAGTTAAAGGCAGACCAAAACCAAAATTTTCTTATCCTTCTACTTACAGCCTTAATGACTTAAGTATGTCCATAATATTTACGAATAAAACAAGTAGTAATACTGATAAACTCCAAAATTATAAAGAAAACTAAGCATCTAACCAGAAATATCCTCATAGGAATCTACATGTGTTGGATCTTTAGCAGTAGTACCCAGCACCTGTTCACTGCGTTGTGAATTTTGCAACTGGTTTTCTATCTTTCCAATCCTGTCATTCAGCTGAATCTGAGCTTTGAACATCTCATGCATGTCCAACTTCATCTATTGAAATTAAAATAGAATTGAACTGATACTCTTTTCCTCTTTGCATGGCAATGCCTTTGCAAGAAGGCACTTCATCTTCCAATATGTCTTCACTGATTGTTGAAAGAGGGATACCCTACCTCGAGTGCTTCCTGGGTCTATTATGAAATCCATTTTGGAAATATGTTCTTCCATATCTTCATCCTCACTATTTGTCTATTGTTCCCATCCATGAATTTTTGTCTTGATTTGAACCAAGTTTCCATATTCATATACCTTTGTAATGTACTGCAACACTTGTTCGTTTGACCTCCTACCTCTTTGGCTCCGTCCGGCCTCTTGATTGGTTTTTCTACTACGATTAGCCTTCCCAACTTTCCCTTTAACCATTTTTGTGTGTGTGAAACTTGAAAGAAAGCCTGTGAGCAGAAGTAAATCAGTAGTCTGGTTCAATAAAACTGAATAGGGATCCTTCGTAGTCAACTCAGCCCTCTTTGTCATTCTGTTTGTGAACAGGTTGACAGAACAGTGAAATTTTTAATTGAAATGAACCACATGACAACCCTCACAAGTAACTTAATTCCAGAGAAGACTCTGACAATGCCGCCCCATGATTAAAGAAAATTGTAAACCATAAAAAATAGGATATCCATGAACCTTCTGCCTTACATCTACAGACCAAACAAACTCTACAAAGTTTTTAAATTCTGCGACATAAACCTTTTCCATGAGAGGGCAGAAAAGCGACCGAGGAAAAGCAGAGTGCAACCTATAAAGAGAACTAATCCCAAAAAGCATGCCATCCCAAAACAGAGAAGAGCCAACATAAGAGATACCCCCATATGAGAAACTGACAGTATTAAGGAAACATGAATTACTCCCAACAATGAAACTAACCAAACAGAACTTGAAAATCAATTTGTACAGGGCGTAAATGGTGACAAATCCCTGAGAGCTAAACTAAGAGAAAGGAACAGATCAAGGACGGATAAAAAAAGAGCTGGAAGGACTTCTGAAATGCGGTTCTATGTGTATCAAACCCATATTCCCTTTTCTAAACCACCAAGAAGAACTGTTACCGACAGAATAACCCCAATTAAGATCCTCGGATACAGAAACAGAGAGGTAATTATAATTCAACTTAAACAGAGGCATAAACGAAAAGTGAATGCGAAGGATGAAAGGCAGAAATGCCATGACATACCAAAAAATGCTTCTACCCTGTTGCCTGCAAACCTGCTCTAGTGCTCGATCGTTCTCCTGTTGTAATAAACCGGTTCGTAATCCTTGCCGTGAGCGGATGTTAGTTAATAAGGAAGCATCATAATGACCCAACTCACGCTGCCATCGAACCTACATTAACCCGCCTAATATCGTCTGGTTGATTTTGACAAGCATCTGCATGCAACTTAATGCGGAGAGTGGAAGACTGCCGCCAAAATTTACGAGCAGAGGGAATGTAAGGTCATCCACCACGTGGAGCCCCAATCCCCTAACTGTCAGCCTAGCACCCCAATTTGGGGTAAAATACAATTTAAACAATAAGAAATTATATATTTTATTTTACACTCTAAAAAAATTTTCAATTGAAAAAAAAATGATCTCTCTAAACTCATATTAAATTTATGTTTAAAAAAATTGATCTCTAAACTCATATTAAAAAGCTCATATTAAATATGTACTCAAAATAGATCGATACTGAGTAAATAATAAAGTGTAAAAACATGTGTAAAATTGTAATGAAACCCGCTTCCAAGTTGCCCTTGTACATAGATACTGCAGAAAATATGCCGTTGTTTTACAGCGTTAAATCTAGAAGTTATCTTCAAATTGCAGAGAAATATGCCCATGTAAACAACCAAATTCCTTACAAAAGCATGATGTCTTACACATTCACAAACAGATAAAACGCAAAAGCATATTAATTCGTTGAATGATAGGAAACTGCATTAAAAAGGAAAAGACAATCTTTTCAAAGACAATGTGGGTGCTAGATGGGGAACCAGATCAGGCACGAGCACTGTCAAATCGTTGAACGTGAGAGAGAAGCAATATTGACAGCCTGAATTCCCAGAAAATCAAACATTCCAATTCTCATATTGGCAAATCTTGAAGATTATTGGGTCCAAATATGTGCAGTTTTAGAACTTTTACTTAAGCGACAATTGACTTGACCCAAATGTAACAGAGAAATAAATATCAGTAATACATACATTATAGATCCCAAATTATCACTATAAATTTTTTTCACTTTTTTTATTCTTTCGTCCGGTCTAGTTTACCAAGGGAATAAATAATAAATAAATAAAACAAAAACAAAATTTGAATTTATCTTTAATATTTATTTTGAGCATATGAATATTTCCAAATGTATGACAACATGAATGAGTTACATAGTTAGCAAGTTAGCATGTTATGTTATGGATGTAAAAGTAATTGTTTTTTCATATATAGATTATGG
The DNA here is from genome assembly GCA_034641835.2 of Pinus albicaulis. Taxonomy (NCBI): domain Eukaryota; kingdom Viridiplantae; phylum Streptophyta; class Pinopsida; order Pinales; family Pinaceae; genus Pinus; species Pinus albicaulis. Next base: position 608,304,602 of record CM076576.1, read on the forward strand.
ATGTATATTGGAGGAATTACATCATTTCTATGGAATTTATAATTTTTGTTTTTGGGATTTTAGTTATTGTTGTGGAAAGTTTATCAACGCTTAAAGGTTTTGATTTATTTCATAGTCTCAAAACTTGGACCTTGGTTCAATTATCCTAGTTGTGTTTGACAAGGGGTGTTGGAGGAATCACCGCACCTTTATGGAATCAATAATTTTCACCATAAAGATCTTCTATAGAATCCATAATTTCCACCCTAAAAATTCTAGTTAGAAATATACAAACACCTATAAATTTTGGTGTAATAACAAACCTATTTAGTATAAAACTAGTTAATTTACCATATATAGTGTGGTTTACACGCCCTGCATTTTATTGCACGTACCCACTTGAGCCCAACAAAAGGTTGAAGTCTGTGTTGTCAAATGCTTTGGTTTAGTGAAACAGTATACACATTGATGCCTAATAACCGGTTGCTTGCAAACTCCAAGAAATACGTACCCACTTCACGCCAACAAAAGGTTGAAGTCTTTGTTGTCAAACACTTTGGTTTCCTGCATTTTATTGCACGTACCCAGTTGAGCCAAACAAAAGGTTGAAGTCTGTGTTGTCGAACACTTTGGTTTAGTGAAACTGTATACACATTGATGCCTAATAACCACGTACTTGCAAACTGCAATAAATACGTATGCATTTCAGCCCAACAAAAGGTTGAAGTTTGTGTTGTCAAACATTTTGGTTTAGTGAAACTGTATACAAATTTAGTGAAACTATACACACTAATCTACAAGAGCAGTGACCGAAGAGGAAGCTAGCACTCTAGTACCTATGGAAATGCATCTATACATCGATTCATACATATATGGTTGATAAAAATGTAAATATAAATGTGGTTTTAATTTGACAAATTTCATGACAATAGTTTGTGTGACAATCTATACGGATAACCTTCTAAACCCTCTGGTGACCAGGAATCTGCACAAATAAATTTATTATACAACTAGCTTTAGTTATACAGGAACTTGTGGAGACGAGGAACCTAAAAAATCCATTTTTGGTATGCAAACTAAAGAAATCTTTCTATGGCCTCATCCAAACACCTAGAGTGTGGTATGAAAAGATGAATTCTTATTTGTTATCTAAAAAATTTGTCTGATGAAAATCTAATTCAAATGTTTATTTGTTGAAGAAAATTGACTCCTTGTTGATCATACTACTCTAGGTAGATGATATTTTCATAACATGTAGTTCAGCTTCTCCCATTGCTGATATTAAAATTGCATTGCATAAGCAGTTTTCTATGTCAGATATGGATTTGCTAAATTTCTTCCTTGGACTAGAGATCATTAAGAATGGTTCTGGGATTATCGTTTCTCAACCAAAGTATACTAGTGATCTTTTGGCACAATTTCACATGAGTGACTACAAGCTAGCAGCCATACCTTTCTTATCACGAGTAAAGCTTGAGAATGGAAAATACACACTATTGGTTGATTTCACATAATACTGTCAACTTGTGGGCAATCTTCTTTATCTCACTCACTCTCGTCTTGATCCCATATCATTTTCCAAATACATATCGAAGCCACATGAGTTACACTTGAAATATGTAAAGTGCATCCGTCGAGATGTCTATGAGACAATAACCTATGGGTTTCATTATGCAAAAAAAATTCTTTGGATATCATTGGGTTCATAGATTCAGATTAGGCTGGTGACAAGTTGATCACCAGTCAACCTCTCGTTATGTACTTAGATCTACTTAGTTTGGTATCTGGCCCAATTTTTTGGTCAAGAAAGAAGCAAACTTCCATTTCTTTGCCATCAACAAAGGCCAAGTATAGAGGAGCATTCAATGCCACTATTAAGACCATTTGGCTATGACATTTCCTTTCTAATTTTGGTATCAGTGTCCATCGTCTGACTGTTATATGGTGCAACAATGAGAGTATACTAAAGTTTCGCAAAGATACAGTGCAACGACATCAGACTAAACATATCGAGATCCACATGCACTTCATTAGAGAATTGATTCATGATGGGATCATCGATCTAGAGTACTTTCCCATTTCTGAGCAGATTTTTGACATCTTCACCAATACCTTCACTAAGCAAAAGTTTCAATTTCTGCGAGATCATCTCAAAGTGAAGGACATGACTTCCTAGCAGTTGTCTTTTCTCTATTTTTTTCATTGTATTTTGAAGGAGGTTTTCTTCCAACTGAGTTTTCCTTTTTTCCTCTTTTCATGCATTATACATGGGTACCTAAAATGGCCTTGTTGTCTTCACTCATTCATTTTACATGATAATCACTAAATTTATGCTTAACTGGGGGTGTTGGTGTACATGCAATTAGTTAGCCTTAGTTAGCTTTAGTTAACTGTAGTGTCTGCATGTGATGGGAACCTAATTAGCTCATTAGTTAAATATAGAACTTACATGTGGTGTGCAATTAGATTTACTTAGTTAACTATAGTGCTTGCATATGATGCACGTGCAAATTAACACTTTATTTAGTCAGATTGAAGTAGACTTATTTATTTCATACACAACTAAGCTTAACTTAGTAGGTTTATATATTGATTCCCAAATCAATTTTGAATAATCAAATTCATTCTCAGTTTCAATTTTATTTTTCAATTCTTACAACTTTGTGTCATTATTCTTGGGCTAAATCCATACCTATACTCTAACAAGGACTCCACACAGTGGTAGTTCTTCCCAGATAAGAAAGTGAATGCAATATGGTATTGTGTGTATTGTGCTGTTGCCCTCGCAGGACCAGTGAATACTACGACTAGTGAGTAGTGTTGTGGCCACAAAAAAGTGCTTCCAGGAACTAAAAATGTGTGATCTCGGCACCTCGCCGGCTTTCCAAAAAAATTTCCAGGCCACAAAAAAAGCCTTCCTTTACCAGCTTCGTTGCAATTTCTTAACAATTTGTCAATTTCCCTGTTGTATGGAAAATTCTTTACAAATTTCTCAGAATGGTGCTGGACAAGAGACTTGATCAAATGTAGGGTATCAGAGAGTTTTTTAGGGAAGCTGAGGGCATAGCCTATCAAATTTTTCCCGAGGGCTGGGAATGCAAAGGCTTGCACTGCAGGTATGCAAAGGAATTCATAGAAAGAAAAAGTTTTATTGGGTACAACACCCTGAAAGCCGGCCTTGACCTAGAAAGCCCTAAAACAAATAAATTCAATGATAAAACCATTGCAAGAGGTACATCTTCACCACATAAAATATCTTTTAGAACCTCATATGGATCTCTTCCCATGACCTTGCATATAAAAGGTGTCATCACATGAAACACTAATGTAATCACAATTACAAGAATAACATACAAAATAACACTCGAAACCATGAAACATGTTTGAAAAATACACAGATAAAATGTCTCTTTAACAATAATCCAACCCCTATAAGACCTTAAATGGATGTAACCATCAGAACACATAAATCCCTGTTTACTCCATCGATTACATTGAAATATGCTGAGGTTATAATCCACCCCACCATACCCAAAAACAAAAGACAGACCATGAAAGGAGGTAGAAAGGGAAACCATTGTTGAACAAGGGAACCGAGACCAGCAATGCAAGCAACCAAAAGAGTATAGTTCAACATTGCATAAATTACTACAAGAACAACTCCCATATTTTCACCCAATGTATGCATCCCTACTCCAGTAAAACTCACCTTATCCAACCCTTTCTCTTCCATGACTGCACAACCGATCTCCGCGAAAAGCAAAATAGAAGGAATGACATAAGCACATGAAGCAAAAATTATCAAAGTTGATGGCAAGGCACCTGCCTTAATTTTTGCTACAGGAAAACCCATTATTCCAGGTCCTATAGCAGTGCCCATGATCAAACCCACTGCATTCCAGAAATCACCTTAATATCTTGAATCTCTTATGGGTTCTCTTTCCTCATTCTATCAGTCTCTAGAGTTGTTACATGGGATTCAACTCTAGTTCTAAACAGATGTGCTGATGGGCTACATATCTTCAACTTTGCATTGAACAATGGCCGACACATTTCTTTTCAACTCTCCAAAGGAGTTGATGACAAATAAAATGACGGTCTTTCTTTCATCCTCTGGCAAGAAGAAAGCACCTTCCTCTATGGCCGTGATGCCATCTACTGCAAACACCATACTGGAAAAAAATTTGGGGCTAAAGGAAATAAAAAATTTGGTCTATACCCAAGCATTATCGACCATGACTGACAGAAAGCAGGGAAGAAAGCGGTGAGTTTTGAAGAGGTGAAGGTAGTGAGATGCGAAGGTCATATACTGGCAGGTGGGTAAGGTAAACGTAGACATATTTTGACACATAAAATAACCAACTGGTGGCAGGTGGGTAGGGTAAACGTAGACAGTTTTTGACACATAAAATAACCAGCTAGCCCTGTGGGTAGGGTAAACATAGATGGATTTTGACATGTAAAATAACTGACATGAGATAATACTCCATGTGTGGCATTCATTATGCGTTCGAGGTTGCTTTTTGATCAAGCACAGATCCCACCTTTTCAAACAGATATACATCCAGCCATATTACGGCATGTGTGCACATAGACTATGGGGGAGCTAGTGATTTCAAATAAACTGAATGTGCTTAAAATGAAAATATGTGAAAAGTTTTCATACTTTGGCTTAAAAAACATTTGTTAAAAATTTTTTGCCCATCTTCGAAACTTTTGCTCTTCTTAAAATAGCATGCAGATTAAGTGACTTTTCGCAATAAGAGGTCAAATTTCAAAGTTTGCTTAAAATTGAGGTGAACAAACAATTCTGATTGAAACTTTGGTTAAAGACGGAAAACCCATGAAAAAAATTAAGTCAAAGGATGATTAATAGCTGGTCAACGATCAGTCGATCGCTATAGTGCAGGTAGGAACTAATAATTTTAGAATTTGCCATGGCCATTTAACTCATCTTTTGTGAAATGTTCGATCATGATTTTATTTAACTCTATTTTTTTTTAAAGAATTATTAAAGTTATTTAATGCTATGGTAATGTTCATAATGGACATGTTTTTATTTAAATGATAAAGTGAAGGGTTGGCAATGAAAACCACTGCCCAGCCAACCTTGTCAGCACCCACTGCACATAATATACCTTTGTTTTACGAGCACAAATTTTAGGGGATAACTTCAGATTGCAAAAAAATATGCCTCAAACAAGTCTGGAAAAAACCAGATTCCTTATAAAACGCATATTGTATTACACATCCACATATAGGTAAACACTTTCATGCTTGATTTAACAAAATGGAAAAGGATATTAATTCATTGAATGAGATAGGAAACGACATTAAAAAGGAAAACACAGTGAGGGCAGTAGATGTGGCACCAGATCAGGGACAACCACAGTCAAATCGTTGGAGTGTGAGAGAGAATAAATATTAACAAACCTAAATTCCTAGGGAATCAAACATCCCAGTTTTCATACGAGCAATAAAATTGGCAATATTGAAGGTTATTGGGTCCAAATATGCCTAGTTTTCCAAACATTTACTTGGATGATAATTGACTTAGACCAAATGTAACAGGCTGAAAAATTATTAATATGAAAAAAATAATGATAAAAAATATGTATATCAGCGATGCAAATATTATATGTCCCAAACTCACTGTAAATTTATTTGATTTTTTGATTGTTTAGTCCAGTCTAGTTAAAAAAATAAATTATAAAAAAAAAACAAAAATTGAACTTATCTTGAATATCTATGTTGAGCACATGAATATTTCGAAATTTATGACCACATGAATGAGTTACATTGTTCGCATGGTATGGATGTAAAACTACTTGATTTCCCATATATGGACTACCTGTACAGACCTTGCATTCTGATGCCTAACAAATAGGTGCTTGGAAACTCCAAGAAATACATACTCACTTCAGTGCAACGAAAATGTTGAAGTATGTGTTGTCAAGTAATTTGGTTTATTGAAACTATATACACATTGATATACAAGAGAATTCATTGAAGTACTCTAGTACCTATGGACATGCATCTATATATCCATTCATACATATATTTTTGATAAAAATGTAAATATAATTGTGGTTTTAATTTGACAATTTTTAATCTAGGTGATAATATTTTCCTAGTCAAGTTTACTAGAACAACCTTAACAACCTCCTTAATCTTGACTGGGTGTCATTCATTTTCATTGCAATCTATATAAAAACATGTTTTTATCTACTGGATTATATTGTAACTAGTGGATGTATTGCCCAAATATCTAGGATATATTTTAGCCTACATGGTTCCGCAAGCATCTCCATGAGATCTCACATTCCCCCATACTAGTACACCTCTCAATTTGGTACCACTCCAAGTGGTCCAAACATCTCACATTCCCCCTCTCAAACTAAGATACTAGTACATATATCACCCTCGTACCTCTCCAAGTGGTTAATTCTACACTATCATAACTCCATGTGCCATTTGCACTACATGTATGACTAAGAAAGCTCTTAAGGTCTTACAATTATGCCTTCTCCCAAGCAATATTTCTGCCTCATCATCAGGTTTTACAGCTTCCTAAAAAAGTACATCTTCCTATCACAAGCTTCACAACTTAGACCAAAACTCTTAGGGTGTTCACACATCACACACCAACTCCACCTTTGAATCAATATGTGTTCATCTCCCTTCTTTCATATCCCTTATTTTCATCCATGATCATCATTCTTTTCATCCATCCTATCACTCTCTCAGCATCTTTCCTTTCTTGATCTATGCTTTCGCTTCCATATCCATTCATCATTCAACTATTCAATCAACTAAATCAATTTTGCAGTTGCACTACCAACAGCTTGTCACTGGTGTAGTCCTAACACCGAAATTTTTCCTATGACCCCAACTCTCACATTCAAACATAGTCATCCGACTTCACAACAATCGTTTCTTTCTACCTAATAAATTTTGTAGTTACACGACCAACGGCTTGTCACTAGTGCAGTCCTAACACCGAGATTTTTCCCATGACCCCAACTCTCGCATTCAAACATAGTCATCCAACTTCATAACAACCTTTTCTTCCTACCTTTCCTTCAACACAAAATCTAATTATTTTTTAGTTCCACAGTTGCTGCATATTGTGCCTCCACGTCAGGCAACAAATATATTGTGCTTTCTACAGTACACGCAACCTCCATGTTTCAGGCATAAACCTTCGACTCACACAGACCACAACTTACTACATATTGGATTATCTCAAACAACGCTACCATCCTCGCACATTCACGCCACAAACTCCACGACTTTGTTTTGCTATGAATTCCCTAACAAATTTCCTCGACCTTGTCTACCTTTTTCACACGTCCCTGGTATTTTATCACCAACCCATGATCTGTGTCATGGTCTCTAACCTTGGAAACTTTTTTCCATTTCATCCCATATACTTAGGAACTGCTTTGCCTCTTTTGTTCGCAGGAAGAATATTTTCTCCACGCAAGAGCCGGCCAACACCTCCCACTCTGAGCTCCATCACTTCAAACGTCATCCTTACCTCCTCAAATACAGCTGTCATTCTCCCCCTTTAGGCTTAATCCTAGTGGTTTCCTTCAGAATGTCTCCACTTTTTTTAATTCGTCTATAATACCATACGTTGGGATCATAGATTATTTAGAGCTATGGTGGTGACATAGTTATTTTTTTTCAGTGGGTAGAGAGACGATTTTTTTTTATATTTCTAATATTTCTAGCTTATTTCTTGGAGATGAATACCATGGAAAAAAGCCATTGTTGTTGATATTTCTGAAACTAGAATACAATCGATGTTCCAGAATACCATCAATATCTTAACCTAGTCAAATTTACTAAAACAAGGATAACACTATGTACATATATTTATATATCAATTCATACGCTAGTCAAGTTTACTAAAACAACCATAACACTATGTACATATATCTATATATCCATTCATACCTGTATTGTCGATAAAAATGTAAATATAAATGTGGTTTCAATTTGTGAATTTTCGTGACACAATAGGTTTTGTGATAAAGCATGAACTTGCCTCTCTGAAGGGACAACCTTCTAAAGCCTGTGGAGACTAGGAACATGTACATGCATGGTCAAACATATTTATTCTCATATGTTTTAGTAGTTTCAAAACTTGGTTTTGGATCTTAGCCACCTCTCTAGTAAAAGGTCATCTTAATTTTTAGCATTTACATCAGAAAACACGTCAAACGAAAAGGTCATTTTAATTTTTAGCCTTTCTGTGAGAAAACCAGAGGAAAAAGAGTGATACCAAGGACCGGTGAGCAATAGTGAGCAACTAGTGATGAGAAAAAGTTATTGGAACAAAATAAAAATGGTAGAAGAGTAGTTGTGCGAATATTGTTAGTTCAGAATTTTAGGATTTAAAAAATTGCTCCACTAAACATATAAATGAAATGATGTTGCAACGTTTTTATTGATATTGTTACACATAAAAATAAAAATGTTAAAAAAAAGTCTTGAAATCCAGTAAAGCATATCAATTTTAGTGAAATTTGATTATCAACATCAAATCTTGAGAGAAAGTGAGCAGAGAACCATAAATCTTACCAGCGGTGAACAGACAAGAAAATGTCTGAAACAGTTGTTGCACAAAACTCTGCAGATGAGAATCACATTTATCTATCTCTACAAACAACATTGCGAGGAATTTTCTCTTATCAATGGATTTTGGAATATGTCTGAAATTTGCAATTAACATAAACATAGACATAAACTTGTTATGATTGCATAACTTAATACTAAAATGTCAAAAGAACAACAAAAGAAATAACAAATACTAGGTATATCTTCCACTCACGTAAATTTTTAGATCAATATTATGCATACCAGCATTAAAGCGAATAATTTCTTGTTAGATCGATTTGATTCTACAAGAATCCGACAGAGTAAGACGCCATTTAAGCACAAACATTTTGGATACGATGTACCCACATGGCATGGGGTTGGAGAGAATTAGTTAGTTCATGGCAGCATGGATGATTTTGCAATTTGTGAAATCCATATTCTTTCCTTTTTATTTTTTCAATGGATACTTTTATTCAAACACCTCCAATCAGATTATCGTGAAATTTCAATGTGGAAAGATGAGCTACCTCTACCAGAGTCATTTGAGTCTCGGCATATAACGATGCCTGCCTTATGCAATATGATAAGTTGAGACCCAAACGACTCAGATGGAGGCCACAATGCTCTATTGAATGAAAAATTTTACTTTGTTTGCCATCAAAGCCCTCGGAAACCATTTCACAATGCCCCCTGTTGGAATTTCTGATAATTCCTTAACAACATAGAGGAAACAAAATTCCTCTTTTAAACACACAGAGAGAGCACCAAAATAAAATTATACATAAAAAAAATGCACACAGTGGGAAGCAAAACACTGTTTTTCATTAACAATATTATTTTCTATTACAAAACATTAGAAATGTTGTCCTGGATTTACAAAAGGAACGCTGCTCCTTCACTCTGTTTCAAACTTTTTTCTCAGTCTTACTCTGCTTCTCCCGACATACATAACATACGCTTACATTTTCTTTTATATATATATGTTTACAATAAATATATATAAAATATTAATCTAAGTGCAAAATTTATAAAACAAAACTATATCACCACTACATTTAGCAATGTAACATAAAACTATAACCTAAGTCTAAAACCTTATAAAAATTATATCGTGACGGATTATCACATGGATTATCGAGTCGGATGATGTCACTTCTAAAATGTGCGATAAACAAACAGGGAGGAAAATGCGATGGTTTATTGCATTGATCAAAGTGCCCGATGACTGGGCGTTCAAACTGTGCAATGGTGCGCTATTGGTCGATGGGAGTCAAGCTGGTAGATGTTGGAGACGCACTATTGCGTGATCGCGAAGGGCTATTGACGTAGGCCGGAGATTGTGCAATAAGAATTTGATTGGCTGTGGGAGGTTTGACATGGCATGGTGGGGGGCAGTTTATTGCGTAGGTTCAAGGAAGGGATGACGTAAGCACCGGGTGATGCGATCAGCTTTTGATTGGTCAAGGATAGAGTGACGTAGACTACCAGGGTGCACAAAAACGACATGGAGAGGTTTAAATTCAAATGAATTGCCATGGCTTTTAAATGCAATTAGGTTAATGTTGTTAAGGCGGGAGGTTGTGTGGTTCAACCATGATTTAGTGAATCGGGAGACAGCTATGACATGTGTAAGAAAATTGGTTTTGCAGGGGAATTTAAACACGGAAATTTAATGCACGGTTGAGTGAAAAAGCACAGAAACTTTGCTTCTGCTACTGTCCTTTAATACCACATCAAAATTTATGTTTTTTCCTTCTCTTTCAGGTTTGCAGTTGGGAGTAAATTCCAACACTTCCCCTTAATCACAACTTCTGCAATCTTGCATTCCCAGACATTTTCTGAGATAAATAAAACTTTTTTTCCCCAATGATTTTGTCAAAACATTTGCAAATTGTTCTTGTGTTCTACAATGCTTCAGAACAACTTCTCCATTTTTCACCAATTCTCTGATGTAGTGATACTTTGCATCTATGTGTTTTGTTCTTTTATGAAACGGTGAATTCTTGGATAAAGCTATTGCTGAGATATTATCTGAATAAACTATAGTTCCTTTTACCTATCCATGACACAAATATCTTAATATTATCCTCATCCACATTGCTTGACATGCTTTTGCTGTAGCTGCCACATACTCTGCCTCTGCTGTTGATAAAGCCACAATTGGTTGTTTCTTAAAATCCCATGAAATTTCTCCTGATCCTATATGAAAAAAATATCTAGAGGTACTTTTTTGTCATCTATACTTCTAGCCCAATCACTGTCAGTATATCCAATTAATTCAAAATTTTATTAAGAGGCGTGTTATCACTGTAGTAATTATAGAGTTGTGAGATTTTCGTTTAAAGTCTAAGAATACTAGAGGTAACCACAAACATACTTTTAAACTCTATGATCTAGCCTTCCTAGGGTTCAGAGAGGGCTCTCTCTGTATGATTTAAATTTGTTTTGTTTATTAGATATTAGGCTAGTTATGATTGTGCAATTTGGTTTTGATTTGGTTTGGTTTGGTGGCAAAAATAACTTAATGAGATGGATAGTAGGAGATCTGTTTGTCCATTGGGCTAAGGAGTCAAAAGTCAAGTAGATAGAACTAGGATGAAGGTCAAAAAGTCAAATTTTTTCAGGCCAAGATAGATAAGTCTTTGAAGATATTGGAATGTTGTTTTGATGAAATGGTTTGATCGAGATAAAGAGCAATCAAGGGTTCTTGGATCTGGAAAAAGGAACGAGTAAATAGAGGTCAAACTAAAGAGGGAGAAATTAAGGATTCCTTACTCTGGAAATCAACAGAAAACATAGAAATGATAAACAGTAAAGACATGGTGCTTTTAACAAATCCTGAAATAATACTCCTGTTTATTCATTCAAATTTAGAACACATATATCGATATATGAAACAAAGAAGATAAACAATGACAAGTATAAAGTACCTCACTTCAATGGCTCAACACATGAATCCTGAAATATGATGCTATTTGATCTGATCTAGTCTGTTACTCAAAATTTGCAACAAAAAGTTTTCAAGTCCAACAAAAATGACTATAGAAATCTTCAGCAATTTATTCCACAATATTACTTCAAAGTATGAAGTATTTATACAAAATTGTTCACAAAATATCCTAGAATGCTTCTAGGAATTATCTTAGGGAAAATAAAATATCTTTACAGCAAAATAGAGATAGCTTCTTAACAAATTAGAAAGTTGTCCTATTTATCCAAATAAAATAGAAAATTGTTGGTGGATGAAGTGTAGCTGGCTTCCTTGGTGTCCTTTTTGCTAGCAATAGATATTTAAAATCTGTTTTGAAATATTTTCTTCATTATCTTATACTCTTTAACTCTGATTTATTTTTACCCTATGATACTCTTTAACCTTCGTAAAAATTGCCTTACTCCTGTAATAAATTCTTCTTTGACTGTAAAAATCAGAAAACTATTTTGTCTTTCTCTCTACATTTTGACTTTTACAATAGGTCAGTAAGTGATTTCCAAGCTTCATCACTAGGAATTTGTATCATTTTCAACCTCCTAAAATTTTCATCTGCCTCACTATATCTAGCAAATGTTGGTTTTATGACAAATAAATGTCTTATCTAACGCTAAAGATAAAATAAATCTTCAAAACTTCTGAGTAAGAACTTCCCTGTTAGAATGTCTTGTCCACTTGTCTTGTCCACTTGTTCTTTTGCATACTCCCTGATTTTCTTATTATAATCTTCTTGTGGCATAAGTTTGTCATTAATGACTAGAATGTTAGGAAAAATTCTTTTCCTCAAATTTTCAAATTTAATCATGAACTTGGTTATGGTAATTTTCATATTTTCACATTTCTCTTCAAGTTGTTTCATCATATTCTTCTTTGAAAGGACTTTCCTTATTTCAAGGATTCTCTCTGTCCTATCAGTGATCTCTAGTTCTTCCAACTCTTACTTGGTTTTACTGTTGAGAAACTTTATCAATTCTAAGGCTTGCTTAGGTTTTTCATCTACCTCATCTTTAGTTTTCTGAATCTCTGCTTATGCTACCTTCAGTAAATCCCTATGTTCATATATTACCTGGATTGAGGGCCACACATCATTTATGGCTTCAATGATTTTGTTCCATAACTGGTTTTTCACATATGATATTCGCTCCTTCAAGGTTAAATGTTTTTGTAGTTCTTTCAGTTCTTCATTTAACCTATTATTTCTTTGCCCATGAGTTTTAGCATTTATTTGAGCTAACTTATTTGTATCCTTAAGGTTATCAATCATATTTTTCAATATGTTAATATCACTTGTCTGAAGTGACATTTCTTCCATGGCTTTTACTAGTTTGTTGGCCTCATCTGTCGGCTGCATTGTTGTAGTAGATGGCTCTGTATCTGAAGTTGTAGATGATATCACTGGCACTGTAGTGGCTAGTGGTACTTTGGGTGCCAACTCTTTTGCCAAATTTGAAGACATAGTTGTATTAACCATAGGAATTATTGAAGGAACTTCTTGTGTTTTTATTGTTTCCCTTCCATTGAAAAGCTTGTCCATTTGAGTCTCAATTTATTTGATCTTTCCTATTAACTGAAAAATTAATTTCATCATGTCATCCTTCTGTTATTGTATAATTTCCTTAGCTTGAGGATTTTCAGTTGATGTAAGTTTACGCTGTTTCCTCAATGCCGCAATGTCCTCATTTTTCATCTTCACTAACTATTCTACTGCTTTAACATTTTCAGGATCATATATTATTCGGAGAACCAACTCTTCTAAATACTTAATCCTAAGATCTTTAGCATATAATTATGCTTTATCAACTTTCATTTGATCTTTCATGTTTGTGATTGTGTTATGAAGTTTTTGAACACTCATAACCTTGGTTGTAATGGTAGAATACAATATCTCTGAACTTTGCCTATGGAATTCTATTTGATCTAGTGCATGAATTTTTCTGTTTGTACTTCTATATCAACCTTTTTGTAGTCTGCAACTGTCTCTGGAGTCTTCACTGTAGGTTGTAACCCTAACATGATCAAATTTTTATTTGAGTAATCAAAGGTTGATAAAAGTCTGTTTTGTACACTTGGTGTTTGCTTCAAATATTGAGAGTAAATCACATTTTTGATCTCTTCATTCTTTGTTTTAATCTGTCTATACTTTTCCCTCATATCAAGATAATTTTCCTCTGTTGTCTGTGAAGATAATGATTACATATTCTGTTGTTTCTCTATCATCTGTGTATTTTAATTATCGGGATTTCCTTCATTCAAATTCTCTGTAATTGGCTCATTTCTGATGATTGTAGCAACATGTGTATTTGTTACTGGACATCTGTGTCTTCAACCTCAATATTCACTTTCTCTTTACCCACTGGATTTATTTTAGGCTTTTTATTATATCTTAACTTGAACCTAGTCTTAGTGGTGGTCTCTACAATGTATGTTCCTTCTTCTCTAACTCTTTTGGTGGCTTTCACTCCTTGATTTGCAGTTTGTAAGGTGTGGCTAGTATCACCCTTCTTTACTGCATCTATCGAAGTGTTTTCTATCCACTTAGTCTGATTGACATATTTCTCAATATTTGGTTTTTTCTCATGAATATAGAGTGTTAGTTTGCACTTAACCATCATTTTACTCAGTATTCGTTGTGGATCCATTAGGGGAATTTTGAGGTCTAAAATGGGCCTCCTAAGGAAAATGTACAAAAAAAATAAACTTTATAACAACCAATAGGATTCAAGATGATGATGTCAACCATGGGGGATGATTCACCATTTTTTAAATAAAAGGGTAAAAATATTAAAAAATAATAAAATAATAAAACTACTTTTTCAACTCGTATTTTCAACTTATCTCCCAAAATTTTAACTCAAATTTCGAGTGGGAGTACTCGTTGGATGCGAAATTTAATTCCTCATCCAAGGAGTACCCATGTTGCATACTTTCGATGAACTCTACTACACGAAAAATGAGAAATACATAAAAAATGTGATTGTAATCACGTTTTTTTTTATGTATTTCTCATTTTTCGTGTAGTAGGACCCATCGAAAGTATGCAACATGGGTACTCCTTGGATGGGGAATTAAATTTCGCATCCAATGAGTGCTCCTGCTCGAAATTTGAGTAAAAATTTGGGAGATAAGTTGAAAATATGAGTTGAAAAAGTAGTTTTTTCATTTTTCCCTCTAAAATTTGATGATGTCATCAAATCTTATTTGATTTTTTCCACTATTATTTTATAATTTCCTTAGGAGGCCCATTTTAGACCTCAAAATTCCCCTAATGATAGTTCCAGGGAAACTCTCTTCAAATCTGTATTCTAGTAACTGTTTGGCTGCTTCTTGTTCTGCATCTCCGTGGTTACAAATAAATGGTCCCACTTGATTCTTTAACTTAAACTGGGTCTTCTTCTTAGCTACTAGGAAGTTAATAGAATAATAATTCAAGATTTTCCTGATATATTCTAAGGCAAAAACCCTCATTGGTATATATTTGGGTAGTTTGTAGGGTAATAGATTAAACACAAAAATTCCAATTTCTGTATGTTTTTCATACAAATACCGATCTCTAGTTCTATTTTGTTTAGATAGCTATAGAATTTTCTTCATTTCATCATTGATCTTTGGCTTTTCAGTATTTGTTAACATATTTATCAATGCATGGAAAAAGAAGTCTGAAAACATTGTATAAGTAAACTCTGAGGACTCTTTTCTGATTAATGAAGTCCAGAAGATGAATGAAAGTGGATTTTCTTCTATATCAAGCTTCTTGAGAGTTATAGGGAACTTGTCTTCTTGAAAATACAAAAACATATGGAAGATAAAATATGTGTATCTAAACACTCCTTCAGTCGCCAATTTAACCAGCTGGTCAGGGATATTGTCAGCAATGTACTCAGCATAACAGAAAATGACAGAAGGAGGCTATCCTGGTGCAAAAGTAGACAAAAAAACTAGGATGGAATCATCATTATGCTCATCTGTAAAGTATCCTAGGATGGATGACAGCATGGAAATGACATGTCTAGACCCTTCTGGAAATTTTGAAGTAGAATATGGAGGATTGATTTGAGGAATTTCCACATGTAAAGGCATAAAGACTTGGAAAATATGAAATATTTTGGGAAAATCAAGGGAAATGTACAACTTTGTAATTTCCTTTATTGACAAACGAACTACTTTAGGATCATGTTTGAGTTTCAACATCTGGTTTATGGACTCAGTAATAATTGTAAAAAGTACCTCTTTGTTTTCATTCATCATTGCTCTATTTTCAGGTGAATAATAACTCTGATACAATCTAATAACCTCTGGGCATGGATGAGTGACTGGGACAACACATTTGGGCAAATTTGATTCCCAAATTTTGACTTCTTCCACTTGATCTAAGGAATTTTCATGGCTCTAGTAGTGGAGGTCTAACAAATTAAATTCAACAATAGGATCTACTATTTTATAGTCTACATCTGCTAAGGGGATGTGCTCAATGTCTACAACAGGAGGTTGTAGAGGATTCACAATGATGGCAGTCTTGGAGGACATAGCTGGAGTAGTTTTGGGCATTTTTAGGCTTTTAGGACTACTGAAACACTTTTTTTAGGGCTTTCTAGATTCTTCTATAAAACTAAATGGTTTACAGAAGTATTCTTGACATTGACAGAGGTTCTTGGATAAAAATGGGTACAATTTGTTCTTTCTTTGCATGTATATTTCAATTTCAATCTTGAAAATGTATTTCAAACTCTTACTAGTTATGAAAATAAGAAACATGGGTTTCTTAGGTTTTTCAGTGGATAATTGGGCTGAAAAATTGTTTGAATTTCAAGCACAAAGGGTCAGGTTACCTGCAAAGGATTTTTGGGTTTGTTTAGAGTTTTTAAATAGTCTGCAAAAGCTAAATAAAATCAATGTTCTACTTTAAAACTAAATTCAATATAAAATAGGGTTTTATCAAAAATTTGACAGGGTTTTGCTTCTTTTTGGGCAATCTAGAGGCTTTCTTGGAGAAATTAGACTTATATTGGTTTCAATTTCTTTAGAAATTTCTTTTCAGAATGGAAAAGGCTCTATTTTCTTGGAAAATACTTGTTTATGCAAGTATGGGTCTTTGGACACAGGTTTTGAATTGTTTGACGGGTCCTTGGTATCTTTACTGGTCTCTGGAAACTTTATGAAGTATTTTAGCAATCTTCGGCAGCAAATGTGGGTTTTTCACTGGTTCTAAGCTAAAAAACAAAACACAAGCTCTGTTTTCTGAGTCGAGACAACCAATACAGTGAGATAGTGCAGAAAAAAAGGATTAATGGTACGATTTCGGAGTTTATTTGGAATTTTAGGTTTACACTGACTTCTAATAAATGTCAATCACATCGGGAAAATTGGTTGTTTTCGGGCTTCGACGGTGAAAAACCGCGAGTGGTTATCACGCGGGATTAAGGTGGTAAGAATTTTTTGTTAGATCAGATGCGATCCAACAGAAATGGGCCACATGGAGGAGAGAGGAAAGGCTAAAACAACCTATTTCGCATGGAAAGGAAATGTGTTAAGATCACGCGACTTTATTTGCGATATGGGATTTCGATCATTAGATTTGGGAGCATGAGTGTGAACGATTGCAATTAGTCCTTTAAGTTTCTCGCCATTTGGAGGTGGGGTCCGGGGTTTTTCAATGCGGCAGAAAAGGTTTTAAACATTATAAATATGTATGTATTTATAAAGTTAAAACCTTGTATTTGATTGGTGGGGGGGGGGGGGGTAAAGTTATTATGTTTTCAATTAAACATTAAAAAAGGTTTCAATGAATGGCACATGTATTATATTGTATGGCATAGTAACCTTTTAACAAGTGTTTTTAATACCATAGGGGCAGGTTATTTATAATATTGATATGTTTAAGCCTTATGGGAAAAAGGGCGGGTTTATTTTTGTCACATTGGATAATTTAACATAGGTTTAAACTTTAAATAAATGGGTTTGGGGGTTATTTATATATAAAAGAACTAATATATATATAGGAGGGATTATTATAAAGACCTAATACTTTAGGTTAATAGTTAATATGAAATGAAGATGTAATGTATGAAATAATTTAAAATATATAGTTTAAAACTAAGTAAATTGTAAAAAATAGGCAATAAAGCATAGTTTGTCCCATATTGATTCTTTACACATGAACTTAGAATAAAATGTATAGTTTTTGTAGTGTTTTTGAATGAAAATGAAATTATTTAATTAGGGTTTTTACTTTTACTAAGCAAAAAGGTGTTTTATTTAGGAAAATGGATCATAATCTTGGAAAATGGTGAATATGCTGATGAGATGGGTTTTATGTAGGGAATCCAATATTTTTAACCAATCAATTATTAAGCCTTGGGTCCAGTCCCAACAAAAGTCATAGAAATTCCCTAAGCCTCATTAAATAAAGGTTTAGAATATTGAATCATTTTGGGGGAGAGGAAATTAGTAATTTTTTCCCGATGATGCTTTATTACACGTCTTGCACAACTGCTTTCTATCTACCCATCATTATTCTAACATTTTTTAATTCATTTTCATGGGTGAATTTAAGCTTGCAACCCTAAATCCATTTTTATTTCAAAGCATAAAAACTATCTAAGTCTAACATTATTTCATCCGAGGGCTTAGATTAAATTTTTGAGCTCCTCATTTATTATCTAACTATCTGATGATTTGTCAAGTTTAAACTGTTTGACATATCTTTATTCTCTATCTAAAACATGAAATTCAAAGCATGAAAAGTTAAGATTAAACTATTTAACTCATCATGGATTATGGAATTTATTTAAAATATGCACATAATCATTATTCTTGCAGTAAAAGTAAATAATAGTGGCATTTTGACTTGCTCACTTTCAGGTCTTATTGTTATCTCTTTTTCTTTTGGGGTATATTCTTTTTCTAAGTCTTCGATCTTTCTTTTCGGACTTTTTACCCTCTTTTTACCATTTTTTTATTATTATTTTTTCAAAATATGGGAAAACAATTTGTAGAAAACAAGGTATGTACATATTTACAAGACTATAAAAGTCAATTAAAAAATTATGAATCCTATTATTATAGGACCCTAACAAGGTGTATAAATTACCATACCTCTTTGTTCCTTTTTCATACCTTAGAATTTTTTTTTCTTTTTTCTGCTTGTCAATGTGTCTCCTTTGGCCTCTCCATAAATCTATAAAATAAACTCACAACAGGCATAATATCTGGCCTAGTTGCAGTCAAATACATAAGGCTACCAACTATGCTTTTGTACAAACTTGGATCTACATCCTTGCTGTTGTTTTCCTTGCTGAGTTTCAATTCCATTACCATAGGATTTATTGGTGCCTTGCAATCCTTCATGTTAAATCTTTCCAAAACTTCTTTCACATATTTTTCTTGAGAAATTAAAATTTTATTTTTATTTTTCTCTACTTATATTCCTAAGAAGAATCTCAGCGATCCCATATCAGTCATCTAAAATTCTTCCTTCATGACTGTCTTAAAATTCTCAATAAGGTAAGCATAATTAATTGTAAATATCACATCATCAACATATAAGACAAAAAATAGCATCTTACCATCCTTTCCTTTGATGGATTGGGTTCTCCTTCAATTTTCTCAAACCCATTTTCCAATAGATAAGAGTCTATCCTACTGTACCATACTCTTGGTGCTTGTTTCAGCCCATACAGAGCTTTCTTCAACTTGCATATCTTGTGCTCTTAGCATTCTTTTTCATATCCTAGAGGTTGTTCAACATAAACCTCTTCCATAAATAATCCATTTAGGAATGTTGATTTCACATCCATTTCGTAAACTTTCGTCTTGTTTTGTGTTGCTATGGACAACACTGCTCTTACTGTTTCCATTCTTGCAACTAGTGCAAATGTTTCTTCATAATATATTCCTTAAACTCTTCCTTGTTGCTGCTTGTAGCCTTTGATAATAGGTATTACCTTGTGCCTTTCAATCTTACTTTCAACATTTCTTTTAGTCTTGTAAACCCATTTTACTCCAATCACTTATTTTTATTTTGGAAGATCAACTAATTTCCATCTTTTCTTTTTCTCTATTGCATTTATTTCTTCATCCATCTCATCTATCCATTTCTTATATTCTACTGCTTATTCAAAATGAATAGGATATTCTACATAACAATAAAATGAAAATAAAGAGTTCATAGCTTCATTATTTGGCTCTTGCTCATAGATTTCATTCAGAATTCTGAATTTGGTTCTTCTTTCACTGCCTGAACTTCTGCTTGTAGAAGCACTCAAATCTGCTCCTTGTGATATGCTTGGAGAAGCACTGTCATCACTTCTGAAAGGTGTTCTTATACCAGCTTGTGGTTTCCCTTGCTGTCCTTGTGTTGGTGGAGGTGCTGCTACTAATGAAGGATTTCTCTCTGCCATTTATTCCTCATCATCCTCGTGAGACAAACAGTTTTTTACATTCACTGTTTTCTCAATGCTTCCATCTCAAACATCTTCTTCAATAAACTGCACATCTCTTCTTATCATAAACGTCTTTGTGGATGGGTTATACAGTCTATCCGTCTTTGATTCATCATTTTATCCAACAAATATGCACTTCTCCCCCTTAATGTACAACTTCTTCCTTAACTGATCTAGAATGTGTGCATAATCCACACAACCAAATACTCTAATGTGAGTGAAAAATTGTTTTATGCCACTCCATGCTCCTTCTGGAACTCTGTTCATAACGCTCTTTGTTGGGCATCTATTCAACACATATGCTGCACAATGTACAGCTTCAACCCAATATTCATTTGGCAAATGTTTTTTCTTCAACATACTTATTACCATGTCGATGATGGTTCTCTTTTTCCTTTCAACAACTCCATTTTTTTGTGGTGTATACCTTGCTGTAAATTGCTTATGAATTTCATTTTCTCTGCAGAAACGTAGAAAATATTTGGAGTGTATTCTCCTCCTCTATCAGTTCTGAGAAGTTTTATGTGTTGCCCACTTTGATTCTCAACAAAAGCTTTAAAGTGGTAAAACTTCTCAAACACTTCACTCTTCAACTTTAAGAAATATACCCATATTTTTCTTGTGTAATCATCAATAAAGGTCAGCATATAGTGGAAACCTACTAATGATGGTGTTTGCATTGGTCCACACAAATCAGAATGGACTATTTCTAAGGGTGCTTTTTCCCTTATGCTCTTTCCTGATGGAAAACTTTCTCTGTGTTGTTTTCACAAGATGCAACCTTCACAAAGATTGTATGGTTTCTCAATTAGTGGTAATCCTTTTACCATACATTTTTTGTGCAACAAATTCAAACCTCCAAAGTTGAGATGTCCAAATCTCAAATGTCACAAACACTTTTCATCCTTTCTTCCTTTTGAAATGTGTCTTGAGTTACATTCACCATTGCAACTCCTTTCTTCAAATATGCTCTCATTTTGAGAGGAAACATTATGTTTCTTGTCATCTTCACTTGTGCAATAAATTGTTTTCTTGGTGGTTTATCCATGATAGTACATACATCATATTCAAAGAATACAGTGTAGCATTTCTGAATGATTTGTCCAATGCTCAAAAGGTTACACTTCATACCAGGTACAAAGTATACATCTGTTATGGATTTCCTTTATCCTTTTCTTATTAAAACACTTACTCTACCTTTCCCCATGACAGAGACTTTGCTGTATATTCTCAATGTTACTTGAGTCTTCACATTTTCATCCAACATGGAAAACATAGAAATTTTTCCAGTCATATGGTTGCTACATTCTGAATCTAGAAACCATATATCTTCATTCTTCTCTTCAGCCATATTACATGCTAAAAATAATCTTTCTTGACTCAAAGTCTCTTCAGGAAAGTTAGCACTGGGTCTATTACCCATGCCACTCTGTTTATTCCTACATTCATTGGCATAGTGTCCATAATTCTTACAGTAATGACATTGGACTTGGGATTTCTCATACCTTTGTCTAGGTGCTTGATTTTGTCCACCTTGTTGGCTGTTGCCTTGGCTTTGATTCTGACTTTGGTTAATACCCCTTACACATGTACTTGCAAGGCTACATCTTCCTCCTCTGTTCTGGCTTCTCCCTCTACCTTTTCCTCGGTATTTTGATTTGCCTTGACCTATTCCTCTTCCAAATTACATTTGGGTCTTGAAGGCATGCTCCAAAGATGAGTTTGTTGTTCTCTTCAGTATTTTTTCATGTGTCATCAATGATGCATGAAGCTCATCAATAGTAAACATTGAGAGATCCTTTGTCTCTTCAATGGTTATTACTATTATATCAAATATTAAGGTTAAGCTTCTGAATACTTTCTCCACTATTCTTCTTTCTTCTACTGTCTGTCCATGAGATATCATTTGGGTAACCAAACCAATCAACAGTGCAAATAATGAGTCTATTGTGTCAGACTCTTTCATGCAAATGACTTCAAAATATCTTCTCATTGATTGAAGCTTTGTTGTATTTACCTTCTCCATACCTTGATAGGTTGTCTAGAGGGTATCTGATGCATCCTTAGACTTCTTTGCTGCTGCTATTCTTGAAAATATAATTTCATGCACTGCTTGATAGAGATAGAAGAGGGATTTTGAGTGCTTCTTCTTATAACTCTTCAGCAAATCTTTATATGCCTGTATTAAGGCATTAAATGCTTGTTCATCTGCTGGTTCTTCAAAACCATCTTCAACTAGCTCTCATAAATCTTGAGATGAAAATAAGGCTCTCATTGTGATTTCTGAATAGCCATAGTTCTTCCCATTCAATTGTGGGAGTTGAGTATTTCCCATACTCGTGCTTGTGCTAGTTCCTGTCATTCTTTCACTTGCAGAACTATAAATCTTGACTATGTAACTTAGATAAAACTTTCTTACTGACTTGCTGAGACTTTCACTTTGTTGGAGAACTGCTTCAACTATCTTCTTCTTCCTTCAACTTCTTCAGCAATTGCTCAAAGCCTGGACTAGCTCGGATACCATGTTGGAATTTCTGATAATTCCTTAACAACATAGAGGAAACAAAATTCCTCTTCTAAACACAGAGCGAGAGCAACAAAATAAAACTCCACATAAAAAAAATGCACAGAGTTGGAAGAAAAAAACTATTTTTTTATTAGCAATCTTCTTTGCTATTTCAAGACATTAGAATTGTTGTTCTAGATTTATAAAAGGAACGCTGCTCCTTCACTCTATTTCGGACTTTTTTCACAGTTTTACTCTGCTTCTCCCAGCATACATAGCATACACTTACACTTTCTTATGTATTATATATATATATATATAGAAAATACAAATATATATAATATTAATCTAAGTCCAAACTTTATAAAAGAAAACTATATCGCCGTGACATTTAAGAATATAACATAAAATTATAACTTAATTCTAAAACCTTATGAAAATTATATCACGACGGATTATCGTATGGATTATCAAGCTGGATTACATCACCTCTAAACCATGCGATAAACAAATGGGGAGGAAAATGTGATGTTTTATCACATTTATCAAAGTGACCGCTGACTGGGCATTCAAACTGTGTGATGGTTCGCTATTGGTTTATGGGAGTCGAACTGGCAGATGGTGGGGATGCATTATCGCGCGATGGTGGAGGGTTGCTGACGTAGGCATGAGATTTGTGTGATAAGAATTTGATTGGCTACGAGAGGTTTGACATGGCATGGTGGGGGTCAGTCTATCGCGTGAGTTCAAGGAAGGGATGACATAAGCGTCGAGTGATGTAATCGGCTTTTGATTGGTCAGGGATAGAGCAACTTGGACTACCGGGGTCTACAGAAATGACATGGGGAGGTTTAAATTCAAATGAATTGGCACAAATTTTAAATGAAGTTAAGTGAATGGTGTTAAAGCTGAAGGTTGTGTGGTTCAACCACAATTTGGTGAATCGAGAGAGGTCTACGACATCTGTAAAGAGAATTGATTTTGGAGGGGAATTTAAATGCAAAAATTTAATGCACGGTTTAGTACAAAAACACAAAAAATTCGCTGCACATCAAAATTTATGTTTTGTCCTTTTGTTTTAGGTTTGCAGTTAGGATTAAATTCCAACACCTCCTTATAGTTGGACACGACCCCTTATATCAAGGATTCCTTTCCATTACTATTGTGGATTCCCAAAGCAGTCATCGTTAAAATAAAAGAAAATTTCCAGTGTTCTAATGACTTCAACTTCTTCATGAATTCAGCTTATTCACACAGACATGGATGTGTCTGAGTGCGCTTACATGAGCACTTACTTAACACCAAGAGTTCCGAGAACAAACGGTACCTGTTTATAACCCAAATTAATAATCGTGCCAGCGACCTCTGTTCAAAATTTTTAGTTCAGTTACCAAGCCAACGCAACACTAACCATAGCATATTTTTCTTGCAAGTTTACACGGAATGATAAAGAAACAAAATGTTTTGTACTTTCCCAAACCTATTCGAATTAGTATTCTACTCGGTTTTGTATGTTCTGTCAACAGATTCTAAGGTGACTTTTTATCTTAAATGCAGAAATTTGGAAACATGATTGAATTTGATGAATAAGGATTACAGTTAGATCATAGAATATCAAATTATAATCTATTGTTGCATGCAATTTTATGTTTTTAACTTAAAATCTGTCATAATCATGACACATCATGAAAATGTAACCATCCACGTTTTGGACATGGCTGGCAGTGAAGATTGAGTATATAATAATTTCATCATTCAAAGCATGTAAAAATGGAAAGCCAATTAATATTAAAACAAACAAAATAAAAGACAAAAAAATAAAAAATATCAATGGATGTTACATCGTAATATGATAGATCAAATTCATACTATAATATATAATCGTATTTATCATTCTTTTCGATATATATATATATATATATATATATGTGTGTGTGTTAATTGAAATTATTAAAATAAAAAAATAAATGAGAAGAATAGATTTATATTTATTAAATTTGTTTCTGAATATATATTAATAAATAGACTAACTTTATAATCGATTTTTTTTAATCAAAAAGTTAATATCATTACATTATTACAATGAAATGATTTAATATATTATTATTTTGGATTTATCAAAGTGAAGGAAGAAAATTTAATTGATATGACATTGGAGATGGTTTTACTTTTTGATAGTCGAGTGGTATAATATCAATTAATTTGTATTTATTTCATTATTAATTATTTTTTATTTTTAATTAGTTTCAAATTAGTAATATGGTTAATTATTTCATATACGGGATACATTATGATGATGATATAATGTTAATCGATAACAAATTAGATATCATTATTATTTATTTTTTATTTTTAATTACTTTCAAATTAAAAATATGGTTAATTATTTCATATATAGGATATATTATGATCTGATGTAATGCTAATCGATAATAAATTAGATAATTTTATAATTTTTTTAGGTAAAATACATAAGAATATTTTTATTATAAATGAAAATAAAGTATAGTTAATTATAGATGATGGTAATAATAGAAATTTTCATCAAAATTTGTCTATTGTATTAAAAGGAAATTTTGTAAATTTTATTTTTTTATGTTTAATCAAATCACCATTTTTTAGTATACTGCACTTTCTCCAAGTGTTCCATTTCTTCTTTGGTTACTTCTAACCGTATACCATGGTATATCTTTTAGTTTCCTATGCCTCACCAATAGACATGCACAAGTGGGTAGAGTGAGCCACAGAGGAATATTGATCAACCTCCACTCTTCATTCCCATTTCCTCCCACCACCAACTCAACTAGGTCCACACACTATATAAACTCACTAACTAAAATACTTCACAAGATAAGAAAAAAACACTAACCATGAGTGGAACCAATGGAGGTTAGGATTAGCCTCCAACAACCAAAAATTATTCTCCGCCTAAATCAAAACCTCAATTATGTGATAACCTCATTAAGAAAGATGCAAGTCTAGAAGTTCCTAGTTCATATATCTCTAGAAACTAGTAGCCCTATATAATTGTAGTAAAATCTTTGTCTCTTGGAAAATCTACTTAATAGTGAGAATGGCATGCAATGCCACATGAGTTTTTGATTGTTTTTCATGCATGTCTCTACTTGCGAGTTTTAACAAGAATACTCATATGATGAGCATATGAGAGGAATAAATCCATGTCTCTAAAGCTCAAATAGGTGAAAATATGGAGGCCCTTGTAGGGCTCACCTCGTTTACATGAAAACAAGTAATGATAGATATCTTTGACCTTACATGCGAGTTCATCATATCCCCAAGTAAATAATAGACCCTCTCCACTATAGTATTGGCGTTCGAAGAAGATTTTGAGATCCAATACTGCATGCTTACTAATTTCCTTGCTAAGGAAGTGGCAACCATTAATAAGATAAGTGGATATTTCACGAAACAATTTTTCACAACATATCTCATAAATATTATTGAAATCTAAAAATCTATACCATGAGGGTTAAGTTTTCTTAGCCTTTCGAGATTTATTAAATATTTCTTCTTCTTATGTGTGAAATATAAAAAATGTAAAAAATAGAGAAAAAATAGAAAAATAACCCACAAAACCAGCATAACATAAGATATCACATGGGAAACCCTTTCGACAGAAAACCTAGTTAGAAGGTGATGCTACTCTGCTCTCTCTTTTTGTGGATGGCAATGGTGTGAATATAAACAAGTGAAATTGTTGCATGTGAGATGCTAAAAAAAAAAATACATCCTATCTATTATTAACTCTCGATCAAATTTCATCTACTCTACTCGACATTGGAACAAAATGCACTAGAATAGAATTGACCCATTTTCCTCCATCTTGCTATGTAATAACATTGCCTAGTAAAAAAGTAGAGGTTATATTTGATCCATTCAATCATAAAGTAGAGTCACAAATGGAATCTTCTAAAGACCTAGCTATAGAGGACCCATGTGGATAGCCCCTTTTTCATCAGTAATAGGTTTGATGTCACATCCTCTCGAGTCATTGTGGAAAAAACATGAAGGTCAACTTCCAAGATATATAAATTTATCATAGAGGCTCCATTTGAGATATTTCTTGCATCATTACAAACGTATATGAGTGCAGAAAAATGCCATGGGTTCTCAAGAAAGGGAGAGTGTTTAAAAAATAAAATCTTCATTAAACGTGTCAATCTGCCTCCAGAAGGTTTTAAACCCCAACTTGTGAAAGTGATACTAGTCATAGCAAAGTGGGACAGGTCTTGTGAGTTGATTCCTCCAATTTTTTTACTCTGGAAGAATTAAGATGAATAAAAAATAAAATAATGATGAAATATTGATAATTAAATGAAATCCTAGACTCTACATTAACCAAAGGAGGTAAAACAATTTTCTAATAATTTGAGAATATTTCTCTCCCCTTGAATGAATTTGATATTGGATTTGAGAGTTTTGAACAAAAAAAAAAATTCTTGTTGTTTCCCTCAATTTTTACAAGTAGGAATTGTCGACTCAAGGAAGATTCAAATAATAATACCAAGTCTATTGGCTCAAGAATGAGACCAAGGTTGAAAAGGAGCACAAGGGTCGTGTGCAAGAGAATTTAATTGGGCAAAAGAGGTTTTTTGTGAAGATTTCCCACTTTGCAAATGCACCAACTGTTGCAAATTGAAGATGAAACTTATACACTGAAACTAGCAGCTCACAGGTGAGCACAATACACTGGAGACTTCCCAAGAAGAATGCTTTGTTCAATTAATCATCAAATCACAAATATAACATTTTACATCATTTCAGGTAGATTATAATTGATGCCTCTAAAATAGGAACTAATCCTAATCTAGGACCCTCACACAACTGTGAAATAAAATCTCTCCGATAATACATATTCTCCATTATCTTCAACTCTCCCCCTTAATGGAGAAAGGGTTCACTTGCACACCTAACACCTCCCTAAATAATTCAAATTTAATCCTCCCAAGGGGCTTGGTGAAGATATTCGCTGTATTCTCACACGTATTACAATATTCAATGAAATTTCTTTTTGACTGAACCTTTTCTCTAATAAAATTAAACTGAGTATCAATGTGTTTTGTATTTTTATGAAACCCATGATTATTTTCCAGCTTGATTGAACTTTGGTTGTCATATTTAATCACAATAACATCTTTTTGTTCTTCTCCTGCATCATGAAGAAGTCTCATCAACCAAATTTCTTCACAAGTGGTTACACATAAAACTTGATACTATGCTTCTGCTGAATATAAAGATACAGTGTTCTCCTTCTTACTTCTCCAAGAAATGACCTGGAACCCAATTTTGAAATCATAACCTCTTATGGATCTTCTATCATCAAGATTTCTCGCCCAATCTGAATCTGAAAAACTTGTCAATCTAACATAAAAATCATTATTATATTTAATGAAAAAGTATAAGGTTAATTGAAGATACCTTAAGATGCCTTTTGATTCCACCTAATGATTCTCAAGAGTTTTTTACATAAACTAGCTCAACGCACTCACTGGAAAATCTAAGTCGGGTCTAGTTGTAGTCAAATAAATCAGACTTCCAACTAGTTGTCTATATAATGTAGCATCCACCTCCTTAGAACCATTATCATTTTGAAGTTTTACATTCTACTGTAAAGGTATTGAGGCATCTTTACACTAATCCATTATGAATTTATTCAATAATCCCCTGACATACTTTCCTTCAATGAGAAAAGTTTTGCTAGAATCAATCCAGAGTTCAAGACCCAAACAATATCATAATTCTCTAAGGTCATTCATTTCTAAACCTTGTGACATCTATACCTTGATTTCTTTAATAAATTCATCATCATTTCTAGTAATGATTAAATGATCCACATATAAATAAATCAATGCAATCTGCCCCTTTGAATCAAATGAAGTATACAAAATTGGATTGCTTTTACTTCTCTTATAACAATGTTGCAGGAACAAAGAGTGTGTCTTTTCATACCAAGATATGGGTGCCCGTTTCAAACCATACAATGCTTTGTTCAATTTACATACCAAATGTTTATGCCCTTGTTTAATCAACCCTTCAGGTCGTGTTAAATATACCTCTTCCTTCAATTCTCCATTTAGAAAAGTAGATTCCACATATAGCTGGTGTACAATCCAATGATTCTTTGTAGCTAAGGCTATTAACATTATAATAGTGTTTATCTTCTAAGCTATAGGAGAAAAGTTCTCTTCATAATCAATGCCTTATTTTGTGAGTACCCTTTAGCTACCAGCCTAGTTTTATATTTTTCTATACTGCCATATGCTTTGGACTTAGGTTTATATAACCATAAAAAACGTGTGGGTTGTTTCCCTTATGGAAGTTCAACTACTTGCCAGGTTTTTTTTAATTATTGGCTCATACACTTCTTTCATAGTTGACCTCCATTCAGCATACTTATTTACTTTGTTATAATTCATGGGATCAACAACATTTAAAATGATGGTGATAAGAGCATAGTATTTATACCTCGATAGTAAATGACTCTGCCTACTTGATCTCCTTGGTAGCAGACTTTCTTCAAAATTGTCTTGCTCGATCCCTAGTGGACTTGGATTGTTGACTATACCTACATCTCTTGCTTCTTATTTTTGTCGATGTTGTTGCACATGGTTGTCTTTAATTTCCTCATTTCTATCTTCGATCAATAAAGGAATGTGCTACTCCTCATAGCTTTTTTCTATGTTCCCTTTATCAACCTGCTCATGGAATATAGCATCTCTACTCAGAAATACCTTGTGAGTAGATGAATTAAACAATTTGTATGCTTTAAACATAGAACAATACCCTAGAAATATTCATTTTATGGCTTTAGCATCCAATTTGTTCCTATCCTTTTTAGGAATATGTGTAAAATATTTCGAACCAAATACCCATGAATGTTTGGCTCCAGGTTTAAAACCATATAAGGCCTCAAATGGAGTCTTGTGATCAAGACAGAAAGCTAGACTTCTATTCTTTAAATATACTGTAGTATTAATAGCTTTTGCCCAAAATCCATTAGATATGTTATTACCTTTCAAAATGATGCGTGCACACTCCACCAAAGTTCGGTTCTTCCTCTCTGCAACCACATTCTATTGTAAACTGTTGAATTATCCCATAATCCTTGTAGTATGTGATGAAGTTTCCAAGCTTGTATTATCCCTGTTGATCTGAGCGAAGAATTTTGATGACCTTCCTTGTCTCCTTTTCAACCATATTTATGAACTCTTTAAAATATTCTAAAGTATGACTTTTCTTTCTGAGAAAATATACACAGGTATATCTTGTGCAATCATCAAAAAATAACAAAAAATAATAAGATCCACCTAAGGACATTGTCTACATCGGACCACATATATCAATGTGCACAAGTTCAAGTATATCTCTCTTTCTCCTATTAAAATTTGAGGTAAATTCATCCATGTGTATCTTTCCAAGTGCACATCATTCACAATAAACGTGCGCATTTAAAAAAAGGAAGACGATTAACCATATCTTGATTTCGAAGCAGCAATAAGTCATGAAGATTGATGTGTCTAAATTTTTGATTCCAAACATTCTCTGATGTTATCATTGTTGAAGTTAAATCTTGATGTGGCATGCTTGTAACACTCAACTTGTATAGGCCTCCAACTCATAGTCTAGATGTTAACAACTTTTGATGATCCAACAAATCCTTTATGACAAAATACAATTTGCAAGGCTTTTTCTTCGCCATCAATGCTAGATCTTCATTTTGAGGCTTCAAATTCATCCCGCTCCCTTCTTCCTGCATCAAAATCCTTGTCACCTCTTCAAAGGTGCGATATTTATCCCTCACTACAAGCCTTGTAATAAACATCTAATAATCATCAGTCATGCCATTTAAGGTAATCATGATAAGATCAGTGTTCGACACTCTCTCCCTTATGTCCCCCAACTTGTCTTTCAGCTCTTTGATGAATGCAAAAACATATTCATTCTCCTCCATTCTAATAGAGAGAATATTACTCTTTAGGAACAATACTTAATTTGTATTTTGTCTCACACATATCCATGAGAGTCACCAAGATATCATTAGCATTTTT
Organism: Pinus albicaulis; assembly: GCA_034641835.2. Classification (NCBI taxonomy): domain Eukaryota; kingdom Viridiplantae; phylum Streptophyta; class Pinopsida; order Pinales; family Pinaceae; genus Pinus; species Pinus albicaulis. The sequence goes on from CM076576.1 coordinate 608,335,190, forward strand.
GCACTCTCTGATGTCAAGGATGATGTTGTCTTTCACTTGCATCTTCAGTAGAAATTTCCTTTGTTCTCCCTCTTCTCCCAATGGTGAATTGTTGCATTTGTTCCAACTTCGGCTGTAGACGACTTCTCTTCATCCCAATTTCAATGTCTGCAATTTAAGCTTCCAATTTGTGTAGTTTGACCCATCGAGCTTATTGCTCTCAATAATGTACGCTTCTCCAATATGGTTATTCATTCTAGCAAGATTGATCTATGGATCCCCACAAAATACACAGTCTCGAACAATCGATCTGGCCAAAAAATTAACCAAAATGAGTGATGTCAATCTTGCAAAAAAAGGTACCAAAGGGATAAATCTCTGAAGCGATCTCGAGAGATGAAAGAGCTTGAAGCATAAAAAAAATTGTTCCTTTGAGAGAGATCTGTGGTGGATCACGCACACCAAAGCACGATCTGGTGGATCTCTATTTTCAACACAACACCACAATTCTTAAGAATGCCACCAAACCAATTTCCTGGCCTCGGGCCACCAAAGGACTCTAGAGGGCTCGCGCACGCTCCTATGAAATCTCAGCCGTGGTCACGAAAAAAACTTCTATGCAATCCACCGCACTCACTACTCGATTCACTTTCCACGCTCACCACATTACTACGATACATGGATCTCGAGAGTTTGGACTCTAGTTTGTAGTGGCATAGAAGCAGCCGATTTCACCACCACGCCCAGCCGCCACAAAAATCTACACCCACACTGTCACGATCTGCTTGGAGCTGCCACTTTGGCCACACTGCCATGCCATCTCGTTCCGCGACAACGATTACGCATGTGTTGAACTCCCTTAGCCCGACCTCCGCTGCCACGGAGCCACTAAGCAGTAGCTTCAAACTCGTATGTCTTAGATGCACAGATCCGACTCATTTCCCCGAGAACTCTCATGCACCAAATCTCACCGCATCAACTCATAAATTAGAATTGGATCTACTCCCGTGCAGTCTCGCCCTAAAAAAAAACACGACAGGAGATCCAGCATGTGAATTAGGTATCAGGTCCACGTTTATCACCCACGTTGAACCTGATTCCTCTTAAGTAAATAGACATCAATAAGAGAATTAAGTCAACATGTCGCGATGATCACCATGTTAACCAGTGCGTAAGCGAGGGAAATAAGTCACGCTACTCCAGCCCTACACAAGAAAAAAAAAAAAAATCTTCTATCCATCCACCAAGCTTCTTCGATTCTGCCACCAAGGCATTCCAGCCACCAAAGCTCTGCACTGCCACTGGGGCTCTCCAACCACCAGTGCTCAATTATGCCACCAAGGGAGTTACTTCAGCCACCAAGGCTAACCAAGTTTGATAACATGTTGCAAATTGAAGATGAAACTTATATATTGAGACTAGCAGCTTACAAGTGAGCATGCTGCATCTGCAGACTGCCTAAGTAGAACATTATGTTCAATTAATCATCAAATCACAAATATACAAATTTACATAATTTTAGGGAGATTATAACTAATCCTAGGAAATAGGAATTATACGACATTCTCACAACTATGAAACAAGCTCTCTGCAATAATACATATCCTCCATTATCTTCAACTCCAAAAATGCCGAGCATGTAACGCTTTTTTTTTTTTTTCAGAAGAAAAAAACACCGCTTATATTAATATATAAAACAGTACATATACAACATAATCTCAGCTGTATGGATTAGCAGCGAGAAAACCAACATATACAGGCCAAAAGAAAAGCTCACTTATAGAAGAAGGAGCAGAATAGAGAATATGGCCTCCACGTAGCAGGAAAAAATCCTTCCCCAATCAAACATGACCATCAATGACAGTGAAAAACATAGGATGGCAAATAGAAAGATGAGTATAGACTCCAGAGATATACCATTGTGATAAGGAAAGATGAGAAATAAAAGACAATGGATTCTGAATGAGGACAGAGCAGAACGAACATCACAGAAATCCATCCAGCCACCCCACAAAATTAGGTAAGTCTTGAAAAATGGGGAGCTCAGATTATGATACTATACCGCTAGTGAAAGAGTCCACCGTGCCCGCTTGTGCCATATACAAACCTGTCTCGCCCAGCATAATGATATATCAGGAAACCTATCCAAATATTCTGGATCGTCTCATTTACAAGCCAATCTGGAGAGATCACAACGAACAGGCCCATAGGAAAAATGTGTAGGGCAGGACTTCGAAAACCTATTAGGTACAGGCCCGCTTATATAAAATCTTTACCTGCAAAAATACTATAATTGTGACAAACTGGCAATACCCGTGGAGATACAAAAATGTCAACCTGTGTAGCAAAATAGGCAGAGATGAAAAATTCTGAGTAGCGAGAGTCATCCCATATGCACTTCTGATAGAGACCCTTTATGAAAAACCATATCAACACAGGCATCCTATAAATGACTGAAACCCCATTGCATGGCCACACAATAAGAATCCAGGATCATGGTCGAGAGTCCAATTATGGAATTGGGATTGTAGTTTGCCAGTGAATTTGACCATCTCTGAAGAGCAGAACGTGCATCAACCCAAAATCTGTTTCTAAACCTTTTCTGGACAAACCATCTGCCCTGGTATTGCTTTCCCTGAATATGTGCAAAATAGGCGGACAATTGAGAGATTCCCATAGATTTTGGGTCCTGTGAAGCCAGCCCAAAAGATCAGGCCGCTGCATTTGCATAGTCCTTTTGACCCATCCGATTACCACCTGTGAATCCCCGTATATATGGACATCCTGTAACTGTAACAGGACAGCAAAGCGGAGACCACCCCACAGAGAAACTAATTCCGCCTTGTTGTTGGTTCCCGTGCCTGCATTCCAATGAATGTGAATCCTTTCCCGCTGGGATAATTTAATCCAAGCGCCACACCCCATTAGACCTTCCACGCATGCACCATCAAAATAGATCGACGGGATTTCTATAGCATGAGGTCTATTGCGGAAGGAGCAATCTATGATAGGAGCACTTGATTGAGGACGATCTTCCATCCAACCAAGGATAAAAGAATACACTTGATGTATCCGAAATGGCTTGTCTTCAAATATTAATCTGTTTCTCCCCAGCCACACTTCCCAAATGAAGAAGAAAGGCAGAGATTTAAACTTACCTTTCAGGCCGTCCCAATCCTTGGTAGCATTCAGAAAATCAGAAGGAGCCCATGTTGGACCCATGATATGTATTGAGAATAGTCGCCATAACTGCACAATAACTGGACAATGGAAGAAGAGATGATCTATAGATTCTAGTTCCTGACAGCAAATGTTGCACCTAAATGGCCCCAGGAAACCACGCCTGCACAAATTATCCCCCGTTAGAATCCTTCCCTGCCATACCAGCCACCCAAATAAAACAATTTTAGTGGGTATTTTCCTCTTCCAGTATATGAAAAAAGACTCTGTCAGCTGATCCCTGTAGGAGGCAATATTAAGATCATTATAAATCTCTTTGACTACTAGAGCGCCTTCATGTGTAGTTCCGTCCCAGACAATCAAATCCCCTCCAGTCGCCCATCTGAAACCCGCAGCCCGATACGCATCCTTGATCCACTCCCATTCCTCCGATACATACTCCGGCAGACCGATTTGTAGCGCAGACTTAAATTCTGGCGAGTCAAACGACCATGTCCTTATAGTCTGTGAAATGAAATTTATACCTCTGTGAGCCAAGCAATGAATCAGCAGCCGAGATGGTGTAACTCCATTGGGCAGCCCTATAATATTGATATAAGTAATCGGGATGTCACCCCCATCCCTAAACTGCCACGCCAGTCTTGCCGCAACATGGCCACTTATAACCTTAAAGCTTCTCCAGATCTCCGATCTGTGTCTAGTGGAGGGAAAGTCTGAAGCTAGCAACTGTTTCATTAGATCCCCTCGAATGTATTTACACTTTATTACATCCTGCCAAATACCGGATCCACGTACAACCTTCCAAAAGGATTTAATGAGCAGGGCTTTGTTAAACGTCCAGGAATTGAGGATTCCCCATCCGTCATGTTGTTTTGGTCTGCACAGCCTGGACATTTTACAAAGATGAATTTTATGCGGCATGTTAGCCCCCCCCCATATGAATTTCGCCATAATGCTATTCAGACAATTGATAACACCATCTGGAATATAAAATAAATGGGCTCAATATACAAGCGTCTGAGATAAAACCGCTTGGGTAAGAATGACCCTCCCACCCAGAGAAAGCCACCTGTGCGTCCATCCATTAATCTTCCGCCTGAATTTGTCCAGCATCCACTGCCAATCTCTATTCTTATACCCACAGGGCTTAAGTCTGAACCCAAGATATGTAAATCCATCCATGGCCACCTTTATCTCCATCTCCGAGAACTCTGCTATGAATTCGATCTCCATTCTGTCTCCAATGCCATACAATATAAATGATTTAGCCTTGTTAATTGTAAGACCTGTGGCAGCTGCAAAGCGCTTGAACATAAGATGGATGAAGAACCAATGGTTCCTCTTCACATATCCAAACAGCAGGAGGTCGTCCACAAATAAGGAGTGTGTAACAGATACTTCATTTGAGAAGGAGAAGCCCTCAATGCACCCCCTGCGCTCTGCACTGTGCATAATTCCAGAGAAACTGTCCATGACGAGTATGAATATCAGTGGGGAGAGCGCACAGCCCTGCCTCAGGCCCCGTTCTGCACCGAAAAATGCTGTGGGTATACCATTTATAATGATTGCATATCGAACTGTCGAAATACAAGTCATTATCCATCTTATAGAATTTATGGATAGCCCGATCTTCATAAGAACTAGTCGTATATATGACCAGGCAATTGAATCATATGCCTTATGAAGGTCTACTTTCATCAAAATAGCATTCCTCTTCTCAGTATGAGCAGAATGCAGTACCTCTTGTGCTATTGCCACAACTTCATGAATAGAGCGCCCTTTTAGGAAACCAAATTGTTCTCTTGAAATGTAATCATTCAAAATACCTTTTAAGCGCTCAGCTATAATCTTGGAGGTAACTTTGTATAAGATGTTACAAAGAGCTATCGGCCTATAATCCGCAAATGACTGAGCGTCGTCCACCTTTGGAATTAGGACGATGAATGTAGAATTTAGGCTTGCAGGCATCGCCCCACTCCGTCTGATATGCTCAACGACCTGTGTGAGTTCTGCGCCCATCAATTCAAAGAAGTGAATAAAAAACTCCGAGGGCCATCCATCAGGCCCCGGACTCTTATCCGAGGAGAATGCTTTGAGAGTTTTTAAAACCTCGATCTGTGAAATTTGGTTGTCAATAGCCAATATAGCCTCCTCATCCATAGCTCTATGGACATGTTCCAAAAGCCAGATCTGGGCCGCATTATCAATACCTTCATGAGACGAATAGAAATCAGAAAAATGTTCCAAAGCCGCATCCTGGATCTCCTGTGTAGAGTATGCCATAGATCCATCCCCCCTTTTAATACTCCAGATAGTATTCCTGTTCCGCCTACCATTTGCAAACTTATGAAAATACTTTGTGTTCCTGTCACCTTCTGCCATCCGGGATATACGACTCTTCAATTTCCAGGTAATTTCCTCGATTCTAAGAATCTCCCTTTTCCTTTCCCCCAGACCAATAAGCTCTTGTAATTTGTTCTGATCAGGATACTGTATGGTAAATGAGGAAATTATCCTCTCCATCTGTACTTGTATGTCCTTAAATTCCTGCCTGTGTTTTTGCTTCTTTTCTCGATCCCAGGACTTTGATGCCTCCTTTACTTTCTGAAGTCTGTGATGAAAATGGTCCCAGTCATCATAGAATGATTCATCATATTTAGCCCGCCAAATGCCGCCAACCAAATCCGAGTATGCTTCATCCTCTAGCCAAACTCTATTAAACTTGAAAGGGCACCTACCTACCGCCATATTATCGAACCATGAAAAAGAAATTGGGAAATGATCTGAAATATCGGATGCAATTATCAAGGATCTACCATTCTGAAAGATATCCATCACCTGCTCTTGCACTAACACCCGATCCAGCCTCTTACCTATAAAGTTTGCCCCTTCTCGTTTATTAGTCCATGTTGGCGCCATAGGGTGTGGTCTAATGTCCTTCAGACCATGTGAGAAGAACATATCATTTAAAAAACCGGCGAGAGGGTCCATGCGGGCAGCACTGCCCCAAATCTCATCTATATTAAGGGATAAGTTGAAATCACCCATGACTATAAGGTTCGGAAGGGATAAAATACCAGAAGTCTGCATTCTTCTCCAGAAAGACAATCTGTTAGCATATGGAGCATATATATTGATGATGTTAAAATTACCTGTCAGACCTCTGAGACTTCCATTTAGAAGCATGGCGCCAAAAAAACTATATGGTTTGAATGTAGCCCTGTTAGGATTCCATAAAGCCAGCAATCCACCGGATCGACCATTTGAACTAATCGCCGCAGCCTGCCATCCTCTTCTTATATTCAGAAACATATTAATAGCCTTTGTCCGATTGGACATTGTCTCTTGTCCCAGAAAAACTATAGGGTTCCTTTCATTCAGTAATTCCATTAGGCAATTGCTTTTAGGGGCATCACCCAAACCCCTCAGATTCAGAGATATTATGTGGTTCATGATAGTGATCTCCTTGGGCGGCATGCTCTAAGCGCCCCTGTTGGGCCATCGGGCCCATCATAACCTGCAATTGGTACATCTGATAAACCCCTCGCATCATCCGTAAACAGTGAAACAGCCTTAAATTTCCCTTTGTTCATCTTACAGACCGCCTTTGCCTTCTTCTTAAGCGAGCTGATAGCTGTCGATAAACCAGAAGAGTTTTTTCTTGGGCTAGGAATGGGCTTATCGAAAACCGTTAAGGCAGCCAGATCTAAATTGGAGTTCCCTAACAGTGAGTCTATATCACTACCAATTGAATTCCTAGGGGACTCTGATAGATAAATGGGCCCCGACTTTTCTGGATAGGATTGTGTAGAGCCCATTCTGTTCCCACCGGCCGACCTGTCGTCTGCCATTAAACCATCGATTGAAGATTCCCCCTTAATTAAAGACGACTTATACAAATGTAGCTCATTCTTAGGAGAATTCAGGTCCTCAGCTTGACAAGGAGGCAAGTTTTGTAAAACATCCTTATAAGATCTAGACTCCCGCCAAATGGATTTGCCCATACTATTGCCAGGTATATCGAGACTATCTAACAAGGCATCAGCCGGATCTATAGGAGGGCATGGGACCGGGTCATCTCTATCTACCGGGATATTTAAATCACTTGGGAGACTCGGTTGGGGCGGATTGTCGCTATCAGACTCAAGCACCCTATACAGCTTACGACCCACCGAAGGGTGGTCAGCAATATTTGACTGTATCATGGCATCAGATATAGCAGATTCATGATTATTTTCTACATTCTTGTAATGTTCAACCTCATTGGGATATATAGGATACATACCTTCTTTTCCTTTGCATGATTGACTGACCCCTTCATTAAACCTTGCAGCATCACCGGCATCCTCATTTCCCCGCCGAGCCATATGTATACGGAGTCTGAAGGGGCAATTATCCCTTAGGTGACCTGTCTTGTGGCAAATTAAGCACCTAAAGGGAATACCCCAAAAATCGACTCTCTGGCGATGCCTTGTATTATTCCACATCAAGTCGACGTCGCCTGGAAGATCTCCTTTATAACTAATCTCCACCAGTATCCACGCTATCCTGTTGTCTGCATATCCCACTATGCTAGGATCAACATATTTGGTGATACCAATTGAGTTGCCAATAGTGCGCAGTGCTTTGACAGTCCAGAACTCTAAGGGTAAGCCAGGGAGTTTTACCCAGACCAATTTGCTCCTAGGAGCCTCTAGCACCGGATTAAAGGCTACAAACCATGGAATAATCTAAAGGAAGCATCTACCCCTAACCCAGGTACTGTCTGTCACCTTATGGACATCCTTTTCATGCATGAAGTGTACGCTAAACCATCTATTGATTAGCTTGCTTACAATAGGGGCGTATCCAATAAGGGGCTTCCATTTTTTATGAATCCATGATGCAGAGTCGTAATCTTCCGAGTCTGGGAAGACCCACCTGCAAACAATAGCCCTGCGCTGCAAACTTGTCACCCTAATACATAGGTCCTCATAATCCAGCGGAACTTCTTTGACCTCCATCCTTTGCTTGAAAATATTCCTCTTGCTACGACGATTTCTTCTCTGAAAATGACCCCTTGAACGGTACTTAGGATTTGTATTTACCTCTGTAATATCGGCTATGCCCTGTCTGATGATCGCCTCATCCTTCGCATACTCCGCCGGACTAATGTCATCTCCACCCTGCATCCTGTCAGCCAACTGTCACCAATCTCTGCTGTAATTGACGGATGATTCAAAACACATATGGCTTCTACCTTACTTTTACTTCTGCCGCCACCTTCAGATAATGTCAGCCCCGTCCTGGCTGCATGTAGAGACTAAGAGTAAGATTTACATGTACCCTACAATCGACGTGAATCTAGAATAAGATATCCCTAAACTTTTCCCCAACCTGACAAGCCTCCTCGATCCCAGCACCTTGTCTATAAAATATACTTATAGTCCATCAAAATCCTCTGGAAGTCCAAAAATGGACTAGATCTAGTGTACTAAGGATATCTGGTAGTGGATCCGGCTTTCAATACTGAAACGTTGGAACCCCCAACCTGACAATGCTAACTACCCCCATCACCCTTCACTAAATATTAATATAGCGAACGGTTACCTCTTAAATGCTATAAGTAGTAGAATTGACTATCCTGCATAAACACCATCCTTTGTCATAAAGAAGACAATCCATGTGTACTCAGGGCTCGTATTCCATATCAATTTCGACAACCACAGTAGACCTGCCTATATATCTTTTCTGTCATCCCCTACACGCCAGAGTCTTCCCGGAATATCAATTCAAAATTGTTGCCGGATAATTAATCCATCATCTGCTTTCGTCTATAGATGGCAATAGCAGCATAAACATCCGGGAACCGTCCACCACCTTCTGAATAATCTAAAACCCGCACTTTTACATGGTCGAGAGACAACTACCAGATCCTTTAGCCAGCACTAAAAATCCGATTCAAACATTCTATTACATGATTCATATGAATCAGGACCGTTGGGGCATTGTGAGGACTGATAACCCTCCTCTTTGACATCCATCAAACCTAGAAGCCAAATGGCATGAAGACAAACCCACAGACAGAAATAGTTAATGACAGGATATAAGCCACCGATAGCAACAGATTACCCATACAGGTTCCAGCTAAAAACGAGCACCGAGCAGTAATACACCATACACAATAATCATTAGCCACAATGAGCGACCATATACAGCCCAATCAGGTTCCAGCTATAAAATCATCTTCCGGGACATAAGACATCCCAAGCCACCATCAATCCAATCTCAATGGGTTCCAGCTTGTAAAGACCAAATAATAGCCACTGATAACCACTAATAAGTCCTCACAGGTACCAGCTAGATATGTGAGATGTAATACCCCTGGTCCAGGTATAGCCACTGAAATCGGGCAAACTGTTCTTCTGGGTTCCAGCTTCCTAATCTTTGGCTTCCCTAGGCGGCATTGGCCTCCAATACAGAATTCGTATTTACATCTATGCGCGTTTACCGCCACCGAGCATGTAATGCTATGGATACGATGCTAATTGTTGAAAGAATATCATGTTGAGTGTTGCAAGAATAACTATTTGTGTAACTGACCAATTGGAAATAAGGCTTAGCATGAATTTAACACACTATAAAAAACATATAGAGATTATATGAGACAACTTTACTGGAAGAATTTTGAGGATCTTGTGTGATTCTTTTTGGATTCTTGTTTTATTTTGTCTATTCTAAGAACTAGTTTTCACCATCTGCCCAAGGTAGGTGTGTGATGTAAATGTGTTTTCTGATGCTTCTTCATGACACTTTTATGTTATAATGAATGTTTTCTTTGCACTAGTGATGGATTCTATAATGGATATTGATAAGGAATCTCATCCTTCGATTATTTCCACGCATGCATAAAGTCTTAATTAGTATATTCCCGCAATTCCAATACCGGTGAGCATCTTGAATAGGTGGGACGTCACTTTCTGACCATTGAAAATGCTATTACTTGCAAAGTTAACCTAGGTGCTGAACATATTCCGCTAGTCTTCGTTGCATCTCTGTGTAGCTCTTACTTGAGCCACTTTCAATGACACCAAACACCACTTTTCCGAGCCCGGTGATGATAAAAAACAATTTGTTTGGTAAACAAAACCATGAAATGAAATTAATATTGCACCATGAAATCACCAAACTGTATGGCCATGCTCGGCATTGTTTGCCATGGAAAATTTAACTCATCTTTTATTGGTTCTCTATCATAATTCTATTTAACTTTATAAATATTAATAAATATTAAAGTTATTTCACACAGGGTAATTAAAAGGTTTATAATGGTTAAGTTTAATGTTTTTGGAGCAAAGTCTTTATAACTTACAATGAGTAATATGTGTAATTTTGTGTGTAGTTGATATGGGGTTGACACATGTTCTTAAATATATATATATATAGTTGTTTAGATCAAGTAATTTTATTTAAAGTAATTAGAAATAAAACAATGTATGAGTAAAATGTTCAAACATTATACTTTTTAAAAATATTTCAATACAGGATTTAAATAAACTATTTGAAAATCTATGTTAACATATATAGTGTTTGAGTGGGTTTAATGGTTAACAACATGTTTTCTCCTAAGAGGCCATAACTTCAAAACTAGACAGGGATTGAATATGTTTACTTTTGCAGGCTTAGCACTCATTTAAGTTATGTATTCTATATTACATTCAAAAATACAATTTAAAGAATGAGAAGTTGTTTATTGTATTTTTCACTCTAAAAAAGTTTTCACTTAGAAAAAATTGATCTCTCTAAACTCATATTAAATATGTACAAAATTTGAAGTTATCTTTAATATTTATTCTATATATTTATTCTATCATTGTATTATGTATTAAATATTAACATTATTAACATTCAACTAGATCCATATTTGTGCTCTAATAATTTTACATATATGAATATTTCTAAATGTATGACTACATGAATGAGTTCCACAGTTAGCATGTTATGTAATGGGTGTAAAACTAATTGTTTTTCCATATATGGATTATGGATGTATGTTGGAGAAATCACCTCACCTCTATGGAATCTGTAATTTCCATCCTTGGGATCTTAGTTACTGCTTTGGAAAGTTTACTAACACCTACGGGTTTTGGTATATTTCATGGTATCAAAACTTGGACATTAGTTCAATTCCCTTAGTTGTGTTTGACAACGGGTGTTGGAGGAATCACCGCACTTTTATGGAAACAATAATTTTCACCATGAAGATCTTCTATGGAATCCATAATTTCCACCTTGAAGATCCTAGTTAGAAATTTACTAACACCTATAAATTTTGATGTAATAACAAACCTCTTCAGTATAAACTAATTAATTTAATTTACCATATATAGACTAGCATGGTTTACACGCCCTGCATTTTATTGCACGTACCCACTTGATCCCAACAAAAGGTTGAAGTATTTGTTGTCTAACACTTTGGTTTAGTGAAACTGTATACACATTGATTCCTAATAATCTGGTGCTTACAAACTCCAAGAAATACGTACCCACTTCAGCCCCACAAAAGGTTGAAGTCTGTGTTATCAAACATTTCCTGTATTTTATTGCACGTACCCACTTGACCCCAACAAAAGGTTGAAGTCTATGTTTTCGAACACTTTGGTTTAGTGAAACTGTATACACGTTGATGCCTAATAACTGTGTACTTGCAAACTCCAAGAAATATGTACCCACATCAGCCCAACAAAAGGTTGAAATTTGTGTTGTAAAACACTTTGGTTTAGTGAAACCGTATACACATTAAGTGAAATTGTACACAGTAATATACAAGAGTACTGACCGAAGAGGAAGCTAGCACTCTAGTACCTATGGACATGCATCTATACATCGATTCATACATATATTGTGGATAAAAATGTAAATATAAATGTGGTTTTAATTTGACAAATTTCATGACACAATAGTTTGTGTGACAAAGCATGAAGTAGTTTGTGTAACAAAGCATGAAGTTGTTTCTCTGCACGGATAATATTCTAAACCCTCTAGAAATGAGGAATCTGTACAAATATATTTAGTTATACAGGAATCTGTGGAGACGAGGAACTTGAAAAATTCATTTTTGGTATGCAAACTAAAGAAATCTCACTATGGCTTCATGCAAACACCGAGAGTGTGGTACGCAAAGATGAATTCCTATTAGTTATCTAATATTTTTTTGCGATGCAAATCTAATTGCAATGTCTATTTGTTGAAGAAAATTGACTTCTTGTTGATTGTACTACTATAGGTAGATGATATTTTCATAACACATAGTTCAGCTTCTCCCGTTGTTGATATTAAAACTACATTGCAAAAGCGGTTTTCTATGTGAGATACAGATTTGATAAATTTCTTCATTGGACTAGAGATCAATAAGAATTTTTATGGGATTACCGTTTCTCAACCAAATTATAATAGTGATATTTTGGCACGATTTCACATGAGTGACTACAAGCCAACAACCACACCTTCCTTATCACGCATAAAGCTTGACAATGGAAAAGACACACCATTGGTTGATTTGACATTACATTGTTAGCTTGTGGGGAGTCTTCTTTATCTGGCTCACTCTCGTCTTGATCTTTCATATTCCATAGGAGCCGTTTCCAGATACATGCAGAAGCCACATGAGTTACACTGGAAATATGTAAAGTGCATCTGTCAATATGTCCCGGAGACAATCACCTATGGGTTTAATTAGGTAGAAAATTTTTCTTTGGATATCATTGCGTTCATAGATTCAGATTGGGCTGGTGACAACCTTGATCACCATTTAACCTCTCATTATGTACTTACTTTAGGATCTGGTCCAATTTATTTGTCAAGAAAGAAGCATACTTCCATTGCTTTGCCATCAACAGAGGCCAAGTATAGAGGAGCATTCAATGCCACTATTAATACCATTTGGCTACAACATTTCCTTTCTGAGCTTGGTATCAGTGTCCATCGTCTCACTGTTATATGGTACAACAATGAGAGTACACTAAAGTTTTCCAAAGATCCACTGCAAGGACATCAGACTAAACATATCGAGATCCACGTGCACTTCATTAGGGAATTGATTCATGATGGGATCATCGATCTAGAGTAGTGTCCCTTTTCTGAGCATACTGTTGACATTTTCACCAATACTTTAACTGAGAAAAAGTTTCAATTTATGCTATACCATCTTGAAGTGAAGGGCATCACTTCCTAACAGTTGTATTTTCTCTATTTTATGCATTGTATTTTGACGGAGGTTTTCTTCCAACTCATTTTTCCCTTTTTCCTCTTTTCATGCATTGTACATGGGTACCTAAACTGGCCTTTTTGTCGTCACTCATTCATTTTACATCATAGTCACTAAACTTATGCTTAACTGGGGGTGTTGGTGTACATGAAATTATTTATCCTTAATTAGCTTCAGTTAACTATGGTGTTTGCACTTGATTTGAACTTAATTATCATTAGTTAAATATAAAGCTTACATGTGGTGTGCAATTAGCTTCACTTAGTTAACTATAGTGCTTGCATATGGTTCACGTGCAAATTAGCACTTAATTTTAGTTAGATTTAAGTAGAATTAGTTATTGCATATACAAATAAGCTTAACTTAGTATCTTTATGTATTGATTCTCAAATCAATTTTGAATAATCAAATTAATTCTCGATTCAATTTTGTTTTTCAATTCTTACATTTTTGTGTCACAATTATTGGGCTAAATCCATACCTATACTCTAATAATTCTAGAGTTTTCCATGGCCATTTAACTCATCTTTTATGAAATATTCGATCATGATTTTATTTAACTCAATTTTTTTTAATAATTATTAAAGTTATTTGATGCTATGGTAAATTTCATAATGGACATGTTTTTCTTTAATTGATAAAGTGAAGGGTTGACAATGAAATACGCTACCCAGCCGACCTTTTCAGCAGCCAATGCACAGAATATATCGTTGTTTTACAAGCATAAAGTTTAGGGGATAACTTCAAATTGCAGAAAAATATGCCCTGAACAAGTCTGGAAAAAACCATTCCTTACAAAACACATATTGTAATATGTATTACACATCTAGATATAGGTAAACACTACCACCCTTGATGTAATAAAATGGAAAAGGATATTAATTCATTGAATGAGATAGGAAACTGCATTAAAAATGCAAACACAATGAGGGCACTATATGGGAAACCATATCAGGGATGAGCATGATCAAATCGTTGGAGTGTGAGAGAGAAGCAATATTGACAACCTGAATTCCCATAGAATCAAACAACCCAATTTTCATATGGGCAATAAAATTGGAAATATTGAAGGTTATTGGGTCCAAATATGCCCAATTTTCCAAACATTTACTTTGACGGTAATTGGCTTAGACCAAATGTAACAGGATGAAAAATATTAATATGAAAGAAATAATGATAAAAATATATATCAACAATCCAAACATTATTTTTTTTTTGTCAAATTTCGTAGATCCTTACCATTTTCTATTTATCAAAAAAAAATAAAAAAATTGCATACATATTCTGAAGTAATTAGTAGCCTCAACCTTCCCGAAGGAAACCAGGTTTGTTGGCCACCTGAGTGAGTTAAAAGCCAACCAGTATTGGAATTTTTTCTTCCTTTAACTTGCCGCTATATCTACTTTACTATGTCCATCGAAGTTTACCAAAATGCAGTAAAAACTAGCCTCAAAAATCATAAAAAACTACTAATATCTAAAGTCACCCATCAGAAGAATCAATAGGAGCTGGATCCTTTGCAGTAGATCTTGGCATGCCTACTTGCTTGTAACTGGTGTTCAATCCTCCCAATTCTAGCCATGGCATGACATTGAGACATGCCAATTTCTTGAATTTCCTGTTTAATTTGTTGCAGAATTGAAATCACATTGGGATTACCTTTTGTTTCCTACATGCTTGTCATGGCCTTTTCCAAAACACATTTGATTTTACAATAAGTATGGATATATTTGTGAAAGAGGGATAACCTCCCTCTTGCATTCCCAGGATCCAAGATGAAGTCCATGGTGGCTTCCTACTGTTCCATGTCCTCATCTTCGTGGTTGATCTCTCTTTCCTAGCCTTGTATTATATTACAAACATGAGGTGGGTTTCCAGCTGTATCTATATCAAGAATTTTCTCCATTAATTCTTTTTTGGTTTTTCTTTGATGTTTACTTGGCCCCAAATTATGAGTTGGTGTCTTCTATTTTCCTTTTGTGGTTCCCTGTCGTTTCCCCAGTTTACCATTTTCCATAGTTTTGAACTGACAAAAAGATCCTGACAGCTTCTGTGTGGTCCCTATAAAACTACGAAACAATCCTGTATATGGAAATACAAAATCAATAACATAATTTGGTTGATATTTGGTGGATCCCACTACTTCCTTATAGGCATATGGAACTTCAGACATTTCCATGCAACCAGTAACATGAAAATTAAACAGATACATATCATATACCATCTTGCTTGCACGAGTTAGGAAAAAACCTTTGCTACAGAGAAAGAAACTAAGACAATTCACATTCCTACTGGGGCGACTAAAACCCAGAAATGGAGGAGAGATTATCCCGATGCTACTATGGTTTACTAACTTATCATTGCTAAACATTCTAACCTACTCATAGGCTTGAGAGAAAACATATTTTTTAATGGCCCAGAGTACCCAACAAGCAGAATGAAATCCCCACAGATAGGAGCAGAAGAGGACCGGTAAATGAGGCTCATGGGGAAGCAAGGAGGGAAAATTTAACCGCAAGTCCATCATGCGTAAACCTTTAAAAAGCCTTTCATTATTGAGTAGATACCTGAGGGTTTGTAAATGAATTTAATAACTGAACGGATAATTCAACTAAGTCACCTTTAGGAATAATATCGGGGTTCTGAAACATGGGTCAATTTATGGGGCTAGAATTAGCAAAAACGACTTACAAACCACAATGAAAGACCCTTATTTGGACTGGAAACAGAGAGAAATAAAGACATTTGGAAATTGAAAATAGGACTCGATACTAAATCGACAATATACATGCAATTCATAAAAACCATCCACGAACATGATGTCATCTTTGTTACTAAAACCAGGCACAGGTAATTGTAAAACATATGTAGCAAGATCCATAACATACCACGTTAGTCATCGACGCCGCAGACCAACCTATGTCTCCCCAGACCTCTCTGGAAATCGCCTGATGAGAACATTACCTCGCAACGCCTTACTTGGTTTCCTTAACCCTGTTCTCGAGCATTGTTTCCAACCAAGGCCTGACAGAATTCGTTGGCGGCTAGTTTTTACGTAGGTTTCCATAATGTTAAATTGTGTCTAGTACCCTCCTCTGGTCATATGGTGCTGGTGTCGTTACTTGACTTGATGGGTGGTTAGGTGCACGCCTCCACGTGGAACCGACCTCAGCCCAATCGCCTCGTCCTGGCACCCCAATCAAGGAAGCGAAACAAACATTATATGTCCAAAACTCACTGTAAATTTATTTGATATTTATATTGTTTAGTCGAGTCAGTTTAAAAATAGTGTTATAAAACAAAAACAAGAATCGAACTTATCTTGAATTTCTATGTTGAGCACAAGAATATTGTGAAATGTATGACCACATGAAATGGATGTAAAACTACTTGGTTTCCCATATATGGACTACCTATACAGGCCCTGCATTCTGATTCCTAACAAACAAGTTCTTGGAAACTCCAAGAAATACATACTCAGTTCAGTCCAACAAAAATGTTGAAGTCTATGTTGTCAAGAAATTTGGTCTATTGAATGTATATACACATTGATATACAAGAGCAGTCATTGAAGATGAAGCTAGTACTATAGTACCTATGGACATGCATTTATATATGCATTCATACATATATTGTTGAAAAAAATGTAAATATGATTGTGGTTTTAATTTGACAGTTTTTATTATACATATTTGGAGCCAGGTGGAAATCTTGACCCAGTCAAGTTTACTAGAACAACCTTAACAATCCCCTTTAATTTTGACTGGGCCTTATTCACCTTAGTACCTCTCCAAGTGGCCTAGAGACCTCACATTCCCCCTCAAGCTAAGATACCAGTACACCTACCACCCTGGTGCCTCTCCAAGTGGTCTATTCTACACTCTAATAACTCTACTAGCCATTTCCATTGCATGTATCACTGAGGAAGCTCTTAAAGCCTTACAGCTATGCTTGCTCCCACTCAATATTTCTACCTCATCATCAAGTCTTACAACTTCCTAGTTCCTATAACAAGTTTCACAACTTGGACCAAACCTTCTTAGAGTCTTCACACATCACAGCAACTCCTCCATTGAATCCATATCTATTCATCTCCATCCTTTTTATCCAATATCATCACTCTTTTCATCCATCCTATCACTCTCTCGGCATATTTCCTTTCTTATTTATACTTTTTCTTCCATATCCATTCATCATTCAACTATTCCATCCACTAAATCAATTTTGTAATTACACGAACAACGGCTTGTCACTGGTGCCATACTTGTTGGAAATTAATCCCAACCACCGCCATGAATAACCTGGCAAAAACCATACTTCAGTTAAATGTTTCTTTGTAGGGAAGGATAAGCTCCATACATAGTAAATCTGTATGGGCAAACATTTAAATCCACAACCTTACTGATCGCACGCAAACTTTTGTAATGTTCAGAAATGATGCTCGCCCATCTTCTGTATTAAAACCTTCCCTCCATGTTCACCTACCTCTTTATCACACCGCACACTTCACAATGTCTAAATTTTTTCTCTTAACAAAATTGTCGAATCCTAAAACACTTGCGAAGCGATTTGGTGGGACCCTCTTACCTATACGCATTACCATTTCCGCATACAAATCTTTATTTTTGGATTTACCTTTACCTTTTTCCTTTTCATAATGTCCACTATTTAGCACATCTCACATCATGCTTCACACATTTTAGAACTTACCATTTTATGCTCTGTCCTAAACCTTGCGATGGTGCGATGCGGTATCACCATCACACATCGCAATCAACAAGTTATAAGTTTAAGTATTAACACTTCACAAGTTGTTTTTTGTAAGTTGCGATGTGATATCACTGTTCCATATCACAAACGCAATATTATAAGTTTTCTGTTAAAGTTGTCATGGGTTAAATGTTCTAAGTTGTGATGTGATGTGATCATATATCGCACGTCAAAAGCTCAAGAGGATAGCTCCCAGGTAGATGTTGACATTGCCAAAATGCGATTTGTGAAATAGGGTGTGGATGTGATGTGGTTTCAAAGCTAAAATCAAAAGAATTTCAAGTTCGGGTTTTAAATTTTTGTACCTTGTTTCATGAAGAAATAGCAAAACACGACAGAAGGATGGTTTTTGCAGCAACCTATCCGTTTAGCATTGAATTGGCATTATTTTGTCCAGCTCCTCCATTTTCTATTAAAACTGATGTATTTCATATAAATTGATAGATGAATGAAAAAAAATACAGTGTTCTCTTGTTTTACCTCTGTGTCTGGCTCTCTAAATCATTTTTTTGTGTTTTCGCATAACTTTGTAAACTCAGTGTGTTTTTGGGGAAAATAATTTCCCCTCTTATTCTAAATCCTCAACATGGTATCAGAGCAGGTTTAATCTCTCAGTAAAAGAAAGTGTTCTTTACTGAAAAGCTAAAAGTTTGTTTTGAGAAGAAGATTCTCCAGTAGTGACAAGGTTTTTGTTTACACAGTGAAAATGGCAGTAGCAAGCACAAACTTGAATAATCCACAAATACTATAATTCAATGGAAATAATTATGATTATTGGGCTATTACAATGAAGGCCATGTTCTCCTCACAATATATTTTGGAACTGGTCGAGAATGGTTTCTAATAACCAGGGGATGCAGTGGCATACAATGCTTCGACACAAGGAGAAAGAGATTTGTCGAGGGAAAATAAGAAGGACTCCAAAGCCCTCTTATATATTTTCCTGGCATTGCATGAAAGTATTTTCCCAAGGGTTGTAGTAGCAACAAAGTCCAAGAAAGCATGGGATACACTCTAGATAGCCTACCAAGGCATGGAAAAGGTGAAGACAACAAACATACAAATGCCGAGAAGAGATTTTGAAACATTGTGCATCAAAGATTCTGAGAATATAGAATCATTATTTACACATGTGATTAGGTTGGTTACCCAAATCAGGTCTCATGGTGAGACACTTGAGGAAAGGAGAATAGTTGAGAAAGTTTTAAGAAGTCTGCCATCAAGGTTTGATGCCATAGTTGTGGCCATAGAAGAGACAAAGTATCTCTCACAGTTTTCAGTGGATGAGCTTCATGCATCACTGATGTCTCATGATAACAGACTGAACAGAGAAACACAATACTCATTGGAGCATGCATTCAAGACACAAGTGTCTTTTGTTCAAGGTATAGGTCAAGGAATATAAAATTGCTGAGGAAGAGGAATAATCCCACATAGAGGTGCAAGAAGCAACCCTTCAAGCTAAAGTGAAAGGGGTAGGAATAAAAATCCAAGTCAAGGCTAAAACTAGAATCAAGCACAAGGTCATAGGTATGATAAATCTCAAGTTCAATGTCATTATTATAAGAATTATGTTCATTATGAAAATGAATGTAAAAAGAAGCAATATTACACAAGTAGAAAACTAAATGAAAATTTCATAAAGGAAAATCAGAACCATGATAGCTTGTTTTTAGCTTGTAATGTAGCACAAGAAAAACAAGCGGATGTATGGTTCTTAGATTCAGGGTGTAGCAACCACATGACTGGAAACATAGCAATGTTTTCCAATCTAGACGAATGTGTAAAATATGAAGTAGAATTGGGAATTGATAGCAAGGTCTCTGTCATGGAAAAAGGAAGAGTAGACATACTAACAAAGAAGGGAGAGAATAAGTTCATGCTAGATGTTTATTATGTCCCTATTTTGAAACATAACCTCCTAAGCATTGGAAAAATCATGCAAAAGGGCTACATTGTATTTTTTAAAGATGATGTGTGCAGAATAGTGGATAACCCTCCAAGTAGAGATCTCATTGAAAAAGTTCATATGACAAACAATAGAATTTTTCCTCCCAAGATAAGATTGGACTTGAAGGAAGAAGGTGTTATAACAACTATCACACAAGAAAACTTTCAAGAAGAAGTCAAAGATGAGAATTGGTTATGGCATTAGATATTTGGTCATCCCAACTTCGGAGGTTTGAAATTGTTGCATAGGAAAGGTATGGTGAAAGGATTACCACTCATAGAAAAACCAGACAAGCTATGTGAAGGTCTCATCTTGGGAAAACAACATAGAGAATCATTTCTAGCAAGAAAGTCAATAAGGGAAAAAGCACCTTTGGAGGTTGTCCACTCATATTTATGTGGACCAATGAAAACACCATCATTTGGTGGCAGCCACTATATTTTAGCATTCATAGATGAATACACAAGGAAGACATGGGTCTATTTTCTAAAATATAAAATTGAAGTGTTTGATCGCTTCCGCCACTACAAAGCTCTTGTTGAGAAGAAAAGTGGACACTACATAAAAGTGTTAAGGATTGATAGATGTGTAGAATATATCTCAAATGACTTCCTATGTTTTTGCAGAAAGCATGGAATTCACAAGCAGTTTATAGCAATGTATACACCTTAGAAAAATGGTGTTGGAGAAAGAAAGAATAGGACCATCATGGAAATGGAAAGGAGTATGTTGAAGGCAAAGCATTTTCCAAATGATTATTGGGTTGAAGCTGTCACTTGTGCAATGTATATCATTAATAGATGTCCAACCAAAAGTTTCATGAATAAAGTTCCTGAAGAAGCATGGAGTGGAAGAAAGAAAATTTTCACTCACATGAGAGTGTTCAGATGTGTGGCATATGCACATGTCTCAGATGAGTTGAGAAAGAAGTTGGACAAGAAGGGGGATAAATGTATATTTCTTGGATACAGTGATGCATCCAAGGTATACAAGCTCTACAATCCATTAACCAAGAAGGTAATAATCAACAAAGATGTTGAGTTCATAGAAGAGGAAGCATGTGATGAAGTTTAGAGAAGAAAGTCAATGTGTAGACATGTAAGTCACATGAAGACAAAGAGGAATTGACGGCAACAAGTAATTCCTCAACAATAACTCCTCCTCCACCCACACAAGATCAACAAAGCACATCGCAAGAAAGTAATAGGACAGCATTGCGCAATCAAGTAAGCGCTTCTCCAAGCACACCACAAAGCTCTACAACTCCATCTACTTCAAGCTCAACACCAAACTCATATTCAACAAGTATAAGAAGACCAAAATTAAGAAATTTAAGTAAAATTTATGAGCAAGAAGAAGTTGATAATAGTGTTGGTCAGAATTCTTTATTTTCATTATTTTGTCATGTAGATAACCCAATACAGTTTGAATATGCAGTCAAAGAAGAGAAATGGGTTGAAGCAATGAGAGAAGAAATAGGAGCAATAGAAAGGAATGACATGGGAGTTAATAGACCTTCAACAAGGAAAATAAGTCATTGGAGTGAAATGGGTCTATAAGACTAGAAGAAACATTGAAGGCAATATAGAAAGGCACAAAGCAAGGCTAGTTGTCAAAGGCTACAAGTAGCAACATGGAAGAGACTATGAGGAAACCTTTGTGTCAATCGCAAGGATGGAGACAATGCGAACAATGTTGTCAATAGCAGCACAACAGAAATGGAAAGTGTACCAAATGGACGTGAGGTCAGCATTCCTGAATGGAGTGCTGAAAGAGGAGGTGTATGTTGAACAACCTCCTCTTTATGAGGTAGAAGGCCAAGAAAACAAGGTGTGTAAATTGCGGAAAGCTCTTTATGGGCCAAAGAAAACAACACGTGCAATTTACAAAAAGATAGATACTTAACTGATAGAGAATGGGTTCGATAACTGTGATGGTGAACCTAATCTCTACATAAAATAAAATGACGGTAAGATTCTTATTGTTGTTTTGTATTTAGATGATTTGATTTTTACAGGCAGTGATGATTCTCTCATCGCTGATTTCAAAGCAGTCATGAAAAGTGAGTTTGAAATGACTAACTTGGGGTTGTTAAGATATTTTATGGGCGTAGAAGTGAAGCAAACATAAAATGGCATTTTTATCTCTCCAGAAAAATATGTTGCAGAAATTTTATAAAGGTTTAATATGCAGAACACCAAGTCATCACCAACTCCAACTATCATGGGGTTGAAGTTGAGCAAGGAAGATTGCAGCAGCAATGTCAATCCGAAATTATACAAAAGCATGGTTGGAAACCTTATGCATTTGACTACAACTAGGCTTTATATAATGTATGCACGTTCATGGAGACACCCAAGGACACACATTGGCAAGCAGCCAAAATAATTTTTAAGTGTGTCAATGGGACGAAGGAGTATGGTGTTCTATACTCTGTCACTGATAATTTTAGGCTGATTGGTTACATTGACAATGATTGGGTTGGAAGTGTTGATGACAGAAAGAGCACATCAGGATATGTTTTTCATTTGGGTTCGGGAGCCATATCATGGGCTTCCAAGAAATAGCCAATAGTGTCATTGTCAAAAGCAAAAGCTGAGTATGTTATCCAACAGCAGCAACGTGTCAAACAGATTGGATGAGAAGGATATTGCGGGATTTATGTCATGAACAAGACAGAGCAACCACAATTTTCGGTGATCATAGTTCAACAATTTCACTATCAAAGAATTTTGTTTTCCACAAGAAGACAAAGCACAGTGATGCTAAATATCATTTCATAAAAGAATTTGTTAACAATTGTGAAATTTTGTTAAAACATTGCAGGTCAGAGGAACAATTTGCAGACATCTCCACAAATTCGTTGGCACAAAAAAGTTGTGTTTATCTCAGAGAATGTTTGGGAATAATCAATGGCGGCACTTGTGATTAAGAGGGAGTGTTAGAAATTACTCCCAACCAGTGCCATGAGCAGAAAAGGACAAGTTCCATACATAGTAAATTTTTATGGAAAAAAATTTAAATCCACAACCTTATTGACCACATGCAAACTTCTTTAATGTTCAGAAATGATGTCTGCCCATCTCTCTGTATTAAAACCTTCTCACCATGTTCACCTACCTCTTTACCGCATTTCACTTCGCAATGTTTAACTTTTTTCTCTTAACGCAACTGTCGAATCCTACAAACCTTGTGATGTGATGTGGTGGGACCCTTCTTACTTATAAGCGTTACCATTTCCACATAATAACCTTTGTTTTTCGCTATACCTTTATCTTTTTCCTTTTCGCTTTACCTTTGTTTTTCGCTTTTTGAGCTTAACCACCTCTCTAGGAAACGGTCACCCTAATTTTTAGCATTTACGGCAGAAAACACATAAAACGAAAAGGTCATTTTAAATTTTAGCATTTATGTGAGAAAACCAGAGGAAAAAAAGAGTGATACCAATGTCTCGTGAGCAATAGTGAGCAACCGGTGATGAGAACAAGTTATTGGAACAAAGTAAAAATGGTAGAAGACTAGTTGTGTGAAGATTGCTAGTTCAGAATTTTAGGATATAAAAAATTGCTCCACTAAAAATATAAATGAAAAAATAAATGAAATGATGATGCAACCTTTTTATTGATATTTTTAAACAGAAAAATAAAATGTTAAAAAAAAGTCTTCAAATCGAGTAAACCATATCAATTTTAGTGAAATTTGATTATCATCGTCGAAGCTGGAGAGCAAGTGAGCAGAAAACCATAAATCTTACAACGGTGACCGGAAAACAAAATGTATCAAACAGTTATTGCATAAAACTCGACAGTTGAAAATCACATTTTTCCTTGTCAATAAATTCTGAGATATGCCTGAAATCTACAATTCACATAACACTGCAATGGGCATAAACCTGTTATGATTGCATGACTTAACACTGAAATGGGAACAGAGGAAGAAAATAAACAGCAAATACCAGGTATATCTTACTGTGCATACCAGCATTAAAACGGATAACTTCTGGTTAGCTTGATCTGATTCTACAAGAACTTGACAGAGAAGCGCTCAGTTCATGGCAGCAAGGGAGGATTTCGCAATTTGTGGAATCCATATTGTTTCCATTTTATTTTTTCAATGGATACTTTCATTCAAACAGCTCCAATCAAATTATCGCAGAATTTCAATGTTCAAGGGTTGAGTTACCTCCGCCAGAGTCGTTTGAGTCTCGGCTTATAACGATGCCCGCCTTATGCATTATGATAAGCTGAGACCCAAACGACTCAGGCGGATGCCGCAACGCAGCCTAGCCCATTGATTTTCTGGGAAAATACACATTGAAAGCTCTAATGAACGTAAAATTATACATCAAAGGTCAGAAATCGTTTGCCATCAAAGCCCTCGGCCACCATTTCACAGTGCCCGATATAGTTGGATACGACCCCTTATATCCGGGATTCCTTCCCATTAGTATCTTGGATTCCTCAAGCAGGCATTGTTAAAATAAAATAAAATTTCCTGAGTGTTGTAATGACTTGCACACAGACATGGATGTGTCTGAGTGCGCTTACATGAGCGCCACGTAACACCAAGAGTTCCGCGAACAAACGGTACCTGTTTATAACCCAAATTAATAATCGTGCCAGCCATCTCTGTTCAAATTTTTTAATTCAGTTACCAAACCAACGCAACACTAACCATAGCATCTTTTTCTTGGGAGTTTATGCGAAAGGCGGGCATAAGGCGGGCATCGTTATAAGCCGAGTTTTGTATGTTCTGTCAACAGATTCTAAGCTTTGACTTTTATCTTAAATGCAGAAATTTGGAAACAGGATGGAATTTGATGAATAAGGAATTCAGAAATTTGGAAACAGGTTGTAATTTGATGAATAAGGATTACAGTTAGATCATAGGATATCAAATTATAATCTATTATCCCATAGAAAGTTCTACCTTTTAACTTAAAATAGGTCATAATCATGAAACTGTAACCATCCACGTTTTGGACCTGCCTGGCAATCAATTTATGAAACACATACATGACTTTAAAAAGTCAACTGATATCAGTATTTGTCCTGCATTATAGAGTTTCAATATTTAATCATTTCACTATTAACAGTATTCTCTAGTGATCCATTTATTGAAAGGATACATGAACTGAAAATATTCAATTGACATCCGTCTTTGTCGTGCATAACAAATATTGAGTAATTTCATCATCCAAAGTATGTAAAAATGGAAAGTCCATTAATATTAAAAGAAACAAAAAAGCCAAAAATAAAATAAAATATCAATGGATGTTACATCGTAATATAATAGATCAAGTTCATACTATAATGGATAATTGTATTTATCATTCTTTTAAATATAGATAAAAAATAAATGTTAATTGAAATTATTAAAATAAAAAATCAATTGAAAGATTACGTTCATATTTATTAAATTTATTTTATAATTTTAAATTAATAGATATAAATATAAATCTTAATAGATCAAATTCATACTATAATGGATAATTGTATTTATCATTCTTTTAAAGATAGATAAAAGATAAATGTTAATTGAAATTATTAAAATAAAAAATCAATGGAAAGATTAGGTTTATATTTATTAAATTTAATTTTTAATCTTAAATTAATAAATATAAATATAAATTTGTTTTTAGATATTAAATTAATAAATAAATTAAATTTATAATAAGTTTTTTTTATTAAATAAATAAAAAGTTAGTAAAAATATATTATTTTTTTATAAGTTTGGTAGTATCTTTTATTTTTCCTTTTCTTTTTTACTCCATCTTAATCAATATATTATTAAAATAAAAAATTTAATATATTATTATAATAAAAAGATTTAATACATTATTATTTTGGATTTATTAAAGAGAAAAATGAAAATTTAATTGATATGATGCCGTAATGGTTGTACTTTCTCATACCCACAGTATAATATCAATTAATTTTTAATTACTATATATTTTTTATTTTTTAATTACTTTCAAATTAAAAATATGGTTAATTATTTCATATATAATATCCATTGTGATGATGTAATGTTAATTGATTTTAAATTAGATATTTTGATAAATGTTTTAGGTTAAAGATATAAATATATTCATAGTATAAATGAAAAGGAAGTATACTTAGTTATAGATGACAGTCCTACTAGAAAAATTTCATCAAAATTTGTCTATTAATTGTTGTATCAAAAGAAAAATTTGTAAAGGTTAGTTTCTTATGATTAATCAAATCATCCTTCTTTCCTACACAACTTTCTTCTAGTGTTTTGTTTCTTTTTTTCTTATTTCTAAGCATATATCATGGTATCTTTTCATCTTCCTATGCCTCACCAATAAACATATACAAGTGGTGGAGTGAGGCACAAAAGAATATTTATCAACCTCCACTCTTCATTCACATTTCCTCCCACCACCAACTCAACTAGCCCCACACACTATATAAACTCACTAACTAAAATCCTTTAGAAGATAAGAAAACAAAACTAACCATCAATGCAACCAAGTAAGGGAGGTTAGGATTAGCCTCCACCCACCAAAACTTCTTCTCCATTTAGATCAAAACCTCAATTGTGAGGGAACCTCATTATGATCAATACCCACCCATATTTGACCAAACACAAAATCCAAATTTAGTAGAGTGTCTAAGGATGACGAAAATTATAATTTATAAACCTTGTACTATAATGCACAAAATATTAATAATAATTAAAAGTAAAACAATGGAAATCACATATTGCATATACTGAGAAAACTAGCAAACGGTTTAAAGCCACATCTCTAATTTTGTTATTATCTTCATTTTTTTCAATACAATATACATGATCTTGCAACATCCAAAACCTATAATCTATAAACATAAATTATATAACAATAATAAAGCCACATCTCTAATTTTGTTATTATCTTCATCTTTTGCAATACAATATACATGATCTTGCAACATCCAAAACCTATAATCTATAAACATAAATTATATAACAATAGTAATTGGTTAAAAAAAATTGGAAAACTATGGTTTGAACCACCTTATACCATAAAATTGTAAAAAACACAAACCGCCTTTAAAAAAAATCACAAAAAGAAAATTTTGAGACTTCACCCTTCTTTAACTAGCATCCCACACCTAAGCCATTTTTTTCAATACATACAAATTGCATATTAAACTAGTCATATAAAAAATATATACTTCATATTGAACAAAAGCCAAGTTACCTAACTAGAGAAAGTCATGGAAAACTAACTTCTCCAATGTGCCTACATTGTTTCCACCCAAAAAAACACCTCAACAAACTGACCACTACACTCATCCAATCAACGATGGCTAACACAAACTATTGTAATAAAAGAGGTTTAATGAATCCTACCAAAATTATCCCTCACCTTGATGATGATAGCCCTTGATTCCCAGTTTTTCTTACTTCTTAAACATTGTCTATTAGAAAACCATCTATGATGGCTTGTCTCATTCCGTTAAACATTCCTCTAAAAACAACTTATTAATTCGTAATAAAGAGAGGCTCGCACTCTTCATTTTTATGGTCTCACATCCCACCCTGTGACCAAGGACTCATCCAACTTTAAGCATGATGGGGTGGTGGGTAAATGGAAATGACAGGCATGTGCAACATGAGTCCCCACCCATCAACGTTTCTTTCAAGTAATTATTTTGAATGGTTAGAAATGTATTTATAATATGTCGTACTAATTATATTATATTTTAAATTAATAAATTAAATAATGGGGGTGGTGGGTAAATGGAAATGACATGCATGTGCAACATGAGTCCCCACCCTTCCACATCTCTTCCAAGTAATTATTGTGATAGGTTAGAAATGTATTTATAATATGTCATACTAAATATGTTATATTTTAAATTAATAAACTAAATGGAAAAATATAAATATATAGAAATTAAATATTATAAAATTTGTATAAAAATAAGAAGTTAATATATATATATATATATTGTTTGCATGTGTTCTTACAATTTTAACTAAAGGTTTGAAAGAATGCTTAATCTTTCAATTTTTTTCTATTTTTTTATAAATTTAATAATAATTTTCAAATTTTAAGTAAATATTATTTTTAATTTCTTATTGGTTGAGGAAGTTTTTATGATACAATTTTTCTAATGAATGGTGTTTTATTTTTTCAATGCCTAATAATTCATTTTAAAATTAAAATAAAAGTAATCTTGTGAGTGGTCCTTAAGTTCGCTGAGTGTTCTCAACATTTTTATGTTACTACTCTCCTCAATTATGTGAGGATTGGTGTTGTTGCATAACACTAGTATATTAGTTATTTGTTCAAACATGATGAAAAAATGTCGGATTAATATTATTATGTTTCCTTGTGTTGAAGACATAGTATGTGCATGAGAACTCGGGTGCTTTGAATAGTGATGATTGTCATACTGATGAGATGAGCGATGTGGTAATTGGTAAAATTTTGTTGCGCGAAAGTCAGATTATGTGTGGGAGAACTGGGGTATTTTCCATATACCAGTGTTCTTTCTTTGATATTAATGGGGGCACAAAGGAAGATAGTATCATTATTTTTTAACAATTATCATAATTGTTGTACTATGAATTTACTCTTATTATGGAATATTAAATAAAATTTGTTTTCAATCCATGTGACATGCGGTTACTAGGCACTGTTATGTTAGTGCTCTCGACAATGATATGAGAATTGACGTGGTTGCAGGTTTTTTTCACAGGGAAGAACAAATATGCGATTGAAATTATTAAGGAATATGTGTGGGAGAACTTAGGCTCTTTCGCAATATGTGGGTGCTAAGTAAACTTTGTTTTTAATCCGTGTGAAGAAAAATACTTGTGCGATAAAATTTAGAAGGCTTTATTCACAGTTTATTAAAACAATAAATATACGATTCACTTTTTAAATTATTATTTAGGAATGTTTTTCGCAACTACAGGAGTAGTTGTGCGAAGCTGGTTGTTCAGAGGTAGCATGTGAGAAGTTACAAATGTCAATGATTGATTGAAGGGCATTATTTGGTGCGCAAGTAGTTGTATGAACAAAGTTGTGCATGTGCAGATGTTATGCGAAAGTTTTATGGAAGTATTTTAGAATGTATGAGTATTAATTAATATCAATTTTGAATGTCAATAATTGAGGGAATTACTGAGTGTGGAAGTAGTTGTGCAGATGTTGTTTTGTGTGTGCAGAAGTTATGCGGAGAACAAATGCATGTGAAAATTTTGTGCAGAATGAGGGAAGTGCAGAGATATATTTTAATTATAATGTGTTTTGATATTAGTGGACTGTGTAGAAGAGTGGTGTTTATTTTATTATCAGTGGATTTTACTGAATGCAAAAGTGCATACAATGAAATCTTGCCATGTTTTTGCACCCAATGGACGTTGTTTTTCGAAGGTAGCATGTAGAGAACAAATTTTTTGTCCAACATTTGTTTCGAAACAACTCTTTTTTGCTTGCGATATCTCGGACCCATGTTTATTAATATCAATTTCAAATGTCAATGAGCGGCGAAAAGGAATTTTTTAGTCTAGAAGTGGTTATACAAATGAAGCTGGCAGAGGTGGTTGTGCATAGTAATTTTTTGTTCATAAATGAATTTGCTCTGCACTTATGTCGATATGCATTTATGTTATGTTGAATGTATAGGAAAATCATGTTTCTAGATTTGATGTTTTGGTGATTATGTCGTTTTCTTAATGCGTGAGCATGTGTGTAATCTATGAACTGACTGTTGAGATGACTTGTATTTACATGTAGCTTTGTTTTTTTATTAATTAGAGGACAAACATCCAGGTGACGAAAAATTTGGATGGCATATTTATCTTTGTAGCATTTTTTGGATGCAAAATAGTGGCATGTGGTGATTTAATATCAATTTCAAATGTCAATCACTGAGTGTGGAAATAGTTGTGCAGACAAAAATGTGCAAAAGTGGTTGTGCATGTGTGAATTTTTTGGGAAACGAGTGCAGCACATGGGAAGGTTTTAATGGTAATGTGTTTTGATATTAGTAAATTGTCCACAAAAATAGGACTTAATTTATTATTAATATATTTTTCAGAACACGAAAATATATAACTGAAAGCTTGAGAGGATTTTGCACATAATTGATTGTGTTGTTTAGAGATAACTAGTTAGGAGAACAAATGTTTTGTCCTAACATTTATTTGAGAATGAATGGTTACTGCTCATGATATCTAGAACCATGTTTATTAATATCAATTTTAAATTTCACTAACTAAAGGAAAAAAGTTTTACATAATAGATTTTTGTGCCTAAATGGATTTTTTTTTTAAAGTATAAAAGAAAAAAAAAATCATGTTTTTAGATTTGATGTTTTGGTGGTTTTGTGAATAAGTAGGTATGTAGTCGATTAATTGAATGATGAATTGAATACTGAGATGAATTAATGATAGACACCGGGATTTAATAAAATTCATTGAAAAGGAAATGACAAATTTTTCAAAGACAATAAGTGCACTACATGGGCACAAGATCAGGCACGAGCATGGTCAAATAGTTGGAACGTGAGAGAGAAGCAATATTGACAAGCTTGTTGAGTACAAATATGGGGAGTTTTTAAAATTTTACTCCCGCTACAATTCACTTGACATTCACTTGAACAAATGTAACAAAATGTAATAGAGAGATAAATTATTAATATAAGAGAAATAATGATAAAAAATATATATTAGCAATACATATATTAGAAGTCCAAAATTATCGCTGTAAATTTATTTTATTTTTTTGTATTCTTTACTCGAGTGTAGTTTACGGAACACATAAATAAATAAATAAACAAAAATTAAAAGTATTTTGAATATCTAAGCTAAGAATATGACTATTTCGAAATGTATGATCAATTGAATGAGTCACACTGTTAGCATGTTATGGATGTAAAACTAGCTATTTTTTAGTGCAATTTCTTGTATGTTTTTCTAAAAGATTTTTTTTTCTCATTTCTCTAAACTCTGTTATGAATTTATTGAAATCACAAGCTTGATGAGTAACTCTTGCACAATCAAAGTATATTAGGGGTTTTTCAAGTCAAAAAACCAGTTTAAATAACACAAATCAAGATATCACCTCAAATTTTTCTGCCTGATTCAGGAAAGTCCAAAAACTCGCACTAAAAAAAACTCCATTGGCAAGCTATCTTTAGTGCAGCTTTTTGGATGTTTTTCCATTGGATTTTTCTGTCTAATTTCTCTAAAATCTGGCATGAATTTATTGAAATGAGAAGCTTTATGGGTAACCCCTACACAATCAAAGTGCCCTAGGGGTTTTCATGGTGCTGAATCCATATATACAGTAAAAAAACCAGTTTGAATGACACAAAACAAGATTTCACCTGAAATTTTTCCGCCTGATTCAGGCACCAGAAAGTCCAAAAAGTCGCACTAAAGACAACTCCATCGGTGAGTTGTCTTTAGTTTGAATTTTTGGATGTTTTTCCGGTGGAATTTTTTGGTCTAATTTCTCCAAAATTCGACTTGAATTTATTGAAATCACAAGCTTGATGAATAACCCCTGCACAATCGATGTGCCCTAGAGTTTTTCAGGGTGCTGAATCCATATATATAGTTAAAAACCCGTTTAAATAACACAAATCAAGATTTCACCTAAAACATTTATGCCTGATTTAGGCACCGAAAAGTCCAAAAAGTCACACTAAAGACAATGCCATCGGCAAGTTGTCTTTAGTGCCACTTTTTGGATGTTTTCTCGGTGGTATTTTTTTTGTCCAATTTCTATAAAATCCAGCATGAATTTATAGAAATCACAAGCTTGATGGGAAACCCCTGAACAATCAAAGTGCCCTAGGGGTTTTTTAGGGTGTTGAATCCAAAAGGTCACACTAAAGACAACTCCATCCGGTGGTATTTTTTCTGTCTAATTTCTCTAAAATCTGACATGAATTTATTGAAATCACAAGCTTGATGCGTAATCCCTGCACAATCAAAGTGCCCTAAGGGTTTTTCACAGTACTGAATCCAAAAAGTTGCACTAAAGACAACTCCATCGACGAGTTGTCTTTAGTGCCACTTTGCTACTTTTTGGATGTTTTTTGTGTGGTAATTTTTCTGTCTAATTTCTCTTAAATCTCGCATGAATTTATTGAAATCACAAGCTTGATGGGTAACCCTGCACAATTAAAGTGCCCTAGGGGTTTTTTAGGGTGCTGAATCCATATATACAGTAAAAAAAAACCAGTGTAAATAACACAAATCAAGGTTTCACCTCAAATTTTTCCCCCTAATTCAAATACCATAAAATCCAAAAAATCACACTAAAAACAACTCCAATAATGAGATTCTTGCAAACTCCAAAAAATACATATCCACTTCAGCCCAACAATTCGGTTGGTTGAAGTCAGCGTTATCAAACAATTTGGTTTAGTGAAACTGTACACACATTGATATACAAGAGTAGTGACGGAAGAGAAAGCTAGTAGTCTAGTACTAGCTATTCATACGTATGTTGTTGATAACAATGTAAATATAAATGTGTTTTTAATTTGTCAATTTTCATAACCGACAAGGTTATGCGACAAAGCATGAAGTTTCGTCTCTGCAGGGAAAGCCTTCTAAAGCCTGAGGAGACCAGAAACCTGTACAACGATGGTCAAGTATGTTTATGCTCATCCGTTTTAGCATTTTCAATACATGGTTTTGGATTTAAACCCTTATCTAGGAAATGGTCATCTTAATTTTCAGCGTTTCCATGAGAAAACACATAAAGGAAAAGGCCATTTTATTTTTTATCATTTATGTGAGAAAACCAAAGGAAAAAAGAGTGATAGCATTGATTGTTGAGCCATAGTGAGCGAGCAGGGAGAAGAAGTTTCTGGAACAAAATAAAAAACTAAAATGATAGAAAAGTCTGTGAGCTCGGTTTTTATTGGGTGATGATGGTCGGTTGAAAATTCCATAGATTTGGTTTAAGTTAGTAAAAGAAAATTAACGTTGTAATGTTTTTAAAACATAAAAATAAAATTTTTGGAATCTAAGCTTCTGTGATCCATAATATAAATTAGTAGAAATTCTTTCGGTAATAATCACATGCAAAAGAACATGGTCGACGCGTTTCGAACCAACCAGTGTGGTTCATCATCAGGAATATGTGAGAGATCAGATCCAGACATTAAGTATAAATAGATGTAGAAATGGCTCAACTAGCCGTTAGGATAACGGCTAGTTTGACTTCGAAAAAGTAAATATTCCATTATTTATTTATTTAATTAATTTTTATTTATTTATTTATTTTTATTATTTTATTTATTTATAAAACCTTTAATATATTTATACAACTAATTAACCAATTAATTAATATAATGGTAAGTAGTTTAACAAATCGTGGTGTATATATGAAAATTTTGATTAATTAATAAATATAATTAATTCTTATTCATATAATTTGATTATAACAAACCATCTATCAAATAGTCAAACATAGAGTCAAAAAAATAAAAAATAAAAATAAAAATAAATAAATAAATAAATAAAATAAAATATAAATATAAACATAAATAAAAACAAATAAATAAATAAAATTATATATACATATATAATAAAATAAAAATAAATAAAAAATAAAAAAATAAAAAATAAAATAAAAATATAAAAATAAAAGTAAAAATAAATAAATAAAAACAACAATAAAATATAAATTAATAAATAATAAAAATAAATAAAAATATTCTATTTTATTTTAATTAATTAATTAATTAATTAATTAATTATTATTATTATAATTATTATATATATATATATATATATATATATATATATTAATTTTTTAAATAAAAATAATCAGATAAATAAAGTATAAATAAATAAATAAATAAATAAAAATAAACAAATAAATAAATAAATAAAAAAAAAAAAAAAAAAATAAGTATAAAAAAAAAAAGTCAAGAATATAAGGCAGGAATCCAGCACCTGCTAATATTCCAACCGTCATCTCTATTGAGATTAACGGGCCTTTTTTCAATTTCAATAGCCTCTCTCAACTTACGATGATGGAAATGGTCGATTCTAGCAATGACCTTAGCATATTCTATGCAAACATGATGGTTAGTCTTTTCTGCATGCTCAACTAAGGCAGACGAGCGAGATCATCTATGCTTGATATCAGTTGCATGCTCACAGATCCTTTGATTAATAGACTGACCCGTCTCACCAATGTAAGGAGTCCCACAGGAACAGGGAATGATGTAGACACCTTTTCCATTCCTGGGGTCAATCAGATCTTTAACCGATCTTAGAGAACTACGAATTGTATTAAGGGGCTTGAAATAAGAGGATACCTTATGCTTTTTAAGGATTTTAGCAATCTTATCAGTGGTACCCTGGATGAACGGAAGGCTAGCACTGCCATACCTCATGTTCCATAAAATTCACCATGGAACATGAGGTGGATGGTAGCCTTTCTTTCCTTGATGTACTTATCTCTAGAAATGATGATGGTTCTTTCTCCCATCAAGTTTTTCGAAAGAAAACTCATACTGAGCAATATCTTCATGCTAGCTCCCACCATTTCCCTGCTCAAAAATTAGGCGTCCTTAGCACCTTAGCCACAAGGGCGTTGAGAATCTCGGATGAGTCTCACCTTGAGGAGGAAAAGACCCACCTGTTGAATGTCTTTTGTAATAATGGTTATAGTATGTCATAGGGCCTCAAAGCTTTCCTCAAAGTAGCGAAAGGTCCTTCTGTTAAAAATAAAAATAAAAAAGATCATACTGAATGGTATGGAAGTGTCAGCCTTCCGTTCATCCAGGGTACCACTGATAAGATTGCTAAAATCCTTAAAAAGCATAAGGTATCCTCTTATTTCAAGCCCCTTAATACAATTCGTAGTTCTCTAAGATCAATTAAAGATCCGATTGACCCCAAGGATGGAAAAGGTGTCTACATCATTCCCTGTTCCTATGGGACTCCTTACATTGGTGAGACAGGTCGGTCTATTAATCAAAGGATCTATGAGCATGCGGCTGAAATCAAGCATAGAAGATCTCGCTTGTCCGCCTAAGCTGAGCATGCAGAAAATACTAACCATCATGTTTGCATAGAAGATGCTAAGGTCATTGCTAGAATCGACCATTTCCATCATCGTAAGTTGAGAGAGGCTTTTGAAATTGAAAAAAGGCCCATTAATCTCAATAGAGATGACGGTTGGAATATTAGCAAGTGCTGGATTCCTGCCTTATATTCTTGACTTTTTTTTTTACTTATTTATTTTTATTTTTATTTTTTATTTTTATATTTATTTATTTATTTGTTTATTTTTATTTATTTATACTTTATTTATTTGATTATTTTTATTTAAAAAATTAAAAAAACACAAAAATAAAAATAAAAAATAAAAAAATAAAAATAAAAAAATATATATTAATAGTAATAATAGTAAATTAATTAATTAATTAAAATAAAATAGAATATTAGTATTTATTTTTATTATTTATTATTTTATATTTTATTGTTGTTTTTATTTATTTATTTTTATTTTTATTTTTATATTTTTATATTATTTTTTATTTTTTATTTTTTATTTATTTCTATATATATATATATATATATATATATATATATATATATATATATATATTAATTTTTTTTTTAATTTTTTATTTGTTTTTATTTATGTTTATATTTTTATTTTTATTTTTTATTTTTTTGACTCTATGTTTGATTATTTGATAAATGGTTTGTTATAATTAAATTATATGAATAAGAATTAATTATATTTATTAATTAATAATAATAATTGATTATTATATAATCTAATCAAAATTTACATATATATAAAAAAATAAAATAATAATAATAAATAAATAAATAAAAATTAATTAAACAAATAAATAATGGAATATTTATTTTTTCAAAGTCAAATTAGCAGTTATCCTAACGGTTAGTTGAGCCATTTCTACATCTATTTATATTTAATGTCTGATCTGATCTCTCACATAGTCCTGATGATGAACCACACTGATTGGTTCGAAACGGGTCGACTAAGTTCTTTTGTATGTGATTATTACCGAAAAAATTTCTACTAATTAATAAAAATAAAATGTCAAAAAATCCATTGTAATTTTGTTTCTTCTAACCGTTCAAGACCCATTATGATAAGCTTAGACACAAACGACTCGGGTGGAGTCCGCAACGCAGCCTAGCCCGTTGCTTTTCTGTGAAAATACACATTGAAAACACTATTGGAAGGTCAGAAATCGTGGCCACCATTTCACAATGCCCCATATAGTTAGATAGGATCCCTTATATCCTGGATTCCTTTCCATTAATATGGCGGATTCATCAAGCTGGCATCGTTAAAATAAAATAAAATTTCCAGGGTGTTGTAATGACTTCAAGTTCTGCACACAGACATGGATGTGTCTGACTTCGCTTACATAAGTGCTTACCTAACACCAAGACTCATGCGACCATACGCTACCTATTAATAACTCAAATTAATAATCCTGACAACTGCCTCTGTTCAGAATTTTCAATTCAGTTACCAATTCAACGGAACACTACCCATAGCATTTTTTCTTGGAGGTTTAAGCGAAATCATAGAGAAACAAAACGCATAATAGTTGCCGGATCGGCATCAGAACCTACTTTTCCATGTTCTGTCAACATATTCTAACCTTGATTTTTATCTTAAATGCAGAATTTTGGAAACAGGTTCGAATGCATCAGAACCAACTCATATTAGTATTCTACCCTTTCCAGTTTGCATGTTCTGTCAACATATTGTAACCTTGACTTTTATCTTAAATGCAGAATTTTCGAAACAGGTTAGATTTTGATGAATAAGAATAAGAGTTGGGTCATACCATATCAAATAATAATCTATTTTCAAATGAAATTTTATACTTTTTAACTGAAAATCTGTCATAATCATGATACATCGTGAAAATGCAACCATCCACATTGTGAACCTTCAGAGTAATCAATTTATCAGATAGATACCTGCAGAGAAATCCAATTATCAAACAGATACATAATTTAAGAAAGTCAACCGATATCCGTCTTTGTCCTGTGGTATAGAGGTCGAATATTTAATCATTTCATTATTAAAAGTATATAACAATGAAAATCAATTACTATTTAAAAATGAGGTGCACATGCATGAACTGAAACTATTCAGTTGATATCAGTCTTTTCCGTGCATTACAGAGATTGAATATTTAATAATTTCATCATTCAAAAGTATGTAAAAATGGAAAGCCAATTAATCCAAAAAAATCCAAAAAAGCCAAAATAAAATAAAATATCAATCCATGTTACATCATAATATAACATATCTTTATACTATAATGTATCACATATCTTGAGGATTTTAATAATTGTCTCTATCATTCTTTTAGATATATAAAAAATAAAAAGTTAATTGAAATTATTAAAATAAAAAATCAATGGAAAGACTATATTTATATTTATTAAATATGTTTATGAATATTAAATTAAAGAAAATAATAAATTTATAATAAGATGTTTTTTAATTAAATAAATAAAAACTATTAATAATATTTTATTAAAATACAATAATTTAATATATTATTATTTTGGATTTATCAAAGTGAAGGATGAAAATTTATTTGAGATGAAATGAAAATGGTTTTATTTTTGATATATCATATTAGTGTAATATATCATCGTGGTTTTATTTTATTTTTTTAATATTAATTATTTTTCATTTTTAATTACTTTCAAATTAATGAGATAGTTGATTATTTTATATATTTTATATATTAAGATAATGATGTAATTTTAGTTGATTTTAAATTAGATATTTTGATAAAATTTTTAGATAAAAGATATAAGGATATTCATATTATAAATGAA
This sequence comes from Pinus albicaulis, assembly GCA_034641835.2. Classification (NCBI taxonomy): domain Eukaryota; kingdom Viridiplantae; phylum Streptophyta; class Pinopsida; order Pinales; family Pinaceae; genus Pinus; species Pinus albicaulis. Next base: position 608,373,163 of record CM076576.1, read on the forward strand.
AATAACGTATAGTTAATTATAAATAATCGTTATAATAGATTTTTTTCATGAATTTTTGTTTATTAATGGTTCTTTTTATTAATCAAATCACTCTTCTACACTACTTTCTCCAAGTGTTTTATTTCATGCTTGGTTACTTCTAGGCATATATCATGGTATATTTTTCAGCTTCTTATGCCTCACTAATAGTCATTGACAAGTGGGTGGAGTGAGTCACAAAGGAATTTTTAACAACCTCCACTTTTCATTCCCAGGTGTTTTATTTCATGTTATGGTATATTTTTCAGCTTCTTATGCCTTACCAATAGTCATGGACAAATGGGTGGGGTGAGTCACATAGGAATTTTTATCAACCTCCACTCTTCATTCCCATTTCCTCCCACCACCAACTCAACTAGCCCCACACACTATATAAACTCATTGACTAAAATACTTGACAAGATAAGAAAATCACACTAACCATGAATGGAACCAAGGGATGTTAGGATTTTCCTCCACCCACCAAAACTTCTTGTCCACCTAGATCAATCCTCAATTGCGAGAAAACCGAATTAAGATGAATACACAACCCATCCTTTACCAAACACATAAGCCAGAAAACCCAATTAAGATGAATGCACAACCCATCCTTTACCAAACACACAAGCCAAATGTATCTGAGTGTGTAAGGATCAAGGAAATTATAAGTTATAAATATTGTAAAATTATGCACAAATTATTAATAATATAAAAAAATAAAACAATGTCGATCATATATTATATATCGATTTACCTTAGAAACCTAAACTAGGAAAACTAACAAATTGTTTAGAGCCATAGGTCCTCTGATTTTGTTATCATTTTTATTGTTTGCAATACAATATACATGATATTTCAACATCCAAAATATATAATTCATTAACATGGATTATATTAAAAATTTAATTTATTAACAAAAAATTGAAAACTTTGGTTTGAAACATCATACACAATAAAATTGTCAAAAACACAAACCTTGTGCAAAAAAAATGTAAAACATCACCAAAAATCAAAATATGGTGGCTTCACCCCTCTCCGAATATCATCCCACCCCCTAACCCATTGTTTTTAATGCATACAAATTGCATGTTAGACTAGTCATGTAAAAAATATAACACATATTGAACAAAATCAGTGCTACCTAACCAGATAATGTCATAGATGGTTAACTTGTCTGATGCGCCTCCAATGTTTCCACTCCACTAGACTGACCAACCGACCACTCCACTAGACAGACTGACTGACCGACTGACTGACCGACCGACCGACCGACCGACCAACTAACCAAACAACCGACCAACCGACCAACCAACCCACCAACCAACCAAGAAAATGCTAAAAAAAAAACTGTAAACACTTGAGTCACACCTTATAAATCCTACCACAATTATCCCTCAGATTGACATGATGATAACACTTGAGTCACACTTTTTCTTGCTTCTCATCGTGCATGGTGGCTTGTCAGATTCCGTTAAACATTCCTTTTTAAAAAAATTAATAATTCATACTACAGACATGCTCATACTCTTCCCTATCATTTTCTGTTGAGCCAACCTCAAGCATGATGGGGTTGTGGGTAAATGAGAACGATAGAAATACAACAAATGTCTCCACCCAACAACATCTCTTTCGAGTAATTATTTTGATAGGTTCGAAATGGATTTATAATATGTCATGCTAACAATATTATATTTTTAATTTAATAAACTAAATGGAAAAAATATAAATATTACAAAAATTATATTATAAAATTTATATACAAATAAGAAGTGGAGAGAAAATATTTGTTTTCCTAACTATATATATATAAACTTATTATACCTAATAAAATCAACTATGAATGAAATAAATCTATTTTCATATTAGGTTTGAGTGGGAATGTAATTTTTTTCCTAAAAAGTTACAAGTTCAAATTCCATGGGGTAGAGCATATATAATTTTAATTTAGTTTCTATTTTTACTTTTTATTATTATTATTAACTATCTTAGATTCATCTTAATTTCAGATCTACTAATTTTTGAGAGAGACTAAATCACTTTTCACTCTAAAAGAAGTTTACATCTAAAGAGACTTATTCCCATTCAAAGCTTTATCTATTTAGAATTAAAATGGATATATCATGATTTAATTATTAATTATAATAAATAATTTTAAGTTTCTTTATTTTATTTATTTTTAAAAAGACATTAAAATATCTCTACATATTTGATTGGAAAATATCTCTTCATACCATTATTAACCATATGCTTACTTGTCTAACACATAGAAAACTAGGCTAGCAATACGGTAACACAACTTATTTTTTCCACTTAAACATTTTAAACTTAATAACATAACTCGAGATAATAAATTTTGTACCAATTTGATACTTTGTAAGAAAATGTAGAACTCACTACACCTTTTTTTAAGGTAGTATGGAAACTAGACTAGTTGTGTAGTAGCGGAATTTTTTTCCATTTAAATAGTTTAAACGTGATAACATAATGAAGGATATAATAATGTTTGTATTAATTTAATAATTCACTACAAAACTTAGAGTTGGTAGCATCTAGGATTGTATTCATGTTGCTACTATTATATATAAGAAAAATAAAAGGTAAATGCATCATTTTGGATGATGAATCCACCTAAATAGTATGAATTTTACATCTATTTTACAGTTAGAAAACTTGCCTAAATAGAATTAGATGCTTTTACATCTTTTTTCAAATGAAAAATTTAAGTCTGCTATTTGTTTTTAGCCAAAATCAATGTCATTTTGATTAACCTTTTTATCGTCTTATACATTTCATTCATATATAGACTAATCTTATATTGGGTTTCAAAGTTATCAATGAATACGTTTTCCATGATGGCGTTCAATTATTAATATATGTCAATAATGTACATATATTTTTTCCATCCACTTCTTGTGTTTCTTATATTACGAACCTAATGTCAAACTTCCACCTCAACCTCAACATTTGTGACAAATTTTATCTCTATTATAACTTCCCATTCTACATCATGTACCTCTCTTCTAATTTTAGAAGGGGTAGATAGTACACAGATAGTGCACTAAAACATTATACAACAATTGGGCTCAAAATTTGGAAAGGGGAAATGGCCTCTTCTCCCTCTATGAACCCCAAAAAAATTTCCACGAATGATATTAAAAAGGAAATAAACCAATTTGTACGAATGATATTAAAAAGGAAATAGAACAAATGCACTAAGCCATTAAAGGGAAATTAAAAGTAAGCTAACTTTATCAACATAATTCTAAACAAGAATAAGAGAGGTGAGAGTTAGAAAGAGAGTTTTTAGAGATGTTAGAGAACCCAAATAATCCAATTCCAACAAACACAACCAAAGGGTTGTGTTGGGATAAGTAAGAAAAAAACCAATAAAAATCACTTCTAAACTAAACACCATGGAAACAAAAAAACAAGGGATACCAAGGAATCTCAAAATATGGAGAACTATAACGAAAGAATCCCTCACCAAGTGAGAGCCATGAGAACTAAATAAAGTTCCTTAAAAGCTAAGATAATGTTATCACTATGAATTTTCCTTAGTTGCATAAAGGAAAAACCTCGAGGTGACATTGAACAAGTCTTGGAGATTGGGACCAAGCCCATCCAACCCAAATAGGGCTCTCTTTAATAACTTAGTCACCTAGTGTCATTTCGATAACTGGCTAAGTTAGTGCACTGCCTTGATTTTCTTTAAATCAAAACAAGAAAGGTTTGGTTGGATTGAATACATTGTAAACCATTGGACATGGAGTCGAACTAATTGAAAAATAATCAAAATTACCAACATCTTAGCTCTATGATCAGGATTGACAAAGAAAAGTTAGATAGCATATCTTAGACCGTTAAATCATAAATGAGTTGTAGAAAGAAAGGAGGATACTGTCCAAAATAGGGCATCTAATTTGAATAAATCCTAAGATGAATTTAGAGAGAAAGGGTGAAAATATTTGAATACTTAATCACTTAGTCTTATTCAAATATTGAAGACAATACATTCAAATGATATACTCGGTAAGAAACATAGATATATGTGGAAGACACAAATTAGAAAATACGATCATATGAAACTTCAGATTGAAATGACCAAATTCTTCTGATCTTTCGCAAAATAGAGATCGAATTTAGACTAATCTCACAAAAACTACAATACATAGAGCAATACTATTTATTCATTAAAATTATGCACCCTAAACTATTACAAATGGTGATATATATAGACAATTGCATCTTCAAACTCTTACAAAATTATAGCTAACAAATTATATCAGTAAAACCAAAAGATTCAATCCAACCTCGAGAATTACGGAACCAATGAAGCAATTTTGGAATTGCATTACTCTTATGCCTCTTTGCTAAACTCTTTGGACTGCCACATGCTCGCCACTAATCCATATCTTGCTGATCTTATGCATGGATATGCTCAATTTGATCCCCATAAATATAGAACCGTTGCTTTCAACCAAAAAATATGGATCTACTTTGATATATTTCCCAACAAAATGGATAAATCCTTTCTATATTTTAACTTATCCCATCTTATTTGAACAGAATAACCCAGTTGTAGGAGAAAACAGTTCCAAAAATATCACCATTAGCGCTGCCAAAATCGATATGTTATCAGAAAAAACATTTTAAGTGCTACCATTTGGTCGTTTAACTGCTAATTATGTCGCCTCAGAATCTGAATTTGTCAAAAAAATTCTAGTAATAATCTCCAATTGTTTATTTTTTGTTTTGGAATACTTTGTCATTTGTTGACTAACTGTCACTGATTTTGTGCCTAAAAATTTGCAATTTAATCCTTTTTCTATTGATTCAAGAAAACAAAAATGACATGGCATCCAAAATCACAGGCAACCCCTAAATCAAAACCATGGGCACCAATCTTTCCAAAAGTATCTACCACACGCTCATCTCACAAGTCTTTGAATAGTGGCTCTCAGTGGAATGGTGATTAATTTGGTGGTTCGATAGATGGACATCAAAATTAACTTGAAGCAAAAGCGGGACTTTTATTATCACATTCTTGCCCAGAAATTCTCTCCACCTTTGTCTCTATCTAACAATTTATGGTTCAATCCCATTCCATCTCACATAATGAGATGTATGAAACACTGCAATAGCTCCTAGTAAAAACTTGGCAGCATTAACTGGTGAGTTCAAAGGTTGAATACATTTTAGATTTCACCTGCAAAATTGTACCAAACATTCCCTGGAATTCTTAGCACTAGGGATGCTTGCAAAAAATAAATTAATGAATCCAAGTATGGAACAAAGCCTTGGTTAAATAGTGCTGAAATAACCATGTACACTTCCAGACACAATCAGATTCAGGATGGGAGCAACTTTCTTTTCCGTGTTTATGCACATGCTTGAAAGCTTCAGCAACTGTTGTAAGTCCAGTTTGAAACTGTGATGTATGTTCCCTCTCCATATGATCCAGTTTGAAACTGTGATGTATGTTCCCTCTCCATATGATTTATCTTGGATGCCTCTAGAACAGCCTTAGGAGGATTTAGATACTATTGTCTTAACCAAGCCATTGAACCAATCTGTAGATTACAGACCGATATTCTCCATCATTTTCTAAGCTTTAGGTGTTTGGAAACATTACACAAAACCATCCTCTGACCAACATTTTTTTGTGAGTCACTTCCACATTATAAATATTATGAATGGAGTTTCAGTTGTCCATCTTTATATGGGTGTTAAGAAAAAGTGCCCAAATAATCACATTTTTTAATTTTCATTGCTTATCATAATGAAAAATATTTTTTTCAAAAATACTTATGGATCTACAACTATCTGTGCCTAAACTACAATTTTAAGACCACCACAATATCATACAATGCAACACATCACACAATATACACACAACTTGTGTTTTGTATTGCAAGAAACATATATTTATGCACAACGGAGAAGCTTTTCAAGGCTTGTTATCATTGGTGATAGCTTCCTCAACAAGCTAGACGATCTCTCCATAAACTTCGAGACATCTTTTGCATTTAATTTTTTAGGCGGGGTTTGTTGAAATTACTGTTCATCCAACACTCCCCCTTAATTTCAATCATATGTCAGAAACACAAAATACACTATAAAAAATACATAAGACAACCATACTCTTAATTGATATGCTTACTCGTCTAAGTCTCATCTAGCCTTACAACATAGTTTGGTTTTTCTACAACACAAAACTTACTTCTACAAATCTCAAATTTAGCCTTCCCAGGAGGCTTAGTGAATATGACAACTACATTCTGATTTGTTTTACAATATATTAAGTCAAATTCCTTCAATTGGACATTTTCCCTTACAAAATGATATTGTGTGTCTATATGCTTTAACCTTGCATGACATGTAGGATTGTTTTCCAAGTTGATGGTGCTTTGATTACACAGGGGCGTCACTGATACAACAATATTATATCACGTGCATTCATATTGAGGTAAATTTTTTTAGAAAAAACCAAAACATTATATTGGACATATAACTATGGGTTAGAGGGGTTTTTTTTTATTACATAGGGAATATAAATATTTTAGGGTATTTATTATTGATTTATTTGGTCAAATGGCTTGGCTTGTTGTGCGTGCATGTCAAAAATAAAAAGAGCACATCTGACAGTTTTTCCATTGGAGCACATTCTATTGCAGCGATTTCCATTCGATTCAGATTTAGCAGAGAGGCTGCCATTGACATTCGATTCATCAAAGATTCAGCAGAGGTTCTTTGTCATTCGATTCAGCAAAGATTTAGCAGGCTGCACCATTTCCATTCGATTCAGTAGAGGTTCAGCAGAGTTCGATCATTGCCATTCGATTCAGCAGAGGCAGACGGGAATTGCAGACATTAGAGGTAGAGGGGCACCATTGCAGACAGCAGAGGCAGACGGACTAGGGTTTAGACAGGCAGTGAACGAATTTGAGATTCGCAAGCCAACTCTCTTGTCTCTACTATAGCTACTGGTAATATCCGTTGGTAAGTCGAAGGTTTCAAGATATGCATGTGATTTAAATGTAATTTACTTCATATAAGATAAAATAAATAATTCATTACCTGAGTGAAATACTTCATATAATACTCCTCTTCTTCAAACAAATGCAAATGTAGAATCCCCTTCTAGTTTAGTTTCCCAGTTTTCCATGGTCACGTTGTAACAAGTTCCTGTATGATACTGTGTCCTCCTCACCCTCATTTTTATGTACCTTATATACCCTTAAAATTGTTGGTTCATATTAAGATTCATTTCAATTTCAATAGCGGAGAGATATTTCGAGTTCTGAAAGTGGGTATCTGCAGAGAATTTGACGATTTCAATTGAGATTGGCGGTGTGTCACACATCTATTATGATTTTATGATCTCCAACACGGAGAATATCTACATGGCATCATCTAAGCCTAAAGGAAAGAAGGAATTCTTCAGTAGGATTAAGGTGTTCTAGCTTGATTTGCCATCAGTTTTCCTTTTGTCTTCTATTTCTTTGTTTGAGGTTTTGAAATGTTTAATAGTTTGTCCATAAGAAGTTAGTGTTCATGAATTCTTCATTTCCATGGACACATAATGCAGAGTCGTCTTCTTCTTGTGTGTGAGAGAAAGGATGCATTTTGGGTGAGTCATGAGGAGCAGATGTAGTGGGTTTGGCCTAGCGCTTTGCAAATATGCTTGGAACCAACATTATATAGAGGGAGTCTGGGAGAAGAGGGTTTTTGTATGATTAGCTTTGGGTTTTGTTAATTTGAGTCTGAGGTCTTGGTTGTTCTTGCATAAAGGGTTGAGAGATGGATTGCACTTGTTAGGTGGCAATTTCCAATGATGGTTGTCCTTGTTAGGTGGCAATTTCCAACAATATATTTTGGTGATTCAAATCTGATGAGAAGTTGAATACCAATATGGTATGAATGGATGATAAATACAGAATTTAAAAAAGTAATGAGGGGAAAGGGTTTGCCACAGTTACCAGTAGCCTGCAGTCTCCCCCTCCGCAATTGAGCTCTGTTCTCTCTTTTGTTTGAGGACAGATGTATGTTGCTTAGATGGTGGGATAAGAGTTGTAAAATTAAAGTGGCCAGTGCAAAGCTCCCAAGCTTGGTTCCCCCTTTTGTTTAAAGATTGGTCTGTGTTGTTTAGATGCTGAAATATGAGCTGCTATAAAATTCTAGATGCTGTAAAGTTCTTAATTGGTCAGTGCAGAGCTCCTAAGACATTATGAGAACATGGGTGCCGAAAAGGCATGAAACTACGTTTAAATCCAGAGCTTTGCCAACCCAAAATTGGAAGAAAAAGAACCAAAATTACTACAGGCAGCTTTGCATTTCTTTAAACTTTTTATGTCTAGATAATTTGATTATCAGAGTATCTTCTATTCTGCAATACAGGGGATATGATTATATGTGTGTATTTGCAAGTTTCATTTTTTTTGTATGTTCCTTTCTACCACACTGGGGATATCAATTTATGTTTGCATTTGGGGATTTGATAATTGGAGTATATTCTAATTTGTCAAGCTAGGGAAGCGAGGCATTCTGTTGGATAGTTTCTTTGACTGCATCACGGAGATTGCTGCAGCGCTGGCTCTTACACGGATGGGTGAGGCTGGCTACAGAGTTGACACTACAGGGAGGCTTTCCCAATGGATAATAGAAAATTTGGCTTCTTCTACTTCCTATAGGAAGTCTGATCCTTTCAAGATAGGGATGTGGAACTGGTAAGAATCTGTATTTTGTTATTAAATCTATTGTTTCTTGAATTTTGTGTTGGAAACTTGCATTTTTTAGTATGTATTATGCCAGCTAGATGAGCTGCCAAATATAAGTTATGTGCAACTTCCAAGTTCATGAAAATTTATTGTGTGAGACTGCTTGTGAAACGTTGGTGATTTTTATTTTGTCGGTTATCTATTTGCTATAGTAAAGAGTAACAAGCTCTGCGATAAGCATGGGAGGATTTTATCTTTTTTATTCCTTGCAGGATTTGTAGATGTTTTAGACTTCTTGTCATGTCTTAAGTTGGCTTTAATTTTCTGATTTTAAGAATCAAATCATGAGTTCTAAGAAACTGGGTTGATTCATCAAGTTCTATATTTTCTACATTTTATTCCTGATTTGTTGGTTTTTGTGATCTGAATCTCTCTGAAGGTTGATTTTGGCATCATAGTTTCTTTTTTCTTAGTGTCAAGTGAATATCTTTCTTTAAATTCTTTGTACTTCCTGCCTTCGGAGATTTTATTTCAGATTTTTAGGTTTTTTATCTATGCATTACCCAAGGCTTCTCTTCCTTCCCGGGTCTAAATCATATTTTTTTGGGGATCAATGTGATTTGATTTATGATGAAGCCAAAGTTCACTGCCATAATTTCCTGCATCATTGTGTTTGTAAGCTACATTTATTTGGCCACTATACTCCTATTTGACCATTATTCTTCAGCCCTACTCTTCTGCTTGATTGCCACTTGATTTGAGATCTACAAAATGAGCGATTCTTGTTTCAGTGTCATGGCTATTGTTTGAAAATATGTGACATATACATTTTACCGAGGTCTCCTATTTGAAAATCTAGGGGCTAGTAACATACTTTGGTCATTGTCTCCCCTCATTAAACTTTATGAGCAACCTCACCCTGCAATAAGAACAGTGTTCCCCAACAACTCTTCGTATGAAAAATCAAGGAAGAATCCCCTTGAAGTAATTTTTATAGATATAATTTGCAAGAAAAACATGCTTAAAAAAACACATTTTTATTAGAAGTGCAGAATTATGGCCTTCCTTTTAAATTTTAATAATTGGGCAAAATATTTCCAGTCCTTCTATGATAGGCCATTTTCTTTCGAACTTAAGAGATATACTAGCTACAATTGCATCTACTTTCCCTTGTTCTTCATGCCACTTATAAGTTATAAGTTATAACCTATGAAACCAAATCGAACAACAACATGAATATCATAAGCATTACAAGATAAAGAGCAACATCAATATCATAAGCATCAAAAGATAAAGAGTATTTTGTTAATGAATTAACCAACCTCTTGTGGTCAAAATGTGCGTGTAAGGAAGAACTGATTTAATTTTTGTGATTGCATTTTTTTTATTTTCAATTAATTTTTCTCCCTGCCCCCTACAAGTATTGATAATTTACTATCTTAAATGTACAATTTTTTTACAGATGAGGGAAGGGGTTGCTTATACCTGATTTAGATGACATGACCCATAACACTGGTTTTAATTTTGTAGGCTCATTTCAATAGAAAAAAGTATGTATGATGTTTTCTAGAACCTTCAACGCTGTTGAAGGAGCAACCTCCAATAGCATCATTTACTGTTCAAATTCAGACCCTGGGAGGAAATCATCAGATTTTAACACATCCAGGTATGGGTTTTTAAATTGATTGGTCAACTCGCATTCATTTAGTAGCTCTGTTTTTTAGTTCTGAATCTATAGCAGGATGTAAGGCCTTTGGAATTGATCAGTATCTTTTGGTTTTGAGGAATTTCGGACTTGATTAGTTCCTTGATTTTAGAAATGTTTCTGAACTGTAGGCAGAGGCCGAGAGGCCAATTCCATGTTCTTGATCTATATAGCATATTAGAGCACCATTATTGACTATTTAGACATGTTCTCCTCTAGTTTGAGTCATCCCTAAGTTATTTGAACGACATCCCTATTGTTGCTTGAGCAAACTGACGGTGTGCGACTGATTATCTGGGTTCTAATAATATTGTTGTATCTGGGTGAGCAATTGGGCAGTTTTATTTTCTGACTATACTGGACATTAGTTTAGACTCCAGGAGAGAACTCAAACTAGGATATTATATATAATTTTCCATTTCTAGGCCTGATCAACAATAGGAAACATAATATATCACTCTAGATGGTGTAAAACTTGGTTGTTATGAGAAGCTAGGTTGTGTAAAACTTCACATTTGGGTTCTATGATGTGTTCTCATGAAAAATAAGAAAAGATAAACCCTAGTGTATAGGCCATTGATACATGAGAACATTATAAATGAAAATTATGGATTGTCTTTCCCATTTGCGTTTGGGGCCGATAGGTTGTGTGCATGTGCTCACTTTAATTTGGACTTGGATAATGAGTTATGAAATGCTACTGTACCCATTAATTCAATCAATTTTTTGTCCAAGGATCATAACTAATAAAGCATTGGATGTGCAATTGCTTGTATAGAGATTCTTATATGGTAAGTGCCATAATTATAAGTCTTTTTACGGATTAGAAAATGGACGAGTGCCTGAGTTTTGAGTAAGATTTCTATATTCTATTGTATGGTCTACTTCATAGTTGCATGAATGGTTTCATTCCTGAGGAATTTGAGTGCTATTTAAGTCATTTTTTATTTATTAGATAATTTTACTCATGATAGATGCTAACTGGTAATTATGTTCTCTTGTTGTGTGTCTACCTAAGATGGCGCTTGCCCTTCCGAGAGGAAGTCGTTTCCCACCCACTTCCCCTTAGAACCACGTTGGTTGCACTTTCCTCTCTCCTGCAATGTTGATATATTTGAAGTAAACTAATTCATTGTTTAAATCAACAAGAGGACTCATTCTTACATCTAACATTCAGATGCACTTCTGTCTAATTAAATATGATACCTTTTGCTGACCTCTTTGGATTCACTTGAAGCCACTCTCTTATTTTTAATGAAGAGAAATTGAGGATCCACTACCCCTAAGTAGATTATCCTGCCTTTTCTTCCACATCTTGGTGGACTGAGTCCTTACAATTTACAACAACATTACTTTCGAGCTTATTATTCATCCATTTTTTGGCTTTATCTTTGCTGTGCAGATTTTGAAAGCACTTCTCCTTTTTCTTTACCAAAATCTTTTTGCAACAATTTTTCTCGATTCACAAAGAATAATTATTTGAGCTAATTCGCCCTTTGCATACTTGATTCTTATGCTTATTACAACTGGTACTTATTAGGGACCCTCTATGAAGATAAGGATATCATTCCTCTTAAATCTTCTATGATTTTTCTTTGATGAAAGATAAAAACTGTGTTTCTTTCCTTCTCATTTCTTCAAGCTTCCTTTACTCTGAGTGATGAAAGCAACCTCACAAACCTTTTCCATTTTATTTATTCTTGTCTTCAAACGCCAACTTACTTCTTCTTGTTGCATGTTATGTGAGGAACACCTTGTCTTCTCATATTGACAGTTTGCTTCCTTGTGCCCAAAATTCCCACATTTGTAGCATTCAACATGGTATAAGAATGGGGAAAAAGATTTGTTATTCTTGATAGCATTCTTACCAAGTCCTCTCTCGTTACTACCATGTTCATTCCTGGGAACCTTATGCATTTTTGGGTTACTTCCACCCAATTTTTTTTTTTTTTTTCATGCATTCCATCTACAATCTATTTCTTTATGCCCATAATTATTGCAAGAAAAAAAAAAAACTATGGAACCAACTTCCATACCTAGGAGAATTTTTCCTTTGTTGATCATGTCTTTGAGGTATAAAGGACTTCGATTGTTTCTTCATTTGTCTTCCATGGGTGTTTGAATTACTACCTTGAGAAATTATTTGTTGTTTTTTCCTCATGCTATTTATTCATCTATTTTTCTCTCCTTTGAGCTACTAATTTCCTCCTCCATTTCCTCGTTCTTGATTATTCTTCTGTTACTGCTTGTTATTTTGTTGTTATTGCTCTACTAACTATTGGTGTTATCCAAAAAATCCTCTCCCTTTGTTTTTTTGGAAATCTCAATGGGTGTGGCCACTATTGGTGTAAATTGCTTGGCATAATTTTACAGTTTCCTTGTTTCAAAGTTTTTTAGAATTATGGTTTTTTTGCACTGGGGAAAAGAATGCTTCTATTCTGGTTTGGTCTATTCTGCATGGCATATTGTTAGTATTTCTGTTATAGTATAGTCAACTAATATGGAAGATTTAATTTTATGGCATTTGAGTACTTTATTCATATTCCCAAAGTACAGCCAGAAGTTTATTGAATATGCATGTTTACTTTATATGTTTAGACAAAGCCATTTTAACGCAATTAACTGAAATATGGGACAATGGAAAGTAATCATTATTCTTGTTTACAATGGCTTTTAGTGGTTCATTTAAAAAATTCATGCTCCTCAAATCTGGTTAGTACTTGGATCTGTTCTTGTGATCTTCCACAATCAATGAGGGATTTTGGGTGTAACATAAAGATGCCAGCTGACACAGTCATCTTGGCTGTCTTCTTCTCACTTTGGGCTAGTGCTTTTACAGCCACAGTGGGTTATCATAAAGATATATAAGGCTAGGATATGTAATGCATATCCTAAATCAGACCTTAGATCTCTAAAATAACTCATTGTGTGCAAGAATGGGATATAAATCTGGAAATATGAAAGATAAGTGCAGGTGAACATTAAGATGAATCAAATAAACCAAATACTTGTGTAAATCTGTTATAAATAAGCTCAAATATATGATAATTAGTTGCAAATATGATATGATATAATAAAATCTATGGATTTGAAGGTTCAGGACAACAATAAACACTCCATTGAGTTGACTAGTGCCTTGATTGATTGGGTTGATTGAGGAGATGGGGAAGAAATCTGCAACAAATACTTGTTAAGTTCTATCCCTGCAGATGTATTTGCACATCACATTGAAAAGTAAACAGTGACCATCACCATGATAATACATGTTCCACATAAAGAAGTAAGTTGATGTTTTTCCTGCTCAAGGGAAAAACTCCTCTCCTCTGTTATCCAAAAACCGATCTGAGAGGTGGCATGCAGTTTCCACAAAGGATTAAGGTCTTTCTCTTTGTGTGTTATAAAAAATAAAAGAGAATTACTCTGTGGCTTCAATTTTCAGTCATGAATACTTCAGTTTCACAGGTATGGGATGAAATGCTTTCCATTAGTCACTACGAAATGTATGAAGTTGTAATTTTTTTTTTGACATGAATTCAGGGAAGTAACATTGAACCTGAAAACCCCAAATGGACTTAAACTTTAAATATACAGAGTTTGCAGTATGATACAGAGTTTGGAATGTCTGGGTTCTTTTGTCCTATGTCATGACATGGTATCTGAGCTCTCTATGTCCAAGTCAGATCACACTTTACAAAAGGGACAAGTGGAGTGGATGGCAGCTGATTAAGATGATTTGAATTTTCAGAACATATAATCAAAGACAGAGATCTTAAAAGACTATGTAGAATTTTTTAGTATTCACAACATTGTAGTTGTAGATTTCCTAAGGATATAATTATGTTTAAGTAATAGTTTTGCAACCTTGGTTTAGCATCAACCTGTAGTAATCCGACAAAGCTTCAGACTCATAAGCCTATTATGGATTTATATATCTGTGGAGTTGATTGGAATTAATACTTTAGATTTCATGCACATGATTCAGCCACTTTCATGTTACTGATATCATGGGTGTCTTCTCTATCATGACTAGAAGATTGAATCATTAAAGGAGTTTTGATTTATCATTATAGTGAGACATTTATTTAATACATATTTGAAGCTTGACGAAGGTGGCATCTGCTCAAGGAAAATATGAAGCTAATCAAGTAGACTTGAGGAATCATCACACTGAAAGAGTATTTTTCATTGACACATGGAAAACAGAGAATAGTAGGTAAGTTTCTTCAGATGCATTTGACCAATATTTGATACTAGCTGACCAGAGAATTTAACTTTGTCTGAACAATGATGCCAAAAGATAGAATTCTTGAAGAGAAGCAACACAATGGAGTTATTTAACATGACTTGGGTTCATCAATGTGTTCATAAAGAGACTAATATACTCTAAAGATACTGAGCAGAATTGCAAGATTGTTCCTTTGAGCATGGTTGTCTTGAGAATTTTTATATGGAATATTTGATTGATATCATATGATTGACAGTGAATGATGACAACATAGATATTAAGGATATATGATAGTGTATCTTATGGTTAAACAATGACAGTTCACTACAATAGCAGGTTGGAGCAGATGTGATAGTGGTAGTAACAAAAGAAGTGGTTGTAGACATTGATTTTAGTAGCAGTGATAGCTATAAATATGGCATTGCCTACCAAATTTAACCAGTGCATTCTATTAGGCAAGAAAATTGTTTTTTAATTCAGAGCAATGAATTTGACTCTCAGATTAATTGTAAATCCATCACATATAATATCTTATTTAACGAAACAAGTAGTTTTGTCAACCTATACACGTGTCAAATCCTGAAATGGAAAGATTGGCTAATACGGACACTTGGATTCAAAATATTGAAAATCATCCAAGGAAGCTATGGCCGAGGAAATACAAATGGAAGTAAACTCAATTCAAGAGAATCCATTTCATGAAATTGAAGAAACATGGCAAGTTATTGGCCAAATGACAATTATTGCGAGTAGCAGCCCTTAGTTGATTTTATTACAAAGGAAATAAAGTGAAATAAACCCTAGTGAGGCAGATCGCATCGTGAAAGGAAAAAGTGATGATGATGTTTAAATTCTCACATATATATGTGATGCATGATGATGAAGGGGAGGGGGGTAATCCATGTTGAAATATGTAACTAGGTTCGGTCTTCATAATGACATATGTAATCATGATTTTGTGTATTTGATGTAAAGAGAAACATAAATTTATTATTATTAAATTCTTGAGGCATGGGTTTCATGCTCAAGGGAAATTTATTTTTAGGTCAAGCACCCATTGAGTGCTTCTAGGACTTGTCATTTGGTCTACAAGTCAGTTGAGTCAACGTCATGTATGGAAGACTCTTTTGGGCATGTTACATATTGTAAAGAAAATTAATTTGAGTCAAATCTAGAGTCAAAGACCCTCCAAGGCCTCGTCATAGTGAAAATAACAAGTCGACCTCTATGAGAGGATAAGTCGGCCTAAAGCTAGCAATTCCACCTAGCGAAAGACCTATATATAAGAAACACTTCAATCTCACTCGAAGGACTTACTCCACGTTAATGACCAAACCTTAAAGTATACAATTGTCTAGGATTTTGATGTATTGAGTTGTTTAGCTAGATGCAAATAAGTCTTCAGTCTATCTGTGTATCATAGATAGCTTTTTCTGAAGCTTATTAGAAAATTTAATTTTAGTTGGTTGCTGCAAGACTTGATTCTTAAGTCAGTATGGTTGAGCATGGTGATTAATCATTTCATATCGTCATGATGTCTCGACACCTTTGGTGACATAAGAGAACCTTGATTTGAAAATGACATTTATAGTAATCTTTTCGATAGATAATAATGAGGCTGTCAAGGGAATTAATCTATAGATTGTGACCTATGTGTCAGTGAGTGACCTTGTTTCACATTTGTATACTAATGTTTAATGACAACCTGACGTATCTTTCTTTTTTCACAATAACCTTGGCATCTATATAGCAACAATATTCTTTGTGACATGGTGACAATGATCCCCTTTTGTGAACACTATTGAAGATTCATCTTGCAGTTGTTGAGTATAGTTGTTACAATAATTATGACTGAAGATTCATCTTGAGGTTGTTGAGTATAGTTTTTACAATGATTATGACTACATCTCCAGTGCTTCCAAATGGGCCTTGAAATTTCTTGTATCATTTTGAAAACACATTCTTGTCTTAGGCTAATGAATATTGGGCTAATTAATTCTTCTCCAATCTAACCAAGATAGTGTTGTGACCTCATAGATCCCTCCAAATGTCAAATCCCATCTTTGAAAGATGCTTACTGAAAAACTTCGGGGTAGACCTACCTAGCATGTTGATGTTGGGAAGGTTCATAAAACATAGCCACATAATACCATCCATTTGAACTTGGGGGAAATTGTCTACAATGCTTACAATTTCTGAAAACAAGAAATCTAGTGTTAAGAGCTCTTTAAATCACATTACCAAGGTTAAAAAACCATTAATGCCATCCACATGGGTATTTTCCAAATGATGTCTTAATAAAATATACCATGGGGCTCTCACTAATACACTTAAATTAAAAACAACACAGAACAATGTTTTTTTTCATTAAAGCAAAGGGAGGGTCTAATAACTCATCCTCACCTTGCATTTTATTCTCTATATAACTCTTCGAGACTGTAACTTTTTTTGTTCCACCTTAATAAGACACTAGTTTGAGTACATGAGGTTGTAGTTGGATTTTTGAACAAGAAGGTTTCAAAGGGAAGAGGGTCTAGACTTGTGATTGAACACCTTATTTGTTGCAAATATATTCATAAAGATTGATTAATTGATTTTTCATCATCATATAGATCAATTTTTATGTCATTTTATAGACATGCACATAATCAATCTTCCTAAAACATGGCTGATCTTTGTATGCCTTAGACCATTAAATGCCACGAATCATAGTGAGATGTGCTTGAGTGTGGATTGAGTAATCACATTGTGGGAATACTAATATGCATCTCTTATGTATATCACAAGAAGAAAGGTGAATTTTAGAATGCATGTGGGGTCATAAGAGAGGCATCATGTCATTATGTTAAGGATATTAATACAAAGCGGTGTAAAAAATGTTAATGAAAAAATAGATACTTACAATATCTAGTGAAAGTAGGTGTTTTTTAAATTGGGAAAATGCAATGGGTTAGTATTGGTAGGGGGTTAAATAAAGTGATTTTTAGAGTTATTTTCCAATATGTAGTCAAATTAAGGGTATTGTTTAGTATGCCATGAACGCACGTGATATGCCATAGGTTAATTGAGTGACGCCCCTGTGTTTGATTATCACATATGATCACTGTAGGTTTTTTTTTATCTTCACCAACATCTTCAAGTATCCTTCTGAGCCATATAGCTTCACAGACGGTACTATATAATACTTTATATTCTGCTTCAGTTGATGACAATGCCATTTTTGGTTGTTTCTTACTGCTCGATGATATCACTCCTGATCCTATATTGAGCACATATCCAGTAGTGTATTTCCTGTCATGTGGATTTCTGTCCAAGTCAGAATTAGAGTGACCTATCAATTCAACATTACAATCATTAGTATATTCAATACCAAAATTGATAGTTCCCTTTAAATATTAAAGGACCCTTTTTGTAGCTATCCAATCGATCTCAAGACGCTTAGCCATGAATTGACTAAGTATGCTTAATGCATAAGCAATGTCTGGTCCAGTGGTAGTGAGATAATTCAGGCTTCCCACTAATTTTCGATACAATGTTCCATTTACCTACTTTGTTCCATCATCATTTCTCAATTTGATATTTTGTTCCAATTTAGTACTTACTTCCTTACATCCTTTCATATGAAATCTCTTTAGTTCCTCGTTTGTGTTTTGTTTTGTGTGATTAAAGTTCTTCCATTATCTCTCCAAACTTTAAGACCTAGACAATAATGGTTCTCTCCAAGATCCTTCATCTCAAATTCATGTGATAACTTCTTTTTTATATCATTAATAATTTTATCAGCACTTCCTCATATTATTAGATAATCAACATATATAGAGATTAATTTTATGCTTCTATTTCTATTTGATTTGACTTACAAATTAGGATCATTTTTTGTTTTGTTAAATCCTTTTTGAAAGAATAATTTATCTATTTTCTCATACCAAGATATAGGTGCCTATTTTAGTCCATATAAGGCCTTTTTTAACTTGCATATAAGGTTTTCTTGTCCCTTCTTTTCAAATCCTTCTGGTTGTACAAGATAAATCTCCTCTTTGAAGTCCCATTTAGAAAAGCTAACTTCACATATAATTGATATAGATTCCCGTATCATATTAAGTGGCCAATGCTATCATTATTCTGATTGTGTTCATTTTTGCTACTAGAGCAAAGGTATCTTCATAAACTATACCTTCCTTTTGCGAATAACCTTTTGCAACCAACCTTGCCTTATACTTTTCTATGCTACCAACTGCATTAAAATTTGTATTGTACAACCATTTTGATCCTAAAGGGACTTTATTTTCAGGTAATTATGTTGATTCGTAAGTTTCATTTTTTATTATAGAGTCATATTCTTATTTCATAGCTTCCATCCATTCTTTATGATTTTTGGCTTGTTCAGAATTTAAAGGCTCAAAAATAGTTATTACTTGAACCATTAAAGAATATTATTTATACTTGATAGTAATTTGAATTTGTCGTGTTGAACTTCTTAGAGGTTCATTACACTGTGGAGTACCTTCTCCTCTTCTTATTCTCTATGGAGTGCCTTCATCACTTCTCTGTGGACTTTGACTTCTTGAATTTTCTTCTAGAATGTCTATGCTTTCTTGAGCTTCAGATGATTCCACAACTTATTCTTCTTTATATTTTTCATAAGTAGGATGCCACACATAATCATCCTCTTTTATTTTTTTATATGCATGCTCATGAAATATGACATTTCTTCTTGCAAATACCTTGTGAGTATTTGGATCATACATTTTATATGCTTTTTGATTAGTAAAATATCCAATAAAAATTCATTTGATAGCTTTGGCGTCTAATTTTCTCCTATCCTCTTTAGGAATATGAGAAAAGGCCTTGCATTGAAATATCCTTAAATTAATAACTTTAGGTTTAAAACCATAAAATGAGTCAAATGGTTTTTTGTGATGATTATATTTTGTAGGGCTTCTATTTTTTAGATATACAGTTGTATTAATGGCTTCAACCCCAAAACTATTAGAAATTCCTTTACTTTTCAACATACTACGAGCACGTTCAACTAATGTTAAATTCTTTCTTTCAGCTACACCATTTTGCTAAGGTGTATGTGGTACTATAAATTTTTGCACAAATCCATTTTGTTTGCAGTATTTGATAAAAGCTTCGAAAGTGTACTCACAACCTTTATCTGATCAAAGAATTTTAATACTCTTTCCTGTTTGTTTTTCTACCATATTCTTGAATTATTTGAAGTATTCAAACACATCACTTTTATTTATGATAAAGTACACTCAGGTGTATCTAGTGCTATCATCAATAAATATAAGAAATTAACATGCTCCACCAAGTGAATTAGTTTTCATTGGACCACATACATCAATAGCACTAGTTCAAGTATTTCACGTTTTCTTCAATTTTCATGCACAAGAAATTATTCCCTATGTTTTTTTCCTAGTGCACAACCTTCACATGGAAAATGTTCAACCTTAATATTTGGAAGACCTTCTACCATCATTTTATTTTGTAGTAACATTAGGTCATTATGATTTAAGTGTCCATACTTTTGATGCCAAAGCTCTATGTTTGACATGCATGTTGATGCCAAAGCTTTATGCCCATTCTTTGTCACATCTAACTTGTATAATCCTCCAACTCTCATTCCTTTTGCAACAACCTTGTAGTTGTCCTGTATATCTTTTACCAAACAATGTGATTTCACAAATTCAACTTTCAAATGTTGATTTGTAATAGTAAATACATAAATTAAGTTCTTATTTAATCCTAGAATAGACACCACATTTTGAATGTGTTTTTCTTGTCCATTAGGCATAGTAACACTTGTATCACGATATCCTTTAATTTCATGTGATCTATTATCTCGTAAATAGATGTCTACACCATTATTAACTTCATGATAAGTATCAAACCAATCTCTTTTGTGTGACATGTGGATTGATGCACCATAATCTATATACCAAGCACTATCATCATCAGTTTTTGTTGATAAATCAACATTGGACACAAATAATTTAAGGTTTTTTAATTCATGACTAATTGCCTCATCTCTATCAAGATAATTTATTCTATGTGTTCTTTGTTTAAATAAATTAGATCTTATTTTCATCCAATTCTTATCAAAATGACCAGGTTTTCCACAATAGTAACATACATCATCTCTACTTGATTTTAAATTTGACCTTGGTGAAGGTGTACCTTGATATGATTTTACCTATGAAAATTTTCCTTTATTTTTCTCACACTGGTTTCCTTTGAAGGCTTGCTTCCCTTTAGCTATCAATGCTAAATCTGAATTGGGAAATTTCTTATTAAGGCTTCTTATTTGTGCTTCTTCTTGCAGAAGTATATCTCCCAATTCATCAAATGTATGATCTGAATATATTGACAAAATATTTTTTCTGTGCTAGCTTCCTCATCAATGAAATAGATGTGCTTAGGATATTCTCAAATTAGTAACTTATATGAGGGTCTATGTGTCAAGTTTGTGCATATTTTATGAGAAATTCATTAAGTAAATTAATTGTTAAAAACACATGTACAACAAGTAAATTGCAGATAAATAATCAACAACAAACAGATTACAAAGTAGCTTATAACGGAGTTCACCCCTCCTAGGCTACATCTCCATGTACCTACTTCAATGGCTTCGCCCTCTTTGTATTAATGCTCAATTCTTTGATTACATGCACCTACAATGCTCCAATGGTCCTAAAACCTACTCCATTGGATTCAAAAGAGCCAAAAACTTGTAGGTAGCCTCTTCTAGATCTCTGAATGGTCTTCAAGTGAACTAGGCATGGCCTCCTATTCTGGTGGCCCTTGGCTTCATTAATCTTCAAAGTGGAAAAATCACTTACAGAAGTGCTCCTCTTCCTCTGCAACCTGTTCACGATCAAGAAAAAAAATCATTAACATGCAAAAGGAAACATCACACATGCACATAGATTTATCTATGGGAAATAAATTTCCCAAAACCCCTTACTATCTCTATTGTGTTAATCAAATAATATGGATGAATACAATATTATTTCTCAAGCTTGAACACAGCCTGCACCTATATCTTCTCCGTTGCCTGTCTGACTGAATCTGGCCAAGACTCAGCAAAAATTTAAAGCTTCCAAGCTCTTATTTCCTTGTGGTTTCCATTGAGGAATTAGCCCCTATTTTTTAGGGAAATTCCTCAGTTGGATTGCATAATTCCTCTAGGCCCATACTTTGACTACATGCACTATATGTAGAACTTGGATTAGTTTACAACTGATAGTACACTACCATTGGAATCCAATAGAAACTGTGTAACTCAAATTCTCTTCATGCATTAGTTATGTTGGGTTGATGGATCAGTTAACTGTATGACCACTAAGTGTGATTGGAGTTACACTGCACAACTTGACCTTCCACTAGTTTCTCCAACAATTGGAACTAGTTTAACTAACAATAACTCAATATAACTGAAATATATTGCCATAAATTAGCAATCAATCATACTAAATTGAACTCAAGTGTCTCCAAATTTAATTAACTGAGTTAATTGAGTGACAAGATCCATGTCACCTCAGTTGACTACCTCCAAGTATTTTGTTGAAAATCCAATTCAAATTTTAATCTATTTTGTCCAAGGAAAAGTCAAAATTATATTTTCTTGCTGCATTTTCAACCTAAAATACATATACAAAATTATATTCTAAGTGGTAATTAAATTAAATTGAGATATTTCCCATATTCCAAGTGTCAAAAGAATAAGAATGGTAAAAAATTATAATCAAAGGTAATTGTGGTGGATTAATAATCCAGACACTTCGTAATTGGGTTAATGCAACAATCATGTAAAAAGGCTTGTGGTTTTTATCACATTATACATCGTTGAATTAACTCTCTCTCAATGAATCATCATAGAGCTAGCTACAAATACAAGAACCTCACTGAAGAACATCTTGAAAGTTGGTAATGTTGAGAAGTTCAACAACAAAGTCTTAATTTCACTTTCCTTGGTCAAATTGGGAAAATTTGAAATTTCCACATCAACAGACAACTTGGAGAAAGTTATCTGAGGTGACATAGCTTTTTTAACTCATTTATCTCAGTAAATTCAATTTAGATGGATTGGATTTTAGTTAATCATGTGCGATTTCTAAATTTTAGTACTCCAGTTCATTTTTATTCAATTTTATTCAATTAAACTAGTTCTAACTATTGGTATAACTAATGGGAGGTTAGTTGTGCATTGGTAAAATAGTTTAACTCGGTGATGATCCAGTTAACTGATCAATGAACCTAAAATAGTTATGTGAAATTGTTAATATACTATTTAATTTATTGATTCTTCTGCATCTTGATACTTCGAAGCTTGTGCTTGAGCACCAGCTTCCTGTGGTCTCTATTATTATGGAATAGATCTGTCAATGTTTGCCACATTGCATACAAATTCTCTTTCCTATGAATACTCGCGACAATATGGCCTCGTACTCCTTCCAATATGATCCTTCTTGCCATGGCTACACACTTCTTCCATTATGCTAGATTATGAGTATGAGTTTTTGTCGGTTTCATAATGTCACTCCCAACAAATTCCTTTAACCCATTATCTTCCAGAATTTCATCCATGTCGTCCTTCCAAGCAACAATATTCAAGCTTCCCTTAAGGAAATACTCAAGTCTTAGTCCATAGAAATCCATCCTTATAGCTCTGAAGAATTGATCCTATAAATCTGATTCTCCTGCAAAGAAAAATTCAAAATTGCTTCTCTACGGTATATCTAGCTCTAATACCATGTAGAAATTAATGTGTAGATTGTAAACTTTTAATGCATTTTACTAAATCACAAGACTAGAAGCTACTCTAATGATCTGTGGAAGTAAATTCACGATCGAGAACACAAATCATTAACACGCAAAATGAAACATCACACATGCAAAAAGGTTTATCTAGGGGAAAGTAACTGCTCAAAACATCTTACTATCTATATTGGATTAATAAAATAATATGGATGACTACTATATGATTTCGCAAGCTTGAATACAACCTGCACCTATATCTTCTATCCTTTTCATGAGTAGTTGAACCTGGCCAACACTTAGAAAAATTTTCAAGCCTCCAAGCTCCTATTTCCTTTCATTTTTCATTTAGGAATTAGCCCCTATTTTTTATGAAAATTCCTCAATTGTATTGCGCAATTCCTCTAAGCCCATCCTTTGACTACATGCACTATCTGTACAACTTGGATTATTTTAAAACTGATAGTACACTACCCTTGAACTCCAATCTCAACTATGTAACTCGAATTAAATGCATGCATTACTTATTTTGGGTTGATCGGCCAGTTAAATGGATGACCACTAAGTGTGATTGGAGTTACACTTCACAACTTGACCTTCCACTTTTTTCTCCAACAATTGGAACTAGTTTAATTGAAAATAACTCAACTTAATTGAAATGGATTGCTATAAACTAGAAATCAATTATACTGAATTGAACTCAAGTGTCTCCAAATTGAATTAACTAATTTAATTGAGTGGCAAGAATCATGTCACCCCAGTTAACTACCTCCAAGTATTTTGTTGAAATTCAAATTCGAATATTAACTAGTTTTACCAAGGAAAATTCAAAAATAGATTTCTTGCTGCATTTTCAACATAAAATACATATAAGAAATTATATTTTAAATGTAAATTAAATTAAATTGAGAAATATCCCATCTTGCAAGTGTGAAAATCACAATAATGGTAAAAATTATAATGAAAGGAAATTGTGGTGGAT
This sequence comes from Pinus albicaulis, assembly GCA_034641835.2. Lineage (NCBI taxonomy): Eukaryota > Viridiplantae > Streptophyta > Pinopsida > Pinales > Pinaceae > Pinus > Pinus albicaulis. The sequence goes on from CM076576.1 coordinate 608,397,576, forward strand.
TAATAATCCACACACTTTGTTACACAACATTTTTTCACTGTCCCTGGAATCCCCAACTCGCACATTGGGGGGTCATTTCTGTGATTGATAAGTAGTTTCATGCTTTAAAAATACCATCATTTCATCCCTTTATATGAGATAAATATTCCTTCTCTTGGAAATTCCCTGAGCAGAGCTGTAAAAACCGTTATTTTTGCCTTGGTGCAAGTAGCCAGTTGCACCCTCGCGCCGAATCAGAAATTTAACACTGAGCCTGCGTGAGTTGGCACTCTGTGCCAGTTATATTCTAGTGGCAAGATTTTTATGGACTTTAAAAAAAAAATAAAGGCAGAGGTTCCACTCCAACCACCTCGAGGATGAGTCATTGGGAGGGGTTGAACTAAAAAAACCATAGACTCCTTCCTTTAGATAGTAGTTTCCACCTCCCTTGGAAATCTCATAAAGGATAGGACTCCCTCCCACCTTTGTAGGGATCCCAACCTCCTCTTCTTCCTCTATAAAAGAAACTAGATCTCTTAGTACAAGCTAGCTAAACTTGGATAAATAGACATACTATAGCTGAATTACTAGAGAAGATAGAATAAGAAGGAATTACGTTGAGGAAGCTTGAGACCATGACTTCTAAGAGAGCTTGAGTCCATGCCTTCATCCCATCTGAATTACCTGAAGAAAATTTGAGATGCGCTTCGTCTGAACCCCGGTGGAGGAGACTGCGACGTCAAAGAATCATTTGTACTCTTCCTTCTATTCATTTATATATATGACTATTGTTTGGTTCCACTATTGTGTTATGATGTTTACTTGATGCAATATGTTTAGCCCTCTTTCACTGGCTAATATTTATGAGTGAAACCATTATGTCATATGTTGTTCTTGTTCTTTGTCATATGTGCAGGTATCTGAGTGTAACAACGAACAGATTGTGATTTGCTGAGGCAGGAGTGAGAGGCTACTACTCTTTCTACAATGACGACAGCATTGGACTCAAGGTAGGTCAATCTACTGCATATTTTTTTCATTCATTAACTAGGAAGCAGCACTTTAGCGTGTCCTTTTGTTGCTAGACCCACCCTAGGGCTAGAGGGATCATCTTTGTCCATAGAGAGGATTTACCTTCATAACAAATTGACGACTCCACTAGGGATCAGTGTGAGTTTTTCGTTTCATCCTCTTGGGTCAGTTTCAATTATTGACTTAGTTATCTGTGTTTTTCTGGTTTGTGTGCTTACTTTCCAACCTCTGTTCAGCTTTAGAGTGTCTAGGTTGACCTATGCTCATTAGGTTTTGGTTTTTCCTCTTCTTTCCTTAGTTATCTAGCTTGGCGGGATTTTTTGCTTCACAATCACACTGATTGGTGCGTGTTTCTCTTTTTGCACTCGTGCCAACCCTTGTATCGCACGGATTATAGCCTTAAAGTCGCGCCAACTTCTGTAAGATTTGTCTTGACTTCCTTAATGAGTGTTTTGGTCATTTGTTCTTGCTTTTGGGTTATTTTTTACATGTGATTAAGCCTTTGGAACTTTTTTGACTATTGTAGGCTTGTTTCCAATAGTCCTTTGTCCATTTTCCTATCGGTGTCATTTAAGACCTTAGGTTTCCTAAGGTTCTTATACACTGAGCCTTCTTTTTGAAAACAAGTCTCTTTGATTTTTGTCTGTCTTGTTTTGGGTCATTATGCTGAGTTTTGTCTTGATCCTTTTGAGTGTTTTATTGGTTGAATGATATTTTCGTTTTATCGATTAGTTCTTCTTCTTCTCACTCTGAGCATTAATTAATTTGTTTGTTTGGGTCATTTTGGGAAACTCTCTCTTTGATTGAAAGTTTGCTCCATTAGCTTGAATGTTTTTTTGTTTGCTTCTATTTGGTTGAGTCATTCAATTTTAAATCCCTACATTTGCAAAACTCAGACTAGTGTTTATTTTGTTTTTTTCATTGAATTAGTGCATTGTGTGCTTTATCTCATTAAATTGAAACTTTCCTTTACATAACTAGCATTTGTCAATCTAGGAAGGAGTTTCATTTTCGATTGATTGCATTAGAGGAATTAGGAGTTTTCTGCCCATTGGTTGTTATTGTTTGAAAAATTTCTATCCTTCTCATAACTCGTATTCATCAAATCGAAATGATATTCATTTGCATGTAGCTTACATTTACGAAGTTGAGTTCCAAATTCGATAGGGCCTTAAAAATGAAACATAATCCAAGATCAATTGTAAGATTCATTTAGTGAACCTAAGGCAACATTGAAACCTATCGAAACATTTCTAGTGGTCGAGGCTAGAGACGTGTTCTGGCGTGTTAAAACCTAGTAGCTGTCGCTCACCTTTTGGCTTCAGACAACACTAGTATGGACTTGTAATCCCCGTACCATTGCGTATATAAAGGGATACCCCTATAGGTTGAAATCCTTTATCCATAGGAAGCTGAGTCTGCCACCTTGTAACTTTGATACATTGAACACAACATTCAGGGAGACTACCTGCACTTACATTAAGTCTTTGGTCATTTCTCTTTCATTTGATCACCAAGGTGTATGTTGCAGTTCACGGAAACCTGGTATACCGTCTTGCTTAGAATACCTAACTAGTCATTTCGATCTTTTAGTGACTCTTTAAACAAGAAAAATATCATCAAGCACTTGTCCTTTCACACTCGTTTCAAATTGAAAGTGACTAGAGTCATCTTTTTCCTGTTTCTCGACTCTTAAAATATGAAACAACAAATTTTGGTTTCAGTGTTATAAAATTAATCACCTACGTTCACACACCTATTTAAAAGTTTTGTTACTTTGTCTGATTGATTTCCTTAGTTTTGATCTTGGAACCTTCGATTTGTTCGCTTTTTTCTGATATACGGTCAAAGTGGCGGAACTGCCAGTTTCGTCATCCTCACTGCCTCCTAGTCTTGGTTCTTTTCCGGATGTTTCTTTTGAAACCCCTCAGTCCACTAGGTCTATTGAGTCTTTGCAGCCTATTCTTATGTCTATCCAACCCCTTGTTACTGATCTCTGCTTGACGAGCCAGTTGATTTCAATTGGTCTCCTTCAAGTTCTTGGTCTGATTTTTGGGAAGAAGGAGAATTTCCTCCTCTTACATCAGGATAATTTTTTGTTACTGCTGTGATACCTCCTAGTCCCCGTAGTATTTTAGAAGATCTTACGACAGACTCAGATATGTATTCCTCTAGTCCTGTTGGTAGTGAAGGAATGCCTGTTTCCACAGGAGAATATCAGCTCTTTCCTGAAGATCTCTCTCGTGCCTCTACCCAATCTTCTCGACCTTCGGTGTTACTTTCGACTGGCTATAGGTCTTTGAGTTAGATTATGTCTGGTGTTGCATCCATAGCACAATCCAGCATAGTAACTCCTCCTCGGAGTTTGGTCCTACCTTCGTTAGGGCTATCACCGTCGACTCCTGGTTCGTCAGTTACTGTTACATCTGTTCTAGTCCAACCGACGGTCTGTGTGGCTTCTAGTTCAGTTTCCACTACTCCTGTGATTCCTGGCAGTCTTAATTTTGAAGAATATCTATTAGCTATTCAACAACAGAGTTCACAGGGTTCTCAGTAGTCCCAATCTCCTAGAGATCCTTGTTTCCGCCATTATGATGTTATTGGTAATCTCATATATGTATATCGGCACCATTATGATGTGTATGGGAATCCAATTTATTTGCCTCTTGTTGATCCTTATCATGTCTTTTATGATCCTTTGTGGTCTGTTACTCATCTAGGAACTACCTTGCCTGTGAAACCCTCTCGCTTACAAGGACAACCTGTAGCTCAACAAGGCCCTGCTTTTGGTCCACAGGGACAACCATATGGTCCACAAGGTCAACCTTTACAAGGAAAACCTTTGGTCCAACATGGAAAACCCTCTAGTCTCTCGGGTCAACCTCTGAATCAACCCAGATCATATTTTGGTCTCGAGGGGCAAGTTTATCCACCATAGGGACAACTTGTTGCACTGCAATCATAGCTGCATGTTCAGTATGGCCCAAATATTGTTCAACCAGGATAACCCTACGGTCCTTCTCCAGGTCAACCTGGTCATCAGGGATAGCCTGGACCATCGCAAACATTAGGCCAGCCTTTCCCGCAAGGTCAACCTGGTGGCCCTCAACAACAATTTCAACAACCCGGTCAACCAACTCAACAACCCTTGCAACCTGCCCAACAGCATATTCCTTCTTTTCTGCAGCCGGTTCTACCTGTTTACCCTGCTCAGCAGCCTGCGCAACCTTCTCCCAAGGTCAAACAACTCAACTGCAGGACACTTAGTACCCTCAAGCTTCATATCAACTGGTATATAGTGCGCCTCAGATTCCTTACCCTCAAAATCAACCTGTGTATCAGCAACCTCAAACTCATGCTTACATTCCACAACAGAATCCTTATGCTACTTAACAAGGGCCTCAATGGTCAACTTTGATCAATATCCTGGTCCTCAACCCCAGTATCAACCAAATTATCCTGCTTCTAATCCCTATGATCCGAATCCTTCGGGACATAATGTATGGGGACAGACTCACGCTCAGACTGGGTGGAATGTACACACAGGTCCTTACCAAAGACCTCTGATGACTTTTAATACTCAATTACAATTTCTTGCTACTTGTAATTACCCGATGTGTTAAAGTTGAAAAATGATCCTATTCTTCATAACCCATATTAGCCTCCAGTTCCAACTAGGATTCCTGGTGATTATCCTCAATTTGAGGGTAAACCTGGTGAAGACCCCCAAACGCATGTTATGACTTACCACTTGTGGTTTTCTTCTAATTCTTGGGCTGACAATTCGATTCGTCTCCGTCTTTTCCAATGAACTCTTACTGGTGCCACTGCAAAGTGGTACATTGAGCTGTATCGTGGGGTATTTCAAGATTTCAATTCTTTAGCCATGGCATTCCTTACACATTTTCAGTTACCGATCCACTATGAGACAGGGATGCATCTCTTCACTTCATTGAAACAAGACTGAGCTACTCATATCTTGGATCATATTCATGAGTGGCGGCGTCGTCGTTACATGATCAAATTTGATATACCTAGTCAGCTTCTGACTCATTGGTTCACCACCTCCTTTGTCAATCAGATTGCTAAATACATAGCTATGGGGGCATGTGTAACCGAGGAACAAGCCATTTCTTATGCCCAGTACCTTGATCTTGTGTACTCTCAGTCTGGCACATTATATGATATCTTTCCTGATGCTCCTCGACCTGGAAATTCTAAACCGCTAGCAACTCTATCCATTGATGGTATTATTGGTTCTATATCTCAGACTTCTCAGCAGTCTCCTTCCTCCAAATCTGGGAAGCAGAAGTCTACTTCTTCCAATAATGTAGCTTCTTAGTCAATTTCAAATTCTGGCAAACCCGCAGAAGTGAATGTTGTTCAGGCCAACCCTACAGATAACACTTCTAAAGGTAAGAAGAAGGGTAAAGGTAAGGCCAAAGCAGATACCCTGAAATAGGATTCTTAGAATCCTCGTTCTGCTGATAGTTCTCAACGTAAACCGAAGTATCCTTGTTTGATTTGTGATGAAGAGCACTTCACCAAAGACTGTCCTCGATAGTCTGAAGTGAGTCGCTTGCTCAAAGGCACCCAAGGAGCTCCGACCATCCTTAAAGAACCTTTCCCTCACCAGACCCAGATGGTAGAGCAGCCTCAGTCCTCTACCCCATTTGGCTCTCAGGTGTTTATGACAAATGGTTCTGCACCCATTTCTATTGCTACTCGATCAAAAGATTATTCTGGTTAACATCAGGAAATGGGGAAAGAGATCGTTGATGGTCCTCCTCCTCCACCTGCTTCTGGCTCTCTTGAGATTGAATGGCCTAACGCCGAATTTGTTGTATGACCACCTTCCAAAGGTGTACTTCAAAAGTCTTCTTATAATCCCAACGCCCGTGCTGCTCAAAATTACAATATTATTTAGGATTTGGCTCAAGTTCCATATGTTATGTCTGCATTAGAAGTACTTCATAGTTTTCTATCGCAGTGGAAGGCTTTGCTATCTACAATACGTGGGGTCGATCTTGCTGATACTAGCCTTCTCACTTTCTATTTAGAGAATTTCATCCCGTGACTCTCGCACCAAATTGCGCTCATCATCTAGGTTAGTATTAAGGGATTGAATATTCACTGGGTAGTTATGGATGACGGTGCATCTACTTGTGTTATGTCATCTACTTTTTGGAAAGCCATTGGTTCTCCAGCTCTTACTTCTTCACCCAATGCCCTTGAAGCATTTGATGGAAGGGAATCTAAACCTCTTGGTGTTCTCGCTAGTTTATTGATTACATTGGAAGGGAAGATAGTCAATGTTGAGGTCGAATTCGTTGATGCTAAACTCAATTACAATCTTCTCCTTGGACGCAGTTGGACTCATGCCATGTTGTGCGTTCCGTCCACTCTCTTTCGTGTTTTCAATTTTCCGCACGAAGGAAAGATTATTATTTTCGATCAATTGTCTTTCTTCACTTCTTCTTCTGAGAACAATATTTCGTATGTGGATAAGATTCCTAATTCCTACGAGAGCATCAGGCCAGGAAATTTTAAGGATCTTGTCCTCATGAGTGTTTTTCCCCTTCCACCACCAAATACTGTTCAGGTCAATATGATTTCTCGCACCGATACCCATGGGTTATCCCTTCTCCTGAATAGATCGATTCATTTGGAGATTTGATGCCATTGAGTCTGTTTGAAATTGATTATTATGAACTCATTGCCGCATCAGACACTCCGTCCTCTGATTTTGCTCCTTTGAGCATGTCTCTTGACATTTATTCTCAATCCCCTTGCCTTGGTGATTTTTATTCACCTGATCCTTTGAAAGAAGTGTTTCCTTCTGATGAAGCCATCATGGAAACCATGTCTCTCAAAGATCTACTGTGGGATGATGGTCATCATCGTTCCTCATTTCTAACAAGTATCAGGGCCATGTCTACTTGTCTCGAGCATTTTTCTTCTCGGGTTCCTTCTCCTTCGCTTCAAACGCATGTTCAAATCCATGATGTTTTTTCATAAGGTTACTTGAGTAACATTACACAGATGATGCCTATTGACATTTCTGTTAAACCAGGAATCATCGAGAACATCCATATCGGGGTCACTTGTTCTTCTGATGAAGTACAAGTCTATACTAACCTTTTTCGCGAATTCTGTAATGTTTTTGCATAGTCCTGCAAAGAAATTCTTGGAATTGATCCTAGCATCATGGTACATGAGATTCCTAATTACCCCGGTTTGAAACCTGTTCATCAACGTCTTTGTCCAGTGCATCCTAGGAAAGATGCTGCCATTAAGGTCGAAGTGGGAAAGCTTCCCAAAGCTGGTTTCATTTATCCTATTCCATTCACAGAATGGGTCTATAATATTGTTCCTATAGATAAGAAATAGGGCACTATTCTTGTTTGTGTTGACTATCATGATATCAATCGAGCTTGTCCCAAGGATAATTATCCTACTCCCTTCATTGATCAAATCATTGACGACTATGCCGGGAGCGAGATTTTTTCCCTTATGGACAGTTTTTCTGGTTATAATCAGATCAACATTCTCCCAACTGATCAACGCAAGACTACCTTCATCTGTCCTTGGGGCACCTTCGCATATAAGAAGCTTCCTTTTGGTTTAAAGAATGTTGGGGCCACATTTCAATGTGTAATGTCTTATGCCTTTCATGATATTCGCCACATTGTTCAACCTTATCTGGATGATCTTCTGGCTCTTTCGACTAAGCGTAGAGATCATCCTGACCATATTCATCATATTTTTCTTCGTTGTAGACACTATAATAGTAAGCTTAATATGCACAAGTGTGTCTTCTGCGTCGATTCTGGTAGACTCTTAGGGTTTATTGTGTCCAAAGACAGAATTTTCCTTGTTCCTCTCAAGGTTGAGGCTATTATCAATCTCCCCTATCCTTCCTCATTGCATTAGTTGCAGATTTTACAAGGGAAAGAAGATTTTTTACGCCATTTTATACCTAACTATGCTGAAGTAGCTAAAGGATTCACACGATTGTTGAAGCAGGGCGTTCCTTTTTGTTGGGATGAAATCGCTCAGAAATCTTTTGATGCATTGAAAACATTGCTTGTCAATGCTCCTCTCCTCTTCCCTCCAAATTATCATCGTGATTTTCCCCTTTATTTAGTTTCCCCTTTCAGCACGATTTCCCTGGTTTTGGTACAAGACGATGATGACGGTCATGAGCATGTTATTTATTACTTGTCTCGTAACTTCTTGACACCGAAATGCGTTATTATCATGTCAAGAAGTTAGCGTTGGCTGTTGTTTGAGCCATTCATCGTTTTAGTCATTATATTCTTTTGCGCACAGTGACGATGATTTCTGAATGCAACCCCATGACCTACATATTGTCTCGATAACTTCTAGGGGGAAAATACTCAAAATGGATTGTTATCCTCCAAGATTTTGATTTGGAATTTATTGCTGCCAAGTCTAAGAAATCATTAGTCTTCGCTGATTTATTATGTTCTCTCCATTCCGACTTTTCTCCTTCTCATTCTGAGGAATCCATTCCAGACGATTCACTTTTCTTGATTAGCACCCTCGATCCTTGGTATGGTGATATCATCTTCTATCTCCAGACTCCATATTTTAGATCTGAGTTGACAAAGGATGCCTGCCGACACATCCACCATCCGTTGCAACCTTATCGTATAGTTGGATATACTCTCTATTGTGTTGGAGTCGATTCCATACTCCAGCGATGTTTGACTCTTAAGGAAGCTAAGAAAGCTCTGAATGATTGTCACAGTGGTGCCTATGGTAGTCACATGTCTTGTTATGCTATTGCACAGAAGATTCTTCGTGTTGGTTATTTTTGGCCTTCTATTTTCAAAGACTGCATTGTCACTGTTCGTAAATGCCATGATTGCGAGATTTATCAATGCAAGATGCGTGCGCCACCCGTTCCTCTTCATCCTATTATTACCATTGTTCCCTTTGATAAGTGGGGCATTGATTTTATGACGTGTAATCCTCACTCAGCCAGGGGCATGCCTATATTATCGTAGCCATGGATTACTTCACTAAATGGGCCAAAGCAATGCCTACACTTGCCGCCGATGGTAAAACAGCTACCCAGTTCATATTCAATCACATTATTGCTAGGTTTGGTGTCCCTCAAGCCATCATTATCGACCATGGTTCCCATTTTCGGCATTATATGGTGGCAGAGTTGACTTCTAAGTTGGGTCTGTGTCACGACAACTCAACGTCATACTATCCTCAAGCCAATGGTCAGGTTGAAGTTGTGAACAAAGTTCTTGTCACCATGCTTCAATGTACGGTTGGGATCCACAAATCCAATTGGCATCTCATGTTATTTTTGGCTCTCTGGGCATACCAAACCTCAGTTAAGAATGCAACTGGTTTCACTCCTTTCCAGTTGGTATATGGCCTCGAGGCTACGCTTCCGATTGAATGTGAAATACCTTCGCTCAAGTTGGTTGTTGAGTTACTACCTAATACTTCACCAGAAGAAGAGCGGCTCCTTTATTTAGAAAGGCTAGATGAAACCCACTGCTTTGTTTCTTTCATTATTGAAGCACAGAAAAAGCGGGGTGAAGCTCATTTTGACTAGTCAGTTTCCCCTCGATCTTTCGTTGAAGGAGATCCCGTCCTCCTATATGAACAAGCTCATGATAAGCTGGGGGTAGGTAAATTTCAACCTATGCGGCATGGGCCCTATATCATTAAATGTGTATTGCATAATGGGGCCTATGAGCTAATTGATTATGAAGGTCATCCTCTTGAACAACTCAGAAATGGGTTGTATCTCAAAAAATATTATGTGTAAGTCATTCATGCGTAATAGGTGTTCATAGGTGTTGTTTTCATTTTTGTACATGTTTTTGGTTTGGTGTGCTTTGTGATGTGTTTTCTTGCTTATTGGGTCTTGCTTATTTTGCAGATGTCTATTACCCTTTATGTTGGTTTCGCGGATGGTGCTTCCCGCAATACCAGGAGTTTGTCTTCGGCTACTTGGGAAATTTATGATCCTACTGGTGAGTTGATAGATCTGCAAGGTATTTTTCTAGGATGAACTACAAACAATGTTGTTGAATATAGTGTTGTCATTGAGCTGTTAACCGAGGCAATGAACCTCAACATACATGCATTGCTTGTAAATCTAGATTCACAGCTTGTCATTATGCAACTCAATGGTCATTATTCAATTAGAAATCCACATATTCAGAGATTGTATTTATGTATTATTTTTTTGGAAATACATTTTTATTTCATCACATATCAACATATTCCTAGACAATTGAACATGTTAATTGATATAGTGGCTAACATTGTATTAGATATACATTTGTGTAATTTGTAAAAGCATCATCATATGTAAAAGATCCATGTAGGAAAATATATATATATATATATATATATATATCACATTTTTTCATCTGTGTGCATCATAACTTCAAAAAATATATGTGTTTTTTGTTACATCCTGAGATATCAAGTCTCTCAAAAGTATGAAGATAAAACCTAGGTGTCTAATCAACATGGTGATCATGGTAACATGTCACTGCTCGTACAAGCTACCTTAGAAAGCGGTGAACTCGGCTAGACACACTTATGGTATGTTGAGATTAAACAAGATGATGAGCTTAGTGAAAAGAGTCGCCTTCACTAAGTGGGCCCGCAGGATATTTTTGGTGCAAGTCTATTTTTAGACTATGTCTATTTTTAGACATGATGATCATATTTCAGAAGTTGCAGGATGTTATTTGTGGATGGTTGATCAAGTTGGAAAAATAGATGAAATTCTACTTTTAGAAGATTGGGCGAAGTCTATTTATAGATCGTGTTGAAGATTCCAACAAGAAACAATGAAGGAGGCATCCTGAAACATCATTCCTGATCCTAGTTGGAAAATGATCACCTAAACTAGGTGGGGCCCACATAGGTGATTTTTGGCACAAAGTCTATTTTTAGACATGTCGATCATATTCTATGAGTTGCAAGATGCTATTTGTGGATGGTTGGTCAAGTTGGAAAAATAGATGGACTTATATTTTTAGACATATTGGGCGGAATCTATTTTTAGATTGACAGTCTAAAAATAGATATGTCGAATATTATTAGCTCTTAATAATATTTGGACTGTAAAGATTATCTTATTCTCTTGGAGCACTTCAGTTAAGTGCATAGATGTGGCATAGAGGCCGATAAGGAATTACGCTATTCCTAAGGGTTTAGTGGAGCTTACTACATGGAGGAATTCAGTTTAGAACCATGTGACAGTTTGTGGAGTTGTAGAAGTAGTTGGTGGAGTTGTGTTCAGCTTTTCTTAACTCGGGACACAATTGAGCTAGTTGTATCTAGTCTAACTGATTGATACACTAGTGAGAGTGGTGTGAATTAATTATTAATTAATTCACTAAATAATAACTCATTAATCAACTGAAGAATACATCAGTTAACTACAATGCATGGACAGTTTCAGTTGATACCAGTGGAGAGGTAGGTGAAAGAGCAAGTGTGACTATCAGTTGTGACTATAGTGTTGCATTTTTTGCACCACAAATTTAGTAGAGATGCTTTTAAGGATTGCATGAGCAAGGCTGGAGCAATTTGAGTTGATCCAGAGCCATTCTTTAGCAGGGATTGCGCAGTAGAGGCAGGCTAAAGGCTGGCAAATATTGGTGCATGGATTTGCAAGATCAGGGCCTGATTAGTGTGTAGCAATTGGATTGTACAGAGAGCTTGTGATAAGCTTTGTATGAGGATTTTTACATGATCTCTACGACATATATTATATACAGATAGTTTGGGTTTTTAGCTTCAGGCTTTCCCGTTAAAAAAACTATGTTAATGTGTGTGAATTTTTATTGTTTCATGTGTGCATTGAAATTGATTTAATTTCCGCATGTGATGATCAATGGTGGAATAGATTCTATATTGTGCATGAAGTTAAAACAGTGTGTGATCAGGAGAATCTTGGACAGATGCATGCATAATGCATATAATTTCTACAGATCGTCGATCTAAAAATAAATGTTTGTCGATTATTATTAGCTCTTAATAATAATCAGAATCTAAACATCAACTTATTCTCTTGGAGCACTTTAGTTCAGTGCACAGTTGTGGCACAAAAAATGACAGAAGGAATTACGCTATTCCTAAGGGTTTACTGGAGCTAATGCATGGAGGACTTAGTTAGAACTCAAGTGGCAGAGTTATGACATAGTTGGAAGAAGTAGTTATGGAGTTGTATTCAGTTTAACTCAGTTAGACTCAGTTGAGTTAGTTGTATCTAGTCTAACTGATTGATACACTAGTGAGAGTAGAGTGAGTTAATTAGTTAATTAATTCACAAATAAAAACTTATTAATCTACTGAACAATACAACAGTTAACTACAGTGCATGGCAGTTTCAGTGGAGACCAGTGGAGAGATAGGTGAAAGGGCAAGATAGACTATCTATTGTGACTATAGTAATGCATTGATTGCATCACACACGCAGTGGAGATGCCAATGAGGATTGTTTAGTCAAGGATGGAGTAATTTGAATTCATTCAGAGCTATTATTCAACAAATATTGTGCAGTGGAGTAGGCTAGCAGGTGGAAAATATCGGTGCATGGATTTGCAATATTATGCCTAATTAGTGTATGACGATTGTACTGTACTGCGAGCTTGTGATAAGATTTTTATGTTTATATGATATTTTCATATGATCTCCATGTTACATAATATATAGCTGGGGTTTTCAGATTCAGGATTTCCCGGTTAAAAGTTGCGTTATGTGCAATTAATTATTTTTGTTTATTCTTCACATGTGTGTGCAATTAATTTTTCTGCAAAAGATTAACAAGTGGAATAGATTCAGTATCTTGCATAAAGTTAAATAGTGTGATATCAGGTGGATATTGGACATATGCATGCTTAGTGCATATAATTTCTACATGGTATCAGAGCATTTTTTATTGAAGATTGCAATTGTGAAGTGAGTTTGTACTTGTGGACAATTCGAATTTGGTACAGAAGATTCTTGGTGCAGAAATCGAGTATACATTGAAATGTGTTTCAACGGGTTGAGATTGGAGTATGCCCTTGATGGGAGCTCGAATTAAATAGCCTGGAAGGATAGGATGGAGGTGGTTCTGGAGGATAATGGGGTGAAGGAGTTCATCGATAGCGATGTTCCTAAGCCGGGATCTAGCGATGCTGCATTACTTGATAAATGGAAAAAGAAGACAACAAAGATGAGAAGCATTATTTTGGAAGGTGTGAAGGACCATATTGTGTCTAGACTTCATGGGAAAGCCACTCCATTCTTAAAGTCGAAGGCTTTGATATTTTTTTTCCAAAGCAGAAGTGACCAGAGGAAGTTGGCGCTTAAACACAAGCTCAGAAAAATAAAAATGGAGAAAGGCGACAGTATTCCAAAATACCTCACGAAGTTTGTCCACTGCAAGGATGAGCTGGAAAGTGTGGGGGTTAATATTTATGAAGAAGAATTGGTGTGATTGGCTCTCCTTGGGCTTCTGAAGAGTTGGCATAGCTACAAAGACTCTGTCAATGGACAGGAGAAACTGCCGAGATGGGAGCAACTTTGGTCGGATCTTGTGCAGGGGGAGATAAGGTGGGGCACCAGGGATGGATCTTCATCAAAGAATGAAGATGAAGAGAATTTCACTTTGGCTGCCAAAGTAGGGAAAGGGAAGGGGAATAAAAATCCTTCAAAATCCGGTGCTAAAGGCAAGAAGCAGGACTTGTCCAAAGTGAAGTGTTTTCACTGTCACGAGCATGGACATTTCGCCACTAACTATCCACAGAAGAAGAAGAATAAGCAGTTTGTTGGAACTACAGCTGGAGAGGCCTTAACCTCGCAATTTGAGCTATATTTTTCCTTGATCGCATGCTTGGTTTCAAGCTACATGGGATCGGTGTGGTATCTTGACAGTGGTGCATCTTTCCATATGATGGGAGACAAAGAGTTGTTTAGTGACTTGGAGTAGGAAGACCTCTAGATGCATATAGAGATGGGCGATGATGGTCAGTACAGTGCGATTGGCATTATGACCATTTCCTTTGAGAGGGAGTCCGGTAATCCATTCTTGTTGAAAAATGTCATGCATGTTCCAGGACTGAAGAATAACTTGGTCTTGGTTGCAATGCTGGAAGAAAAAGGTTATGATGTTGTTTTCAGTGAGGGAAAAGCCTTTCTTCGACATAAAAAAATGGGTCAAACCAAGAAGATAGGGGTTCGAATTAAGAATCTCTACAAGCTGGAGGTAGATGACTACGCTGCAATGGTGGGAAACGAAGAAGAAGTGGTGAGTCAGGATGAGGGAGAATTATGGCACAGGAGATTGGGCCATCTTCACCATGGTGCTTTGAAGATTTTACAGCAAATTTATACTGGACTTCCCAAGGGTACTCTTGCATAGTCAAAACAGTGCAAAGGATGTACAATGGGTAAGTTTGTGAAGACCACCTTTCATCATAAGGAGAACTGTGCTTCGGTGATGCTAGAGAGAATTCACACAGACATGTGTGGACCATTCTGGGTTGCTTCAATAGAAAAACATAGGTATTATGTGATATTTGTTGATGATTATTCTCATAGATGTTGGATCTTCTTCATGCAGAAGAAGATTGAAATATTATCAAAGTTCTGTGAGTTCAAGGCATTGGTGGAGAAGGAGTCGGGGAAGTAGGTGAAAGCTCTACGGAGCGATAATGGTGGTGAATACATCTCAGGAAAATTCAAAGACTTATGTAGCAAAGAAGGAATTCGAAGAGAACTCATAGCGCGTCATAACCCACAGTAGAATGGGGTCGTGAAGAGAAAGAAAAGAATGATCGTGGGTGCTCCACGAGCGATGCTGCATGATCAAGGCCTACCGATGCACTTGTGGGTGGAAGCATGCAACACTACGGTTTATGTGAAAAACCATTGTCCTCATAGAGTACTTGGAATGAGTACAACCGAAGAAGCTTTTACTGGTAAGAAACTTGATATTTCTCATTTGAAGATTTTTGGCTCACCTGTTTACATTCATGTGACGAAGGACGCCGGGAAGAAGCTGGAGCCGACTGCAGAAGTTGGGATATTTGTGGGGTACACAGAAACACCCCATAACTATCGTGTGTATTTTCCAAACAATCAGATGATTGTTATGCGATGGGATATAAAATTCAATGAGGTGAAAGTCATGAAGTTGTCGCTTGAGAGGGAGCTACATTTGCATGTAGAAGAGGAACTTCTTGTTCCCAAAGATGAGCCTCTAGATTTGGATCAGCCACAAAAGGAGATTCATGGAGTGGAGGAGTCCACTCATGCAGAACCAAACATCAGACAAGGCAGAAACCCTACCACAGAAGCTGAGAGACTAAAGGTGGATGCGGCACAGAATGTAGGAGTCCCTACATCACAACGCAGACAGAGACAGTCACCTGACAAATATATTGGATACATGGCTCTTATGAGCAAGTGTATCATGACAGAGCCATCTTATTTTAAAGAAGCAGTGCAGGACCCCACATGGGTAGATGCCATGGTGGAGGATTATCGCTCCATTGTCAGAAACAATGCTTGGGAGATTGTTCCAAGGCCGGTGGGAAAATCAGTTGTAGGATCAAGATGGACCTACAAGGTAAAGCAAGCTGTTGATGGGAGTGTTGAGAAGTATAAGGCAAGATTTGTTGCTCAAGGCTTCTCACAGATTGAGGGGATTGTCTATGAAGAAACATTTACACCTGTCGCATGGTATTCTTCCATACAGACCATCCTTTCTCTCTCAGTGTAGATGAGTTGGAACATTCATCAGATGGATGTGAAGACTATGTTCCTTAATGGGATCATTGAGGAATAGGTGTACATTGAGAATCCTGAAGGATTTGAGATCTTCAGCAGCGAGTCGCATGTGTTCAGGCTCAAAAGAGCGTTGTATGGGCTGAAACAAGCACCCCGTGCTTGGTACACTCGGATCGAAAACTATTTCACTGGACTTCGCTTCACCAAGAGTGAGGCAAATGCAAATCTGTACCAGATTTTTTTTGAGGGTAAGCTTTTAATCATTGTACTTTATGTTTATGATTTAATACTAATAGGTGATGAGCAGTTGATACACTCATGCAAGGTAGATCTTGCAAAGGAGTTTGAGATGAAGGATTTGGGCCTCCTTCATTATTTCCTTGGATTGGAAATATGGCAGCAGGAAGGTGAACTATTTGTGTCTCAAGGCAAGTATGCCCGGGAGATACTAGAGAAGTTTCACATGCAAGGCTACAAGCCTATCGACACTCCTCTTCTAGGAAATTGGAAGAAAGAGGATGCTACATTGGCAGAGGTAGTGGATGCCACTGTTTATCGACAGTTGGTGGGTTCGCTCATGTATTTAGTCAATACAAGACCAGACATATTCTATGTCGTGAACCAACTTTCACAAGTGATGGTTAAGCCTACCAAGCTCTTTTGGAAGGCGGCCAAGCATGCCCTAAGATATCTCAGGGGCACATCTATGGTTTATGGTACAGACAGATGGATGAGGTGAAGTTGCATGGCTTCACGGATGCAGATTGGGTAGGAAGCCCAACAGACAAAAAGAGCACATCAAGAGGGATTTTCAGTATCGGATCTACAATATTTTCTTGGTACAACAAGAAACAAAGATCCGTGGCACTCAGTTCAGCGGAAGCAGAATACATGGCAGCAAGTTTAGCTGCATGTGAGGCTACTTGGATGAGGAAGATCCTGTTTGGTTTGTTCGGTTCACATTTAGATCCAACAGTGATACATTGTGATAATCAGAGTTGCATTAAACTCCCGGTTAATCCTATGTTTCATGATATATCTAAAAATATTGATATTTAGTATCATCATATCAAATATTGTGTGTAGCGAAAGATCATGTTGCTTCAGTACATTCCTATGGAGGTTCAGGATGCAGATATTCTGAGGAAGGTGCTCACCAGGAGCAAATTGGAATACCATAGAGGAAAGATCGGGGTGAAGGATAATCCCTATCTTTTTGAGAGGGAGTGTTGAGATTCAACAAGATGATGAGCTTAATGAAAAGAGTCACCTTCACTAAGTGGGCCCACAGGCTATTTTTGGCGCAAGTCTATTTTTAGACATGATGATCATATTTCAGAAGTTGGAGGATGCTATTTGTGGATGGTTGATCAAGTTGGAAAAATAGATGAAATTCTATTTTTAGAAGATTGGGTGAAGTCTATTTATAGATCGTCGATCTAAAAATAGATGCATGTCAATTATTATTAGCTCTTAATAATAATCATACTCTAAATAGCAGCTTATTCTCTTGGAGCACTTCAGTTCAGTGGACAGATGTGGCACAGTAGCTGACAGAAGGAATTACGCTATTCCTAAGGGTTTACTGGAGCTAATGCATGGAGGACTTAGTTAGAACTCAAGTGGCAGAGTTATGACACAGTTGGACGAAGTAGTTATGGAGTTGTATTCAGTTTAACTCAGTTAGCCTCAGTTCAGCTAGTTGTATCTAGTCTAACTGATTGACACACTAGTGAGAGTGGAGTGATTTAATTAGTTAATTAATTCACAAATAATAACTCATTAATCAAATGAACAATATAGCAGTTAACTATAGTGCATCGCAGTTTCAGTGGAGACCAATCAGAGATAGGTGAAAGGAAAAGATAGACTATCTGTTGTGACTATAGTGATGCATTGATTGCATCACACACTTAGTGGAGATGCCAATGAGGATTTCGTAGTCAAGGATGGAGTAATTCGAATTCATTCAGAGCTATTCTTCAGTAGAGATTGCACAGTGGAGGCAAGCTAGCAGGTGGCAAAGATCGGTGCATGGATTTGCAAGATTAGGCCTGATTAGTGTATGACAATTGTACTATACTAAGAGCTTATGATAAGCTTTGTATGTTTGTATGAGATTGTCATATGATCTCCATGTTACATAATATATAGTTGGGTTTTTCAGCTTCAGGATTTCCCGGTTAAAAACTGTGTTATGTGCGATTGATTATTTTTGTTTATGCTTCACATGTGTGTGCAATTAATTTTTCCGCAAAATATTAACAAATGGAATAGATTTAGTATCTTGCATAAAGTTAAATAGTGTGAGATCAAGTGGATATTGGGCATATGCATGCTTAGTGCATATAATTTCTACATGCTATGTCTCTGGTAGGCACGAGGAACATCGTCAAAATGTGCATAATCCGGGACTCGTGTGATTCCCTCCAGATTACGCACTATCTCATCTTCCTCGGCGCCCTCACCTTGAGGGTTGAAATGGCGAGGGATTCGTCTTGCTATTGGTGACATTCTGGTAGGTCTCTCTGGGCCAACATCTACAATCACATGGATTTAATGTCAAAACATGCATAAAAAACAAAAATCATAATACTCATAAAAAAATAAAAAATGAGTCTCACCCAAATATTCATCTGAATCCTCTCCCTCCAAGAGTGGGAGGTCTGGATCATCAGTAAAATATATACCAGAGTAGGGTGATTGTGACACCACAATCAGTTGTCGGCGGATCCAATCGAATAATTCTGGGCTCCAGGACATCTGTTGACCACCCCCTACCCTTGGCATTAGAGCTACCCATCGGGCCATCCGTGGTTCTCTTGCTGGTGGTGTCGGGGCTATAACCTCCTGTCGCTGAAAAATGGGTAGTCGTTCTAAGAAGAACAAAACCAGAATAGATCCGTAACCAAATTATTTTAGTTTGGTATTTTTTCATTTTGTTAGCTGGCACTTCATGTTTATTGTCACGGCCTCTACCCAGTTCCAGATGTTTGGTGCCAAGCAGTCTACAGCAAGAAGCAGCTGTGTATTTGTTGCTTTGTGCGGTGCTTTTTATCCCGCAACTTGTGTTATGGTATGTAGCACCACGTTTAGTGTCAAATCTGGGATAGTCTGAATATCAACTTTCCCACTGCCTAATCCTTTTTGTGCTCCTAGACAGACCCTGTCTATTACCATGCTCATATTTTCCATGCAAGGCTGGGTGTCGGTTAGGATTGGTGCTACTCCCCTCCACGATAATTTCTTGATCCTGAAGGATGAACTTCTCTTGATTTTCATCCCATATCTTACCAGATACTGTAATAACTCTGGTTGGGCTTGGAGACAGGGTGTTGGGAATAATTGTTTCAGGCCAGAGTTTCTGAGAGCTTCCATGACTCTCTCATTTTCCATGTCTAGCTCATCTTCTTCGCTATGTTCCCGTTCTTTCCATTCTATGACCATTTTTCCTCTCTACCTACAAACACATTTATATGAGTGGTATTAGCCATTTTTTAACCTTAAATTTTTGAATGATTGGGGTATTTGATTAGCATTTTGCACAAAAAATGGTTTGTTCCATTGGCGGGACTGTTTCCAAAACAGTTGCACCAATGGGCACGCCCTAGTGTTAAAAATTGGGCGATTGGCGCGACTCCATGCCTGAAACACACACCAACCGCCATGCCCGAATATTTACATTTCCTCCCCGAGAATTCAAAATTGGAAATTGCAGATAGCAAGAAATGACTTAAAATGACGAGACCGATCGTGACTCTTACCTGGAAATGACTAATTTGAGTTTGGTCTGCTGGATTCGCCACAAGATTGCATAGTAAAATGGGTAACTATTGCTCCACAAGAGGTAAAAAGTGAAAAGTAATTATTTTTACCATTTTGGAATTTTATAACTTTTTCAAAACCCTAATTAGGTTTTAAGACATATTTTTCAGTTATTTTATTATTATTCTCGAGAAATGGATTTTACAGATGTCTCTTATGTAGCAACAGGTTTTTCATGCGACGGTGATGAAGTAACAAGTTATATTTTATACTTTTACCACGGGGGCGTCACTGATACAACAATATTATATCACGTGCATTCATATTGAGGTAAATTTTTTTAGAAAAAACCAAAACATTATATTGGACATATAACTATGGGTTAGAGGGGTTTTTTTTTATTACATAGGGAATATAAATATTTTAGGGTATTTATTATTGATTTATTTGGTCAAATGGCTTGGCTTGTTGTGCGTGCATGTCAAAAATAAAAAGAGCACATCTGACAGTTTTTCCATTGGAGCACATTCTATTGCAGCGATTTCCATTCGATTCAGATTTAGCAGAGAGGCTGCCATTGACATTCGATTCATCAAAGATTCAGCAGAGGTTCTTTGTCATTCGATTCAGCAAAGATTGTGTTTTCTGGCCTCCCATTCGATTAGTAGGGATAATGAAATTCAAATCATTTTACAATATAGATTAATGAGAGAGGGTACGAGAATTGCGATTAAAGTGATGGCACCAGCTATGGGGCAGTAAAGCTGAGCAGGGACTGAGTTTAGACAAGCAATGAGCAATTTGAACCATAAACATCTCTTATCTCTACTATATCCAATATCAGTTGGTAAGTGCAGGTTGTTTCATGAAAATGTATGTGATTTAAATAATTTACTTCATATAAAGATAAAATAAACTAATTCATTACTGAGTGAAATACTTCATATAATACTCCTCTTCTTCAAACAAATGCAAATGTAGAATCCCCTTCTAGTTTAGTTTCCCAGTTTTCCATGGTCACGTTGTAACAAGTTCCTGTATGATACTGTGTCCTCCTCACCCTCATTTTTATGTACCTTATATACCCTTAAAATTGTTGGTTCATATTAAGATTCATTTCAATTTCAATAGCGGAGAGATATTTCGAGTTCTGAAAGTGGGTATCTGCAGAGAATTTGACGATTTCAATTGAGATTGGCGGTGTGTCACACATCTATTATGATTTTATGATCTCCAACACGGAGAATATCTACATGGCATCATCTAAGCCTAAAGGAAAGAAGGAATTCTTCAGTAGGATTAAGGTGTTCTAGCTTGATTTGCCCTCAGTTTTCCTTTTGTCTTCTATTTCTTTGTTTGAGGTTTTGAAATGTTTAATAGTTTGTCCATAAGAAGTCAGTGTTCATGAATTCTTCATTTCCATGGACACATAATGCAGAGTCGTCTTCTTCTTGTGTGTGAGAGAAAGGATGCATTTTGGGTGAGTCATGAGGAGCAGATGTAGTGGGTTTGGCCTAGCGCTTTGCAAATATGCTTGGAACCAACATTATATAGAGGGAGTCTGGGAGAAGAGGGTTTTTGTATGATTAGCTTTGGGTTTTGTTAATTTGAGTCTGAGGTCTTGGTTGTTCTTGCATAAAGGGTTGAGCGATGGATTGCACTTGTTAGGTGGCAATTTCCAATGATGGTTGTCCTTGTTAGGTGGCAATTTCCAACAATATATTTTGGTGATTCAAATCTGATGAGAAGTTGAATACCAATATGGTATGAATGGATGATAAATACAGAATTTAAAAAAGTAATGAGGGGAAAGGGTTTGCCACAGTTACCAGTAGCCTGCAGTCTCCCCCTCCGCAATTGAGCTCTGTTCTCTCTTTTGTTTGAGGACAGATGTATGTTGCTTAGATGGTGGGATAAGAGTTGTAAAATTAAAGTGGCCAGTGCAAAGCTCCCAAGCTTGGTTCCCCCTTTTGTTTAAAGATTGGTCTGTGTTGTTTAGATGCTGAAATATGAGCTGCTATAAAATTCTAGATGCTGTAAAGTTCTTAATTGGTCAGTGCAGAGCTCCTAAGACATTATGAGAACATGGGTGCCGAAAAGGCATGAAACTACGTTTAAATCCAGAGCTTTGCCAACCCAAAATTGGAAGAAAAAGAACCAAAATTACTACAGGCAGCTTTGCATTTCTTTAAACTTTTTATGTCTAGATAATTTGATTATCAGAGTATCTTCTATTCTGCAATACAGGGGATATGATTATATGTGTGTATTTGCAAGTTTCATTTTTTTTGTATGTTCCTTTCTACCACACTGGGGATATCAATTTATGTTTGCATTTGGGGATTTGATAATTGGAGTATATTCTAATTTGTCAAGCTAGGGAAGCGAGGCATTCTGTTGGATAGTTTCTTTGACTGCATCACGGAGATTGCTGCAGCGCTGGCTCTTACACGGATGGGTGAGGCTGGCTACAGAGTTGACACTACAGGGAGGCTTTCCCAATGGATAATAGAAAATTTGGCTTCTTCTACTTCCTATAGGAAGTCTGATCCTTTCAAGATAGGGATGTGGAATTGGTAAGAATCTGTATTTTGTTATTAAATCTATTGTTTCTTGAATTTTGTGTTGGAAACTTGCATTTTTTAGTATGTATTATGCCAGCTAGATGAGCTGCCAAATATAAGTTATGTGCAACTTCCAAGTTCATGAAAATTTATTGTGTGAGACTGCTTGTGAAACGTTGGTGATTTTTATTTTGTTGGTTATCTATTTGCTATAGTAAAGAGTAACAAGCTCTGCGATAAGCATGGGAGGATTTTATCTTTTTTATTCCTTGCAGGATTTGTAGATGTTTTAGACTTCTTGTCATGTCTTAAGTTGGCTTTAATTTTCTGATTTTAAGAATCAAATCATGAGTTCTAAGAAACTGGGTTGATTCATCAAGTTCTATATTTTCTACATTTTATTCCTGATTTGTTGGTTTTTGTGATCTGAATCTCTCTGAAGGTTGATTTTGGCATCATAGTTTCTTTTTTCTTAGTGTCAAGTGAATATCTTTCTTTAAATTCTTTGTACTTCCTGCCTTTGGAGATTTTATTTCAGATTTTTAGGTTTTTTATCTATGCATTACCCAAGGCTTCTCTTCCTTCCCGGGTCTAAATCATATTTTTTTGGGGATCAATGTGATTTGATTTATGATGAAGCCAAAGTTCACTGCCATAATTTCCTGCATCATTGTGTTTGTAAGCTACATTTATTTGGCCACTATACTCCTATTTGACCATTATTCTTCAGCCCTACTCTTCTGCTTGATTGCCACTTGATTTGAGATCTACAAAATGAGCGATTCTTGTTTTAGTGTCATGGCTATTGTTTGAAAATATGTGACATATACATTTTACCGAGGTCTCCTATTTGAAAATCTAGGGGCTAGTAACATACTTTGGTCATTGTCTCCCCTCATTAAACTTTATGAGCAACCTCACCCTGCAATAAGAACAGTGTTCCCCAACAACTCTTCGTATGAAAAATCAAGGAAGAATCCCCTTGAAGTAATTTTTATAGATATAATTTGCAAGAAAAACATGCTTAAAAAAACACATTTTTATTAGAAGTGCAGAATTATGGCCTTCCTTTTAAATTTTAATAATTGGGCAAAATATTTCCAGTCCTTCTATGATAGGCCATTTTCTTTCGAACTTAAGAGATATACTAGCCACAATTGCATCTACTTTCCCTTGTTCTTCATGCCACTTATAAGTTATAAGTTATAACCTATGAAACCAAATCGAACAACAACATGAATATCATAAGCATTACAAGATAAAGAGCAACATCAATATCATAAGCATCAAAAGATAAAGAGTATTTTGTTAATGAATTAACCAACCTCTTGTGGTCAGAATGTGCGTGTCAGGAAGAACTGATTTAATGTTTCTGATTGCATTTTTTTTATTTTCAATTAATTTTTCTCCCTACCCCCTACAAGTATTGATAATTTACTATCTTAAATGTACAATTTTTTTACAGATGAGGGAAGGGGTTGCTTATACCTGATTTAGATGACATGACCCATAACACTGGTTTTAATTTTGTAGGCTCATTTCAATAGAAAAAAGTATGTATGATGTTTTCTAGAACCTTCAACGCTGTTGAAGGAGCAACCTCCAATAGCATCATTTACTGTTCAAATTCAGACCCTGGGAGGAAATCATCAGATTTTAACACATCCAGGTATGGGTTTTTAAATTGATTGGTCAACTCGCATTCATTTAGTAGCTCTGTTTTTTAGTTCTGAATCTATAGCAGGATGTAAGGCCTTTGGAATTGATCAGTATCTTTTGGTTTTGAGGAATTTCGGACTTGATTAGTTCCTTGATTTTAGAAATGTTTCTGAACTGTAGGCAGAGGCCGAGAGGCCAATTCCATGTTCTTGATCTATATAGCATATTAGAGCACCATTATTGACTATTTAGACATGTTCTCCTCTAGTTTGAGTCATCCCTAAGTTATTTGAACGACATCCCTATTGTTGCTTGAGCAAACTGACGGTGTGCGACTGATTATCTGGGTTCTAATAATATTGTTGTATCTGGGTGAGCAATTGGGCAGTTTTATTTTCTGACTATACTGGACATTAGTTTAGACTCCAGGAGAGAACTCAAACTAGGATATTATATATAATTTTCCATTTCTAGGCCTGATCAACAATAGGAAACATAATATATCACTCTAGATGGTGTAAAACTTGGTTGTTATGAGAAGCTAGGTTGTGTAAAACTTCACATTTGGGTTCTATGATGTGTTCTCATGAAAAATAAGAAAAGATAAACCCTACTGTATAGGCCATTGATACATGAGAACCTTATAAATGAAAATTATGGATTGTCTTTCCCATTTGCGTTTGGGGCCGATAGGTTGTGTGCATGTGCTCACTTTAATTTGGACTTGGATAATGAGTTATGAAATGCTACTGTACCCATTAATTCAATCAATTTTTTGTCCAAGGATCATAACTAATAAAGCATTGGATGTGCAATTGCTTGTATAGAGATTCTTATATGGTAAGTGCCATAATTATAAGTCTTTTTACGGATTAGAAAATGGACGAGTGCCTGAGTTTTGAGTAAGATTTCTATATTCTATTGTATGGTCTACTTCATAGTTGCATGAATGGTTTCATTCCTGAGGAATTTGAGTGCTATTTAAGTCATTTTTTATTTATTAGATAATTTTACTCATGATAGATGCAACTGGTAATTATGTTCTCTTGTTGTGTGTCTACCTAAGATGGCTCTTGCCCTTCCGAGAGGAAGTCGTTTCCCACCCACTTCCCCTTAGAACCACGTTGGTTGCACTTTCCTCTCTCCTGCAATGTTGATATATTTGAAGTAAACTAATTCATTGTTTAAATCAACAAGAGGACTCATTCTTACATCTAACATTCAGATGCACTTCTGTCTAATTAAATATGATACCTTTTGCTGACCTCTTTGGATTCACTTGAAGCCACTCTCTTATTTTTAATGAAGAGAAATTGAGGATCCACTACCCCTAAGTAGATTATCCTGCCTTTTCTTCCACATCTTGGTGGACTGAGTCCTTACAATTTACAACAACATTACTTTCGAGCTTATTATTCATCCATTTTTTGGCTTTATCTTTGCTGTGCAGATTTTGAAAGCACTTCTCCTTTTTCTTTACCAAAATCTTTTTGCAACAATTTTTCTCGATTCACAAAGAATAATTATTTGAGCTAATTCGCCCTTTGCATACTTGATTCTTATGCTTATTACAACTGGTACTTATTAGGGACCCTCTATGAAGATAAGGATATCATTCCTCTTAAATCTTCTATGATTTTTCTTTGATGAAAGATAAAAACTGTGTTTCTTTCCTTCTCATTTCTTCAAGCTTCCTTTACTCTGAGTGATGAAAGCAACCTCACAAACCTTTTCCATTTTATTTATTCTTGTCTTCAAACGCCAACTTACTTCTTCTTGTTGCATGTTATGTGAGGAACACCTTGTCTTCTCATATTGACAGTTTGCTTCCTTGTGCCCAAAATTCCCACATTTGTAGCATTCAACATGGTATAAGAATGGGGAAAAAGAGTTGTTATTCTTGATAGCATTCTTACCAAGTCCTCTCTCGTTACTACCATGTTCATTCCTGGGAACCTTATGCATTTTTGGGTTACTTCCACCCAAATTTTTTTTTTTTTTCATGCATTCCATCTACAATCTATTTCTTTATGCCCATAATTATTGCAAGAAAAAAAAAAAACTATGGAACCAACTTCCATACCTAGGAGAATTTTTCCTTTGTTGATCATGTCTTTGAGGTATAAAGGACTTCGATTGTTTCTTCATTTGTCTTCCATGGGTGTTTGAATTACTACCTTGAGAAATTATTTGTTGTTTTTTCCTCATGCTATTTATTCATCTATTTTTCTCTCCTTTGAGCTACTAATTTCCTCCTCCATTTCCTCGTTCTTGATTATTCTTCTGTTACTGCTTGTTATTTTGTTGTTATTGCTCTACTAACTATTGGTGTTATCCAAAAAATCCTCTCCCTTTGTTTTTTTGGAAATCTCAATGGGTGTGGCCACTATTGGTGTAAATTTCTTGGCATAATTTTACAGTTTCCTTGTTTCAAAGTTTTTTAGAATTATGGTTTTTTTGCACTGGGGAAAAGAATGCTTCTATTCTGGTTTGGTCTATTCTGCATGGCATATTGTTAGTATTTCTGTTATAGTATAGTCAACTAATATGGAAGATTTAATTTTATGGCATTTGAGTACTTTATTCATATTCCCAAAGTACAGCCAGAAGTTTATTGAATATGCATGTTTACTTTATATGTTTAGACAAAGCCATTTTAACGCAATTAACTGAAATATGGGACAATGGAAAGTAATCATTATTCTTGTTTACAATGGCTTTTAGTGGTTCATTTAAAAAATTCATGCTCCTCAAATCTGGTTAGTACTTGGATCTGTTCTTGTGATCTTCCACAATCAATGAGGGATTTTGGGTGTAACATAAAGATGCCAGCTGACACAGTCATCTTGGCTGTCTTCTTCTCACTTTGGGCTAGTGCTTTTACAGCCACAGTGGGTTATCATAAAGATATATAAGGCTAGGATATGTAATGCATATCCTAAATCAGACCTTAGATCTCTAAAATAACTCATTGTGTGCAAGAATGGGATATAAATCTGGAAATATGAAAGATAAGTGCAGGTGAACATTAAGATGAATCAAATAAACCAAATACTTGTGTAAATCTGTTATAAATAAGCTCAAATATATGATAATTAGTTGCAAATATGAGATGATATAATAAAATCTATGGATTTGAAGGTTCAGGACAACAATAAACACTCCATTGAGTTGACTAGTGCCTTGATTGATTGGGTTGATTGAGGAGATGGGGAAGAAATCTGCAACAAATACTTGTTAAGTTCTATCCCTGCAGATGTATTTGCACATCACATTGAAAAGTAAACAGTGACCATCACCATGATAATACATGTTCCACATAAAGAAGTAAGTTGATGTTTTTCCTGCTCAAGGGAAAAACTCCTCTCCTCTGTTATCCAAAAACCGATCTGAGAGGTGGCATGTAGTTTCCACAAAGGATTAAGGTCTTTCTTTTTGTGTGTTATAAAAAATAAAAGAGAATTACTCTGTGGCTTCAATTTTCAGTCATGAATACTTCAGTTTCACAGGTATGGGATGAAATGCTTTCCATTAGTCACTACGAAATGTATGAAGTTGTAATTTTTTTTTTGACATGAATTCAGGGAAGTAACATTGAACCTGAAAACCCCAAATGGACTTAAACTTTAAATATACAGAGTTTGCAGTATGATACAGAGTTTGGAATGTCTGGGTTCTTTTGTCCTATGTCATGACATGGTATCTGAGCTCTCTATGTCCAAGTCAGATCACACTTTACAAAAGGGACAAGTGGAGTGGATGGCAGCTGATTAAGATGATTTGAATTTTCAGAACATATAATCAAAGACAGAGATCTTAAAAGACTATGTAGAATTTTTTAGTATTCACAACATTGTAGTTGTAGATTTCCTAAGGATATAATTATGTTTAAGTAATAGTTTTGCAACCTTGGTTTAGCATCAACCTGTAGTAATCCGACAAAGCTTCAGACTCATAAGCCTATTATGGATTTATATATCTGTGGAGTTGATTGGAATTAATACTTTGAATTTCATGCACATGATTCAATACTTTAATATTCTTGATATCATGGTGTCTTCTCTATTATGACTAGAGATTGAATCATTAAAGAGTTTGATTATCATTATAGTGAGACATTATTCATACATATTTAGAAGCAGCGAAGGTGGCATACCGAGAGAAAATGAAACTAATCAAGTAGACTTAGGAATCATCATATGAAAGGTATTTTCATTGACACATGGAAAGCAGAGAATGATAGGTAAGTTTTATTAGATCCATTTATCAATATTTGATAGTAGCTGAAGGAATTCTTTTGTCTGAACAATGATGCCAAAGATAGAATTATTGAAGCAACACAATGGAGTTATTTAACATGACTTGGTTCATCCAATGTGTTCATAAAGAGACTAATATACTCTAAAGGTACTGAGCAGAATTGCAAGATTGTTCCTTTGAGCATGGTTGTCTTGAGAATTTTTATATGGAATATTTGATTGATATCATATGATTGACAGTGAATGATGACAACATAGATATTAAGGATATATGATAGTGTATCTTATGGTTAAACAATGACAGTTCACTACAATAGCAGGTTGGAGCAGATGTGATAGTGGTAGTAACAAAAGAAGTGGTTGTAGACATTGATTTTAGTAGCAGTGATAGCTATAAATATGGCATTGCCTACCAAATTTAACCAGTGCATTCTATTAGGCAAGAAAATTGTTTTTTAATTCAGAGCAATGAATTTGACTCTCAGATTAATTGTAAATCCATCACATATAATATCTTATTTAACGAAACAAGTAGTTTTGTCAACCTATACACGTGTCAAATCCTGAAATGGAAAGATTGGCTAATACGGACACTTGGATTCAAAATATTGAAAATCATCCAAGGAAGCTATGGCCGAGGAAATACAAATGGAAGTAAACTCAATTCAAGAGAATCCATTTCATGAAATTGAAGAAACATGGCAAGTTATTGGCCAAATGACAATTATTGCGAGTAGCAGCCCTTAGTTGATTTTATTACAAAGGAAATAAAGTGAAATAAACCCTAGTGAGGCAGATCGCATCGTGAAAGGAAAAAGTGATGATGATGTTTAAATTCTCACATATATATGTGATGCATGATGATGAAGGGGAGGGGGGTAATCCATGTTGAAATATGTAACTAGGTTCGGTCTTCATAATGACATATGTAATCATGATTTTGTGTATTTGATGTAAAGAGAAACATAAATTTATTATTATTAAATTCTTGAGGCATGGGTTTCATGCTCAAGGGAAATTTATTTTTAGGTCAAGCACCCATTGAGTGCTTCTAGGACTTGTCATTTGGTCTACAAGTCAGTTGAGTCAACGTCATGTATGGAAGACTCTTTTGGGCATGTTACATATTGTAAAGAAAATTAATTTGAGTCAAATCTAGAGTCAAAGACCCTCCAAGGCCTCGTCATAGTGAAAATAACAAGTCGACCTCTATGAGAGGATAAGTCGGCCTAAAGCTAGCAATTCCACCTAGCGAAAGACCTATATATAAGAAACACTTCAATCTCACTCGAAGGACTTACTCCACGTTAATGACCAAACCTTAAAGTATACAATTGTCTAGGATTTTGATGTATTGAGTTGTTTAGCTAGATGCAAATAAGTCTTGAGTCTATCTGTGTATCATAGATAGCTTTTTCTCAAGCTTATTAGAAAATTTAATTTTAGTTGGTTGCTGCAAGACTTGTTTCTTAAGTCAGTATGGTTGAGCATGGTGATTAATCATTTCATATCGTCATGATGTCTCGACACCTTTGGTGACATAAGAGAACCTTGATTTGAAAATGACATTTATAGTAATCTTTTCGATAGATAATAATGAGGCTGTCAAGGGAATTAATCTATAGATTGTGACCTATGTGTCAGTGAGTGACCCTGTTTCACATTTGTATACTAATGTTTAATGACAACCTGACGTATCTTTCTTTTTTCACAATAACCTTGGCATCTATATAGCAACAATATTCTTTGTGACATGGTGACAATGATCCCCTTTTGTGAACACTATTGAAGATTCATCTTGCAGTTGTTGAGTATAGTTGTTACAATAATTATGACTGAAGATTCATCTTGAGGTTGTTGAGTATAGTTTTTACAATGATTATGACTACATCTCCAGTGCTTCCAAATGGGCCTTGAAATTTCTTGTATCATTTTGAAAACACATTCTTGTCTTAAGCTAATGAATATTGGGCTAATTAATTCTTCTCCAATCTAACCAAGATAGTGTTGTGACCTCATAGATCCCTCCAAATGTGAAATCCCATCTTTGAAAGATGCTTACTGAAAAACTTCGGGGTAGACCTACCTAGCATGTTGATGTTGGGAAGGTTCATAAAACATAGCCACATAATACCATCCATTTGAACTTGGGGGAAATTGTCTACAATGCTTACAATTTCTGAAAACAAGAAATCTAGTGTTAAGAGCTCTTTAAATCACATTACCAAGGTTAAAAAACCATTAATGCCATCCACATGGGTATTTTCCAAATGATGTCTTAATAAAATATACCATGGGGCTCTCACTAATACACTTAAATTAAAAACAACACAGAACAATGTTTTTTTTCATTAAAGCAAAGGGAGGGTCTAATAACTCATCCTCACCTTGCATTTTATTCTCTATATAACTCTTCGAGACTGTAACTTTTTTTGTTCCACCTTAATAAGACACTAGTTTGAGTACATGAGGTTGTAGTTGGATTTTTGAACAAGAAGGTTTCAAAGGGAAGAGGGTCTAGACTTGTGATTGAACACCTTATTTGTTGCAAATATATTCATAAAGATTGATTAATTGATTTTTCATCATCATATAGATCAATTTTTATGTCATTTTATAGACATGCACATAATCAATCTTCCTAAAACATGGCTGATCTTTGTATGCCTTAGACCATTAAATGCCACGAATCATAGTGAGATGTGCTTGAGTGTGGATTGAGTAATCACATTGTGGGAATACTAATATGCATCTCTTATGTATATCACAAGAAGAAAGGTGAATTTTAGAATGCATGTGGGGTCATAAGAGAGGCATCATGTCATTATGTTAAGGATATTAATACAAAGCGGTGTAAAAAATGTTAATGAAAAAATAGATACTTACAATATCTAGTGAAAGTAGGTGTTTTTTAAATTGGGAAAATGCAATGGGTTAGTATTGGTAGGGGGTTAAATAAAGTGATTTTTAGAGGTATTTTCCAATATGTAGTCAAATTAAGGGTATTGTTTAGTATGCCATGAACGCACGTGATATGCCATAGGTTAATTGAGTGACGCCCCTGTGACTTTTATGGACTCAGTAACAACACGAAAAATTCACTACTGGAGTCATCTTTCAGCTCTTTTCTGACTCTCTAAAATTTAAAATATTGTCGAGATTCTTGTCGTTTTGAACTCGTTAACAAGCTGTGAAATAGTATCTACCCAGTATACGTTTACCCCTTTTTCGAGCTGGGATATATTATTTACGAAAAATGAATACCTTAGCCTATTGCGACTAAGAGGTTCTTTCAGACATTGTTTTTTACCTTTTTGGATCTGGGAGACTATTTATGAAATGGGCCATGCTAGAGTTTTCATTTATACATTCTTTTCAAACTCTTTAAACATGAAAAGATGTTGAGTTCTTTCTTTGTCAGACTCGTTAAACCTTGATGACATCGGACTTCGTCACCATGATGTTACTCAAGTTCCTCCTCCCTAGGGCTTGTAAAATGTACTAGGTTGGATTTTTCTGAAGGAAAAACTTACATTGCAAGCATATGTTATCTCCTTCAATCTTGTTTTGAAAAAAAAAATTGGGGTACTCGCCAGAAATGGTGGGGGAAAATGTAACCAAGTTTTGATTATGTTGGCAATATGTCGCTCTTGAACATGGCATTTGTTTGCATTCGTGTCAGGTTGGGGACATCTCATTTCGTTATTTTGCCTACATGGGTTTGGGTAATCCTTTTTGACCTCTCATCTACTCTTTGCCACGTCATCATGACCTCAGATCCTTTGATATAAAATAATACCAAATCCAGTGTCGTGTCACTGATATGTTCAAGAGAATTCTTGCCTCTACAGTTTTCAACCTTTCTCTGATTCCCTGTTGCTCCTGCTTCACTTTCATTATGTTCCTCTGTCTCGTGTCGATGATATGGGAAACATTATGGCCCTCCTTCGACTAGGTCATTTCCTGTCAACTTCAGCTCATTATCCAGGAATTTGATCTAGAGACTCCCTTCTGGTACCTTGGAGCCTGCATGTCTCAATGGCAGGTTTTTTGCATTCGACGCAAGGTTGACATCATTGGCCTTTGATTGAGTGATTCTGTGCGTGTTCGACATCAGATCATTGTTCAAATTCCATAGATTTTACCTTTTGTACCTTGAGGGCCATTGTCATTATTGATGGTTTCTCTCGTGTCTGTTAATGGCTTTCATCATTGGCTAGTAATCAGATGATTTTGCTACATGTTCAACTTCAGCTCATATATTCGGATGCTAGAAACTGTACTTGTTCGGGTCGAGATGGAGTGCAAGACCCTGGGTTTTGTCTGATAAAATCCAGGCTGTGAATTTTTGTGGATTATCATGACTTATTGCATGACTCTTTTGATTGGATGAATGCGACCATACCTAAGTCTATTTAATGATCCTTACTACTGGATTGCTGCGTCCATACCTCGGATCTCAGTTTTTATATACTCTATTATGGATGGTTGCACCCGTGCCACATGATTCATGTATCACAGATATCAGTTGTATTTGTAATTGTAGGTCTTCCAACATCATTGTTTGGTTCGAACGCATTCTCATAAAGCATCTCACTTCTCCCTCTCCCTCGGACTTCATGCTTTAGGGGGCATATGTTACACAACATTTTGTCATTGTCCCTGCAATCCCCAACTCACACATTGGAGGGTAGTTTCTATGACTGATAAGAAGTGTCATGCTTTTAAAATACCATCATTACATCCCTTTACATGAGAGAAATATTCCTTCTGTTGGGAATTCCTTTAGAAGAGCTGTAAAAACCCCTATTTTTGCCTTGGCGTGAGTAGCCAATTACACCCTCGCACCGAATGGGAAATTTAACACTGAGCCCACACCAGTTGGTGCTCTGTGCCAGTTAGATGCCCATGCCAAGCTTTTTATGGAATTTTAAAAAAAAATAGAGGTGGAGGTTCCACTCCAACCACCTAGAGGATGAGTCATTGGCAGTGGTTTTACTGAAACAACTACGAACTCCTTCCTTTAGCTAGTAGTTTCCACCTCCCTTAGAACTCTCGTAATGGATAGGAATCCCTCCCACCTTTGTAGAGATCCCAACCTCCTCTTCTCCCTCTTTAAAAGAAAATATCTCTCTTAGTACATGCTAGCTTGATCTGAATGGAAAATGGCATCAACCCATGGTATTCATCTACCCATGTTATCCATCCGCCTATGGAATTTACCCATGATATTGTAAGTGGCATCAACCCATGGTATTAATCCACCCATGATATTTATTCGCCCATGGTATTGTAAGTGACCCATGGTATGTATCCACCCATGGTATTCATCCACACATGGGATTTTCCCATGGTATTGTAAGTGGTATCTACCCATGGTATTGGCCTATGGTATCTACACATGGTATTGTAACTCAAAAAAGGCTATAAAAAACAAGCCTCAGTTTGTAAAAGGACAGATTGTCTACCACAATGTAGCTTCTACAGTTATTCTCTGTTTTAATAAAAACAAGTTTCTTTGTGGTTTTATTTGCTTTGTGTTCTCTCTTTTTTTTTTCTGGCATTCTAATTTTGCAGATCTTTTCAGATCTATTTCAAATTTTTAGATCGTGGAGGCCTCCCCCCAAGATCCGGATCAGTGGTATCAGATTCAGATTATGAATCCATGGGAATGAGGGTTTGAAGCATATTTCAGTTTCAATTTTTGGCAGCAATCTTCAACAAACTCCATGAATTTCTTGGGCGACGAGTTTGAACATCATATCTGAAAATTTTGGTAAAAAAATTACAAAATAAAAGACCAGATTTGGATTCCTTGCAAAAAAATACTCAAATTAAAAAAAAAATCAGCCAAATTGGAGTTCAGATGAGGGAGATATCGCTGATTCAAAATAAACAATATTGAAGCAATTTTTCTGACGACAATTCATGGACGGTGAATCTCCTGTCATTTTCCACAATTTTCAGTGAAAAATTTTAGAATAATGGATATAGATCTGAGCTCCTTTTTAAAATCACCCAATTTCAAAAAAAAAATCGGTCAAATCGGAGTCCGGATGTGGGAGTTATCGTTGATTTAAAATCAACTATTTTTTCAGAAATTTTGTGACGGCGAGACAGTTCCAGCGCGATTATGAGAGTCAAGATTCTCTAGATAGTGGTTTCAAACACATGATAAGATGCAGAATAATCATTCCATTTCCAAAAATAGGTTATAATAAATATTATGAGTTATATTGACCGAGTTATGCTCATTGTAAATATGGAGCAGCATTCGGAGCGGGTTCCCTTTGGAGACGTGCCCTCCCACCCCGCTTTAGTAGGCACCTGCTTCACATTCATTAGTTTCAACATAGCAAAATTTGGCTTGGGTTATTTGGAGACGTTCCCTCCCACCCCAAGCTATGTAGGCACCTGCTACTTCATCAACAATCAGCATCATGGTTATGGGTCAACCGCCCAAAATCATTTTCATTGAAGTCCATTTGCTAGGCCACAAACTGTTAGTCACATAGTTGGTCACAAGCATTACAGGGTATCTCTATCCTTGGATCTCCATTTTTCATGGCTTTGGTTCATCAAAAAATCCACACTTCATCGAAATCCATTTGCTAGGCCGCACACTGTGAATATCACAGTTGGTCACAAGCATTAGAGGGTATCTCTATCCTTGGATCTTCGTTCATCACAGTTATGGGCTAACTACACAAAACCCTTCTCTTCAGTGGCTCTTCATATTCAACAAAGGCATCTCAGGAGGGAACTTCACGCAATGGGGGCCATCGCTTCTTAAGGAGGGAGGAATGATATGAATGGAAAATGGCATCAACCCATGGTATTCATCTACCCATGTTATCCATCCACCTATGGAATTTACCCATGATATTGTAAATGGTGTCAACCCATGGTATTGATCCACCCATGATATTTATTCGCCCATGGTATTGTAAGTGACCCATGGTATGTATCCACCCATCGTATTCATCCACACATGGGATTTTCCCATGGTATTGTAAGTGTTATCTACCCATGGTATTGGCCTATGGTATCTACACATGGTATTGTAACTCCAAAAAGGCTATAAATAACAAGCCTCAGTTTGTAAAAGGACAGATTGTCTGCCACAATGTAGCTTCTACAGTTATTCTCTGTTTTAATAAAACAAGTTTCTTTGTGGTTTTATTTGCTTTGTGTTCTCTCTTTTTTTTTTCTGGCATTCTAATTTTACAGATCTTGTTAGATCTATTTCAAATATTTAGATCGTGGGGGCCTCCCCCCAAGATCCGGATCATAGCTGAAGTTGGAGAAGTAGACATACTATAGCTGAATTACTAGAGAAGATAGAATAAGAAGGAATTGCATTGAGGAAGCTTGATTCCATGACTTCTAAGAGAGCTTGAGTCCATGCCTTCATCCCGTTTGAATTCCCTGACGAAAATTTTAGACACTCTTCGCGTGAACCCCATTGAAGGATACTGCGACTTGAAAGCATCAGTTGTACTCTTCCTTCTATTAATTTATATACATGACTACTGTTTGGTTCTGCTATAGTGTTATGATGTTTACTTAATGCAATAGGTCTAGCCCTCTTTAACTGGATAATAGTTATGAGTGAAACCATTATGTCGTATGCTGTTCTTGTTCTTTGTCCTATGTACAGGTATCTAAGCGTAACATCGAACAGATTGTGATTTGCCGAGGCAGGAGCAAGAGGCTACTACTCTTTCTACAACGACGACAGCGTTGGATTCAAGGTAGGTCAATCTACCATGTATTTTGTTCATTCATTAACTAGGAAGCAACACTTTAGCATGTCATTTTGTTGCTAGACCCACCCTAGGGCTAGAGGGATCGTCTATGTCTGCAGAGAGGATTTACCTTCATAACACACTTCGTAATTGGCTTAATGCAACAACGATGTAAAATTTCTTGTAGTTTTCATCACATTACATGTGTCTCAATTAACTCTATTTCAATGAATCATAATAGAGCTAGCTACACACACAATAACCTCATTCAAGAACATCTTGAAAGCTGGTAATGTTGAGAAGTGCAACAAGAAAGTCTCAATTTGACTTTTCCTCGGTCAAATTGAGAAAATTTGAATTTTCCACATCAGCAGACAACTTGGATGCAATTAACTGAGGTTACATAGCTTTTGTAACTTAGTTATCTCAGTAAATTTGAGTTCGAAGGCTTGGATTTCAGTTAAGCATGTGTGATCACTAAATTTTAGTACTCTACTTCAGTTTTATTAAGTTTCATTTAGTTAAACTAGTTCTAATTGTTTATAGAACTATTGGAAGGTTTGTCGTGTAGTGGGAAAAACGTTTAAATCAATGATTATACAATTAACTAATCAATCAACCTAGAATAGCTCCTGCATGCATAGAATTCGAGTTCCCTAACTGTGATGAAGATTCCAGGGCAGTGTAGGAAGTAGTTGTGAACTGGTT
This sequence comes from Pinus albicaulis, assembly GCA_034641835.2. Taxonomy (NCBI): domain Eukaryota; kingdom Viridiplantae; phylum Streptophyta; class Pinopsida; order Pinales; family Pinaceae; genus Pinus; species Pinus albicaulis. The sequence goes on from CM076576.1 coordinate 608,434,083, forward strand.
TGAGTGTACAAGTGTTCCATGCAGTCAGATGATAAACATTAGGAATTGTGAAATCAATAAGAGGAAAAATCCTAAATAATAGGGACCTAATTCCTGGAGATTTTCGTAAGGAAATAGGGGATAAAGTAGAGGAATAAATTGACTAAGTCTGAGTCAAATCTTCTCATTGAGGAGAGAGATAGGTTATTCACTTTTCGTCTGTGCTCAGTGTAGGAAAGCAATTTTAATACATCTATATTCATCTGATTAATGCAAAGAGGCTTGATGGATTTTTCCTAGTTGGGTTCGCCTAGAAAAATACTATGCATGTGTATTATTTCTTACTGGATGTTTGAGATTATTACTCTAAATTGTGAATTGAATTATGCATATTACTAGAGTAGAATCGTGTATGTTGATGTAGAATAAAATTTATTGACAAGTTTTAATTATATCACCATATTTCTACATGGTACCTATGGAAGATTCACATTAGAACAAGAATTTTGAAGTTTTTTCTCAGGATGTTCGAATTTGTAGCTTCAGTGCAGTAGGATTTCTTCAGGCTTAGGAAAATGACCTTCAACCCACTGAGATTGGAGTATGCATTGGAAGGAAGCTCAAATTTCATTGCATGTAAGGATCACATGGAGGAAGTGATTTATGATAATGAACTGCTGGATTATTTCATGAGAGACATTCAAAAACCAAGATCAACTGATGTCAGGAAGCTAGCCTAATTGAAGACATATCTAGCCAAGGTGAGGAGAATAATATTAGAGGAAGTGTGAGACCACATTGTCTCAAATATCCATGAAAAAGAAACTCCTTTCGCAATGTTGCAAGCACTGAAACATATATTTCAAAATCACAGTGACCATAGAAAATTGGCCCTCAAAGAAAAGCTTTGAAATATTAAGATGCAAAAGAATGATATTACTCCATAGTATCTCAATACATTTACACAATTTTGAGATGAGCTTGGAGGGGCTGGTGTGAATGTTGAAAAATATCACCTTGTGAGGCTATCTCTTTGAGGCATTCCTAAAATATGGCATAGCTACCAGGACTCGGTGAATGGGAGGGAGAAATTACCGAATTGGGAATTTTTGTGGTCTGATTTGGTTCAAGAAGAGATTAGGAAGAATACCAGAGATGGAACCTCATCCAAGGGAGAGTATGAAGAAAATTTTGCATTGGTTGGAAAGGGAAATAAGGTAAAAGGGAAGAAATTCCAAACCAAAATAGAATCCATCCAAGGGGGCAAGAAGAAAGACTTGTCCAAAATAAAATACTTCAATTTTGATGAATTCACGCACTATGCTACAAAGTGTCGACACAAAAATTCTAAGAAGAAGAACTTATGAGGAGCAATAAGTGAGGAATTGGCTACATAGTTTTTGTTAGACTTCACCCTTTTCCGTTTCATGACCTTCTCTCTGATGGGGAGTGTGTGCTACTTGGATTCTGGTGCCTTGTTCAACATGATAGGGTGTAGAGATTTTTTTAGTGACCTGTAAGAGAAATATATCCATATGCGTATTGAGCTTGGGGACGACAGAAAGTGCAATGATACCAGAATTGGTACAATAATATTTAAGAGGGAGTTAGGATCCCCTCTTCCCCTCAAATATGTCACATTTTTTCCAAGACTAAAGAATAATATCATATATGTGGCAGTTCTGGAAGAGAATGGTTATGATGTGATCATTAATAAAGAGAAATAATTCCTAAGAAACATAGTAAGGGTAAAGAAGATCAAGGTTTTGGTGAAGAAAATATTAAATATGGATGTGGAATATTGTGTTTCATTAAGCAGTAAGGTAGAGAAATTGCATAGTTGTGATGTTGGTGAAATTTGGCACAGGATATTGGGCCATTTTCATCATGGTACCCTGAAAATTATGCATAAAATAACCATTGTCCTACCTAAATTAGAAATTTAGCAGCAAGATGTCTCCAAGCTTTGTACCTTGGGGATGTATGTGAAATCCACATTCCATGAAAGAGACAACAAAGGAAACATCATCTTGGAAAGAGTCCACTTTTATTTTAGTGGACCTTTCTCAACATGCTCCACTACCAGGCATAAGTACTATGTTATTTTTATTGATTATTTCTAAATGAAGTGTTAATCCTCTTCATGCAGAAGAAACATGAGACATTCTCAAATTTCTTAGAATTCAAGGAACTAGTTGAGAAACAAATTGGAAAGAAGGCGAAAGCTCTAGGGTGTAACAGTGGAGGTGAGTATGTTTCGATTGAATTCAAGGATTTCTACGTGAAAGAAGGCATTTGAAGAGATCTTACAACACTCCAAAGTCCACAAAAGAATAGGGTAGATGAGAGAAAGAGCCATAGCATTGTGGGAGTTGTGAGAGAAATGCTACATGACCAAGACCTACCACTAATTTTGTGGGAAGATGCATGTAACACAACATTCTACTTGCAAAACCATATTCCTCATCAATTCTTGGTATGATTACACTAGAGGAGGATTTCTCCCAGATAAAATTGGATGTGTCTCTCTTCAAAATTTTTGGAGCCTATTCTTACTTCCATGTCTCCAAATATTCGAGGAAGAAGCTTGCGCCGACAAAAAATTTGGAATTTTTTGTGGGTTACACCAATAATTTACACAATTACCATGTTTACTTACCTTCCCTCAAGATGAAAATTGTGCAAAGGGATGTAAATTTTTATGAGGAGAAAGAAATGTCGTGCTCTCTTGATAGGGAGATTCGGATCCCATTAGAAGAGGATATTTTGGTTCCAAAGGAGGAGCCTTAGGAAGTTGTGGAGAAGCTGAAAATAGAGGGCCAGAGATTAGATACATTAAATTAGGAAGAACCATCTAGATAAGGCATAAAAAGAACCGGGGAATTTGATAGATTGATTCAAGATGTGAGGTAGAATGTGGGAGCTCCTTCAAATTTCCGCAGGAAAATGAGGTCACTTGAGAGGTACATTGGCTACATGGATCTAATGAATGAGATAGTAGAGACTGAGCCATCCTCTTTTGAGGATACATTTGAGCAACTAGTTTGGGTTGACGCAATGTTGGAAGAATACAAATCCATCATGAAGAAGAATGTTTTGGAAGTGGTCTCAAGACCAATAGATATATGAGTTGTGGGTTCGAGATGGATCTTCAAGGTTAAGAATGCAACAAACATAAGCATAGAGAATTATAAGGCCATATTTATGGCAAAAGGGTTCTTTCAATTTTATGGAATTTACTATGAGGAAAAAATTTCTCTCGTAGCAAAGTATTCATCCATTAAATCAATTATTGCAATGGTTGCACAAATGTGATGGAAGACCCACCAGATGGATGTAAAAAAAACATTCTTGCATGGGGTTATTAATGAGGAGGCGTACATTGAGAAACCAGAAAGTTTTCAGACATTTGATCGGGAGTATCATGTGTCCAAACTTAGATGAGCATTGCACATTGTCAAGAAGGCACCCTGAACATGGTACACCAGGATCGATAGTTATCACACTAGATTGGGCTTAACCAAAAATTAAGTGGATGTGAACCTCTAGCATAGTTTGTTAAAAGTTAAATTTCTTATCATTGTTTTATATGTTGATGATTTAATATTAACAGGTGATGAGAAGTTGATGAAATATTTCAAGGATGACATTGCAAGGGAATTTGAGATGAAAGGCATGGGTCTCATGCACTACTCCCTCGAGCTAGAAGTATGGCAAGATGATGAGGAATTTTTGATGTCTCAATGAAATTTTGTCAATGATATACTGCAGAGATTATGAATGGAGATTTGTAAGCCCATGAAGACACCTCTAGTGACCAACTAGAGAAAGGGGAATACCACATTGGCTGAAGAGGTGGATTCTACCATTTACCTGTTATTAGTTGGTTCATTGATGTATCTTGGGAACACTTGACCATATATGCGCTATGTAGTCAACTAGCTGAGCCAAGCTATGTTTAGGCTGACCAAATTGTATTGGAAGGAAGCTAAGCATGTTTTTACAGTTCCTCAGAGGGACCACCCCGTATGGATTATTGTATAGATGGAAAGAGGGAGTGAATTCATCTGGCTTCATAGATGAATTTTTTTCAAGGAGTACATCCAAACGAAAGAGTAAATCATGTGGAATTTTCAGTGTTGGTTCCGCATTGGTTTCCTGCTACAACAGGAATAAAATACTTTTGGGACTCAACTCGATTGAATTTGAATACATGGTTGTAATTCAAGCAGCATGTGAGGTAATATGGATGTGAAATATACTTTTTGGATTGTTTGGTCATATGATGGATTCTACTGTGATCTATTGTGATAATGAGATTTGCACTAGCCTCTCGCATAATATAGTACCTCACAATCAAACCAAGCATATAGATATATGGTATCATCATTTATGGGACTATGCGCAGAGGAGGGAAATGTTATTACAATACATCTCGACAGAGGAAACAAATGTTGACATCTTCACAAAGGCCTTGTGATGATCTATATTTAAAAATTGCATGAGGTTTGCGAAAATTTTCAAGTGATTCAATTAGGGTTTAAGCCTCTTTTTTTGAAAGTAATAAACACATAAACATGAAATTTAAAATATTTTTTTTGTAGAAAAACATAAGAAAATATCACCATAATTGTAAACACACAACACAATTGATGGAGGAGTTCAGCCATCTTAGGCTACTTCTCCTGGTCCAGCTTCCAATGGTTAGCTCTCTTTCTTTATTCTCAAAAAATGGTTTTTATTTACATTTATAGCGCTCAAATGGTTGTGGTGATAGCTCCAATGGCTTTAAAATTGTCAAAAACCCTATCTAGCCTCTTTCTGCTCCCAAAAAGGCCAAAAACTGAAGAATTTATGATCTCCACATGGTTTCTAGCAATTCATCCTACAATTTAGACTTGCCTACAAACTGCCCTAAAATTTTGCCAAAAAAATGCTAATTGAGAAATTTTTCTGCCAACAACCAGCGCAAATTGTGAGACCATTAATTTGAAAAATGTAGCCTATAGACCGAATTTTTATTATTAATGGGCGGCCATATTATTTTGATATAAAAAATGTGCCCAGGGGGGTCAGGCTAAGCACTGGCCCCTGGTCCTGACCCTTATTTTTGTGGGAGCGGTGACCAAGGCTAGGGGTAGCCCCAACCCACCCCCAAACGTGCCAACGCACAACATTTAAACAAAAATTTGGAACCAATATAGTTAAGTGACAATGCATAGCGCATTGGTAAAGTGTCGGTCTTGCCACCCATAGGTGTTGTGTTCGATTCTGCCTGAGTGTTATCCGCCCACAACCAAAGTTTTGGTCGACCATGAGGGTACCATATGGAAAAATTTGGTTGGCCCATGTGGCATTCCCTAGTTCATCTACCAATCAACCAATGAGATCGCTCCATATCAAACCAATAAAAACATGACAAGTATCACACTGCGAATAGCCAAAAAGATCTCGTAGACCGTGCATAATCAGGGTCTAGTCAGTAGCTAACTAGGCAACCTTGTGCATCCTAAAAACCATTTTTTTTTAGTTATTTTCAAAAAAAGACATAACACGATTGCAGGAGAATACAGAGTTTGTTTTTGTGAAATGATTTATGACAGATTTAGAGTGACAAGATCTATGCAAGAACACAAGTTTTGTTCCATTATGAGAAAGTTGAATTTCAAGCATAAAATTGATCCAGTAGATCGTTCCTCCCCACTAGAAACTTTTGGACCCAAAAATATAACTTTCAGTTTACAAACAGATGATGGTACAATTCCCTCACCCTTCTATTCTCAATCCATTTTGCTTTGCTTGTATTTATACCCTTGAGCCCCACACGAAGATATTCCACATTTCCTCGTTTTGAAGTCCTTGTTAAACTATCAAGGATAGTGTCTTGTTGCCATTTTTCAAGATATTCAGGAAATAAATCTTCAATTGAAGGAATTTGAACATTCTCTCCTTGATCTTCAATCAAAGGAGATCATACAATCTTAAATTCTCAGCATTAACAACTCCATGAATTTACATGTATCAAGAAAAATCCAACCTTAAGGAATTGTTACCAATATTTTCCAGAATTTTGAATGGACCATATCAAATTGGTTTCCGCTTTTTACCTTATCCTTGGAGTCTTTCTTTGCTAATGTGAAGGCAAAATTCATCACCGACTTGAAATTTTTTGATCTACACGATGCTTATCATGTCTTGTCTTTTACTTGACTTAACTCTTCTCCAACCGCTTGTGAATTGTTTGATGTACCAATTGAACTTGTTCAATGAATCTTTTAGCTTTTCCTATGTCACTATGACCATCAATAGAAAAATATTTCGCAAAGATAAAATATAAATGAGATTTAGGCAAGTATCCAAAAAATGCCTCAAAAGGAAAGGTTTGAGTCGAAGTGTGATTGGCTCGGTTGTAAGCATGGTGAATATAGTGAAAATTTTCATCCGACAACTTAGGATGTTGATTCAGCCAAAAGGCCTATTTTACCCACATACGCAGAAACTTTAAACAAGTATGCCTGTTCCCAAGATTTAATACTCGTAAAAGAGTATACACTCCAATATACACACAGAAATAAGCTTTGTGGAAACCAAAACCAATCCTTCTACTATGCGCTTAAACCTTTAGCTTACCCTTCTATTCTTTCCCATGACTCTTCACACTTATCAAGACTCTTTACTGCACAATTCCGCATCGCGAACCTCCCTCGCAATTTTTGTATCGCAGATCACAACAAATATGAAGTCGCACGTCGCACAAAATAACATACAACCTTAACAATAACCATATATCTCTGTCGATGAAAACTTTCACTCAACTGTGATGTAATCTCCACTGTTGATCTATGTCAGATCTAACGTTCCTTCTATACCTCTTCGCATATTGGTGAACTTATCAATTCACACTTTGTAGAGTTTAATCTCTGTTGTTACCTACTTGTGCCATATCGCATGCGATATGCGCGTGGACCTCATTGGCATGTGCTCCTCTTCACCGCATCGAAAATAAAACAACTTACCAGGATATGTTTTAAACTTAAATACTGAAATCGTTGATTGCGATGTGCGCTTGACTACTCCACCTGACACGTGTCCACTTCACATTTTCCCTGATTTAACTTGTGAATTCAATCTTAGCCGTTCATATTTGAAACTGATCTTTAAAGTTTTAATCTTTGCGATCCGTTCCCTTCTTTTGGAAATATTTCAAAGGCTTTGTTTCCTAGGTCTTTTCTTCTATTTATTCAACTATCACCGCTCTGTGTCTCCATTTCCTTCACACTATCCTTCCTGAGCTTGTTCAGTATTTAAAAGCATTAATCTCTCCTAAGCTTGTTCTTCTGATTATTCGTATAACCATTACATTGTCTCAGGCCCGAATACAGAACACCCTTCTGTATTACTTCTCTAAATCAAAAATTTGGATTTGTTCCTTCTCAACCTGAATTCAATTTATAATTTCTCTAGACTAGAATCACACATGATTCTACCGAGTCACTAAGTCCTTATCGCTTCGAAAGACTTACTATTTAATGAGAATTCACATAACAATGGTTTATTACAGAAACACCATAATTTCTCAATCACGGATCGCTCAACTCGTAATTAAAAGAGCGACACACAGTCACTTTGAATTTGATTTTTCATTAACCAAAAAATGTACAAGTACAAATAAAAGCTACTTACAATATAGCTTTGGCCTGCTGCTCTCTTGGCATGGCCTTCTCTTCCTACATAAAACCCTCTTTGTCTCTCACTCTAGGCTTGATCTTCTTTCTTTAATTTGGCCTCTCCTTTTTCGAAGCTTATAATTGAATTTATAACACAATTTCAAGCTTATCCAACCCTCACTCAACTCCTATAAACTTGTAACTAATTTCAATTTCTAAGGAAATCCTAATTTATGACTTCTCTATCTTCTTAGCATAAACAACAAATATTCTCTCTAATATCCCTTTTCTTAAGGGGATTTTTTACATTGACTCAACACTTATTGACACCTAATCATTAAGAATATTCCCTACCAATGGTCACTAAGAAATAAAATGTTTTTTACATGAGTTTTACAATGTATCTTTTACAATGTTTCCTCATTGAAAAAATGTCAATACCCTAAGGTATGATTTCTACTTTGAATTTTGACTTAAAGCAGATGCTCCTGCAGTAGACTCCCCAGGTGAAAATAATCATGATCTCTAGATCATGTGTCTTTAATAGTTGTCCTCTTGTATTCCAAGCTATGTTCTATAGTTTTTCTTTGGTTTTTGTTGTTGTTGTTTGTTGTTGTTCTCTAGGTATCCATACTTTATGATGCATTGCCCCACTGGCTATGCTCTCACATTCTTCTGTCGTATTTCTCTTGATGTTGCTGCTTTGCTTCCTAGCTACTATCTTCTTCTGAGACTCCTTCACCATAAAATTTATTATTCTTTCAATCTCCATGTCCATTTTATCTTCTAACTGGTACTCACTTTTCCAATTGTCTTCAAACTGACGTTTCTTATATTCTCTTTTAAGTTGTTGGATTCTGACTACCATTATTACATCCTTAGCCTCTTATTTCTTCTGAACTTTCATCTCATCTCCAAACAACCTCTGTTTAATATTTTTGATAAAAACATCTACTCAGATGCTTCCAGTAAACAGTTCAGCAATTCACTTTATACCTGATTCCTTTCAAATGCCTCATCACTGTGATGTTCATCAATTCCAGCATATATTTCTTCCTCTTCCTTGAGAACCCTCAATTATTTTCCTTCAACTCCTTGACTAATCCTGGTAGCCATTTCAGCTTCCTTCAGCTCTAAGACTGATTCCTCTTTGGCATGAGACATGTCTACCTCACCTTTACCCAATTTCAATTGTGCATTTAGAATATTCATTCCCTAAGTTGCTATTATATCCTCCAAAAGACATAACACATCCCACAAATATGTCATCTCACTTGGAACTTCTTCCAAAAATTATATACAATCATCACTATCTCATTCTTTGTCACAAGTCCAATTTCTTGGTGACACTACTTCTTCATTCTTCATCAGAATAAAATTCTGATCCTCTATCTTCATGACAAATTTATATGTCTGTCCAATAGTCTTATCTTGGTCAATCAGATAAGCCAATTCCTCCATGTCATCAATAATAACAGGTTCCTTCATATGAGACATAAATTTCTCATCTTCCTTGGAGATACTTCCTTCACTAAGCAAGGAATTTATGAACTCCTTCTGCTTCAATAACTCAACTTGACCTTCATCTAAAAGACAATCATCATTGTAATTTTCTTGACAATTCTCAACTTCATTCAAGACAATTCCAAGAGACGGATTTCTTTCTGAAACACCTTCAAACACAATCAAATTATCAATCTCAAAATCACAAGACGCAATGGTATCATTTGATGATCTAGTCACCAAATCTTCCTCTTGCTATTCTAAGTCCTCTACATGACTCACAAAATATTCAATGGTATTCTTATCAGCCTCCTCAAGCACTTCAATCGGTTGCTTGATATCCTTCTCCACTTCTTCTTTCTTTTGGTCATCATTGTGAGCCAAACTTCCTCTGTTTTCAACTTTAGCATGCTAAAAAACAATATTTCTCTCCAATTCTGTATAAACTTAAATATGAGATCTAACTGTCTCAAAACTCAAATTCTATCTCTATTCTTTGTCTTCTTTGACATCACCTACAAACATACACAAATTGTTAATTTAAAAATCATAAGGCTCAATTTCCTCAACTGATGTTTCAGACATCACTGCTCCATCTTCAAGTTCAAAAGAAACTTGTTCATCTCCAAAAAAATTGTCTTGTTGTAGCTCAACTCCTTCGAGCTTCTCTATCCTCAATTCAACATCCATAATATGCTCAAGCTTCATCAGCTCCTCTATTAAATGTACATTCACCTCCTGTTCTCTCTTCTATTGTAGCTTATGCCACTTCATTTTCTTTCTCATTCTATAACCAAATGTCTGGCCTTCTTTACTTATCTAAAACAACTTCATCAACAAATTAAATTACATTCTTATCTCAACCTTTTCTCTCTCATACTCTTCATCCATGCCATCTACCTTGACATATTTCTTCACTTTTCTTCTACTATGGTCTCCCTTAGAACCTCTACTATGACTATTAGTAGTAATCTTCTCCTATATCTCTATGAGTTCCTCACTCACTATGAGTCGTAATTAAGCCTGTGCGATAACAAGTCCTCCTTGTTGCATTTACCTCACCAAGATTTCCTCTGTACTTGGCCACTAGTCCACTCTCTAGAACTTTCTTTTAGCATTCCTCTGCTCCTTCTAGGCTTCAACTCATATGTACTTTTGAGAAAACAATTTTTCTCTTCTATTTCAATCACAAATGAAATACTAGCTTCTGGACACACTCTTATTTCACTCAGAAATCCTTGCCAAATTCCTTCATCACTGCTTCTTAAAGCTATGATCTTCTTCTGCAGAGATACTTCATTAGTTGCAACTATCAATATTCAATCTGTCTTTTATCCTGCAAAACTGAAATCAGAGTTAAATAAAAAAATACCTGCATGGTTTCACAAGCAGTCTCCATCCACTCTTTACATTTGAGTGAACCTCCATTCTCCAGAAGAAAACAACCATCATTGTGCTTTCTTTATGCTTCTGCAATCTCTTCTTAAGTTCACACTGAATCTTATTATGTTATGCTACCAAATGTCTTATGCATAGTTTAGATATGCAATCTTCATTTATAACAATTTTTTTTTATTTACTCACTTTGATACCAAAATGATGCAGCCAAAAAGCCAGTTTTACCCACATACACATAAAGTTTAAACAAGTATGTCCATTGCCAATATGTAATACTCGTAAAAGAGTATACACTCCAATATACATGTAGAAATAACCATTTCGGAAACCCAAACCAATCATTCTTTTATGCGCTTAAAACTTTAGCTTACCCTTCTATTCTTTCTTGCGACTCTTCACACTTACCAAGACTCTTTACTGTGCAATTCTGCATTAAAAACCTCCATCAAAATTTTCGTATCAGAGATCATAACAAATACGACATCATACGTCATACAAAATAACATACAACTTTAACAATAACCATATATCTATGTCGATGCGAAATACCACTCAGTTGCGATCTAATCTCCGCCATTGATATATGTTATATCTAACGGTCCCGCTATAGCTCTTCACATATCAGAGAAATTATAAATTATCACTTCACAGAGTTTAATCTCAGTCATTACCGACTTGTTCCATATCGCATGTGATATGTGATATGCATGTGGACCTCGCCGGCACGTGCTCCTCTTCACCGCATTTCAAATAAAGCAACTTACCAGGAGATGCTTTAAACTTAAATACTGAAATTGCTGATTGCGATGTGCGCTTGACTGCTCCACCCATTACATATCCACTTTGGAATTTCCCCAATTTAATTTGCAAATTCAATCTTAGTCATTTATCTTTGAAACTGATATTTGCAGTTTTAATCTTCGCCGTCCATTCCCTTCCTTTGCAAATATTTCAAAGGCTTTGTTGCCTAGGTCTTTTCTTCTGTTTCTTCGACCATCACCACTCTACCTCTCTGTTTCCTTCACACTATCCTTCTTGACCATGTTCAGTATTTAAAAGCGTTAATTTCTCCTGAGATTATTCTTCTGGTTATTCGTATAACCATTACAATGTCTCAAGCACGAATAAAGAACACCCTTCTGTATTACTTCTCGGAATCCAAAAATTTGGATTTTTTTCCTTCTCGACCCACGTTCAATTTATAATTTCTCTAGACTAGAATCATACATGATTCTACCCAATCACTAAGTCCTTATCACTCAGATATACTTACTTTTTAATCAAAATTCACATAACAATGGTTTATTACACAAAAACCATAATTTCTTAGTTATGGATCACTGAGCTCGTAACTAAAGGAATGACACACAATCACTATGAATTCAATTTTTCATTAATTAACAAATGTATAGGAAAAAATAAAACGTGCTTACAATCTAGCTTTGGCCTACTACTCTCTTTGCATGGCCTTCTCTTCCTACATAGAACTCTCTCTGTCTCTCTCTCTAGGCCTGATCTTCTTTATTTAATTTGGCCTCTACTTTTTCAAAGCTTACAATTGAATTTATAACACAATTTATAGCTTATCTAGCCCTCACTCAACTCCTTTTAAAAAATTGTAACTGATTTCTCTTTCTAAGGAAATCCTAATTTATGAATTCTATATCTTCTTAGCATAAACAAAAAATATTCTCTCTAATATCCCATTTCTTAAGGGGATTTGTTACATTGACTCAACACTTATTGACACCTAATCACTGATCATATTCCCTACCAATAATCACTAAGAAATAAAACATGTTTTACATGATTTTTACAATGTATCTTTTACAATAGTTCCTCCTTGAACAAATGTAAAGACCCTAAGGTCTCATTTCTACTTTTACTTTTGACTTAGAGCAGATGCTCCTGCATCAGTTGCTCGTTGCAATAACCAAGAAGAATATGTATCTCTATTTTGTTCACCACCTCTTTTTGGCCTCTTGTTTTCTAATGAAATGTTGTACTCTTTTTTCATTCGGTGTCAATGAGTCCCCACAAGCTTGGCAAAAAGTTCTTGAAAAAGTGAGAATTTCGATCATTAACAATGGATGTGGGCAACCCAAAATGCACCCATACATTCTGGAAATTAACTGAGCGGTTTGTTCAGCAGTAACCTGATTTTTACAAGGAATATAAATACACATTTTGTTGAACTATCCATAGCTACATAAAGATAATCACGACCTCTCCTAAACATAGGTATAACTCCTACAAAGTCCATAGAAACACTGTCCCTTGGATGAGAAGGTACATGAAGTGGTGTATACAATCCCAACTTTCTATTGATAGGCTTACTGACAACACATAATAAACATCCACTTACAAATCATGACACGTTTTTAAGCATATGAGGCCAATATAAATACCTCTATAATTGTGCCACTATATTACCTACACTAAAATTACCAACAACAAGAAAATTATATGCCTTACTTATGATGTTGAATCTCTCCCCTTGTGGAATACAAATCTTGCCAAGATGGTACAACAAGTTATCATGCACATGATAATCCACTTCCTATACTTGGTTACCTTGAAACAAAGTGGCATATACATCTTTTAAATCATTATCTAAAGAATATTCTTCAACATAACCGTCATCCGTGACATAAATATTCTTAAGAATAATGGTTGCACTAACAATTTTTCTAGAATGCATATCACCAAACTTGTTATAGATATCATTCTTATACCTTATCCCCAAGTGGAATTATTGAATAAAACCCATCCATCGAAACTGCCTTGCTTGCTGCAAATTTATTTGTGATTGAAAGTATTTCCATGGTTGATGATCCATGTGAATGATTGCTTCTTTACCCATTAAGTAGTGTTTCCACTTTTTCACACTTTGCACCAATGCATACAATTCCTTTTCATATGTAGGATAGTTAATCCCTGAACCATTAAAAGTTTCTAAATGAATATAGATGGGCTTACCATGTTTCATTAGGAATACACCCATGCAATAGTCGATTGCATTAGGATGTATCTCAAATTACTGTGTCAAGTATAGAATTTCAATTATAGGAGCTGAAGTGATCTTTTCCTTCAATGCATCAAATTATTTTTTCTCCTTACCTCCCCAATGAAAGACCTACTTCACACGTGTCAATGCATGCAATGGAGCTTCTATAGAAGATATGTTAGAAATAAAATTCCTCCAATATTTGGCTGCTGCCAAAAAACTTCTAACCTTTGTCACTATTTTGGGCCTTGTCCAGTTCAAAATGAGAACAACCTTTGAGGCATCTATTTTCAACTCTCCTCCTCCAACAATATTACCAAAATATACTAAGTTTTACCAAACTCACATTTCGACATCTTTAAAAACAATTATTCTTTCTTAAAGACATCTAATAATTTTTTGACATGCATGAAATGTTATTCATGGGACTTGCTGAAAATGAATACATCATCTAAATAGACTATCAGAAATTCACCTAGAAAATTCCTCTCCACATCATTCATTACATGCATGAAAGTAGCAGGAGCATTACAAAAGCCCAAAATACATAACCAACCATTCAAACAAACCTTTCTTTGTTTTGAATGTTGTCTTACTTATGTCTCCTTCAATTATTTTGATTTGATGATAGCCACTCCTCAAGTCCACCTTAGTAAAATACACAAAGTCTTTGATTTGATCAAGTAAATCATCAATTCTATGAAGTGGGTAATCGTTCTTACTGTAATCTTGTTCAATGCATGGAAGTCCACACACATGCACCCTATTCCATATTTATTAGGCACCAAAATAATAGTTTAACCACATGGGAAAGTACTTGGTCGGATGATTCCCTTGTCAGGAAATTATTGGATTTATTTATTTATTTATTCATTTTCCATTAGCAACATCTTGTACATGCCAATGTTAAGAAGAGGACAATCTTGTTGCAATCAGATTTCATGTTGGATTCCTCTTTTGGGAGGCAATTCTTTAGGCTCCTAAAACATCTAATCATATTGGTTAACAACCTCAACCAAATCATATTTCAACTTTGAATCAAAATTGTGGAAGGCTTCATTATCAAAATCATTCTTTTGTTTGACCATTAAAATCACATAATTCTTTCTAGAGTTAATAAGTCTCTTCATTTGTCGTGCATTCACAAGTGAAAATTTTAGTTTATGTTAGTGTGCTCTAACAATGTACTCAATAACATATTTCAACAAGAGATACTTCTTTTCATGGTGATGAAAAATAGATTTCCTATCATAAAGATATGGGATCCCAAAACAATACCAGAAATATCCACTGGAAGTACTTCAAGTTCAACTTCATCAAGAAAGTTTGATGTAACTGCAAATATAAATATGCATTTCCTTGTCACTTGTAAATTTTCATTCTTACACATCCAACCTAAAGGATAAGGTTTTGGATGAGGAATGGTCTCTAAATTAAACTTCTTGACTAAGTCATCAAATAAAAGATTTTCTTGTGAACCACTATCAAAGAGTGTATCAATTTTGTTATTCTTTGAAATAACATGAATGTGTAAAAGTTAAATTCTTTTTCTCTCATCTTGAGTATCAATAGGACAACTTGAATAACTAGTTCTTGCTGTGTCCTTACCTTTCAAACCCATTTTTGTGATCTTTGTTTCATCTCCTGAATCAGATCCTAAATCATGTTATGTAGTTGTAGCTATCTTTTGCTTCCCTTTGTTGTTAAAATTTTTGGGTCTCATCTCAGCATGAAGTTTCCAACAATGTTATTCATCATGAACATATTTTGCACAATTTTTGCATGTTAATTTTTCTCCCTCTTTCTTAATGGAAGCATTCTTGTACCCTTTTCCTTTGAATTTACCATTTCCTATGTCTCCAGTTTTCAATTAATTTTTGTTTCCCTCTCGTGCAACAATTTTACCTCTTTCTTCTAGGTGTGTAGCACGTACACAAACATCATCCAAAATTTTAGGGTAAAAAATGAGTATGGTATGTATCAAATAGCAATGAAAACCTCCAATGTATTTCAGAAACATATCTTTAGATGATAAATCTACACCAAATATTAGTGCTCTTATTCTAAATTATTGAGTATAGCTTTGCACACTTGACCCTTTAATTGCCTAATTTTTTGAAAATCCATGACATTTTTTTGCATGTATGCTAATCGATAGAATTGTCTTCTTAGTGTAGCAACAAAATCGTTCCAAGATGTTAATACCTTACCATGTTTCTTCATGTCCTCTTGAATTTTGGCTTCCCACCAAATAAGAGTTGTACCTTCAAACCTTAATTAAGTAAGATGAATCTTGGTGTCATCATCCTTGATCCTTTGTATCCTACAATACACTTCAATTAGGTGAACCCAGTTATCTAATCTCTCAGCATTTACCTCACCATTATACATAGGGAATTCAAATTTTATGTCAAGTTTCAACAATGGAGTTTTTTCATGTCCCTTTGGAGAATGTGGAAGTGTTTATGAAGGAATTTTTGTGGAAGAATATGATGGTGAAGATGGTAGCGAGGATGGAGGTGAAGATAATGGTGGTGTAAAAGGTAGTTTTTAACCATTATGATTACCTTTTGGAGGCTTGTATCCATCTGTTCCATATCCTTTTGAAGACTTATCTCCTTTTGGAGGATTGGAACTCTCACCTTGTAATATTTTGTTTTTCTCCTCATAGATAACTTTCACCATTTATGTCATATCAAAGAATTCTTTCATGAAGGATTTATCATCTTCTGACATATTGTAAGGATCTCCTTCATGTGACATAATTTTTGAAGCTTCAACTCCAATTTGAGGTAGAATATTTGGTGGATATTGTGGAAAGCTTGCTCTCCTTGTCCTTGACCTAACTTGAGGACTTGTAGCCACAAGCTTTCCTTCTCCTCCCTTGAGTTTCAACCTTGTGAGCATCACATACACTTGAAAATAATTAAACCCTCACAACAACAAAGAAAACCTAAGCTCTGATACCAAATTGATTTGTATTTAAAAAATTTCTTGAAGTTTGTGAAATTTTGTAAGTGATCCAATTAGGGTTTAAGTCTCTTTTGTGAAATTATTAACACATAAACATGAAATTTAAATTGATTTTTTTCTCAAAAACATAAGACAATATCACAATAATAGTAAACAAAGAACATCAATTGATGAAGGAGTTCACCCCTCCTAGGCTACGTCTCCTCGTCCAGCTTCGAATTGTTGGGCCTATTTCATTATGATAAAAAATGGTGTTTACACATATTTATAGTGCTTAAATGGTTGTATTGATAGCTCGAATGGCTTCAAAACTTTCAAAAACCCCTTTCTAGCCACTTTTTTCTCCCAAAAAGGCCAAAAAATGAAGAAGTTATGATCTCCACATTTTTTCCATCAATTTGTCCTACAATTTCGACCTGCCTTCAAATCTCCCTACAATTTTTCCCTAAAAATTGCTAACTAAGCAACCTTTTTGCCAATAACCGACGCAAATTGTGGGATCGTTAATTTTCAGAATGTGGCCTATAGGCCAAATTTTTATTATTAACGAGCAACCAAATTATTTTAATATAGAAAAATGGGGGGTTGGGCTAAGCCCTGGCCCCTAGTTCCACCCCTTATTTTCATGGGCGCGATGACTAGGGCTGGGGCTAGCCCCGACCCACCCCCAAACCTGCCAACACACAACATTTAAGTAAAACCTTGGAACCAATATAGTTAAGTCACAATGCATAGCGTGTCGATAAAGTAGCGATCTTACCACCCAGAGGTGTCGTGTTTGATTGCCAGAGTAATATCCGCCCATAACCAAATTTTTGGTCGGCCAATAGGGTGCCACATGGTGACCTTTTTTTGGCCTACATGGTATTCCCCGGTTGGTCGAACCATCAACTAATGAGATCTCTCGATATCAAACTGAAAAAAAATGTTACAAGTGGCGCACTATGATTAGCCAAAAATATCAGGTCAACCATCGACAGTCATGGTCCAATCAACAGTATGGATTGTTGACTAGGCAACCCTGTACATCCCAAAAACAATTTTTTTAGTTGTTTCCAAAAACGAACAGAACACAATTGCAGGAGAATATAGAGTCATTTTTTTATGAAATGAGTCGTATCAGATTTAGAACAATGAGATCTACACACACACATAGGTTCTATTCCATTCTGAGAGCTTTGAAATTTTAGCATAAAAATGATTCGCTAGGTCATTCCTACCCACTGGAAGCTTTTGGACCCCAAAAGATCACTTTTAGTTGAAAAAAATATGAGAGTACAGTTCCCTCACCCTTCAAATCTCAATCCAGTTGGCTTTTCTTGGATTTGTACCCTTGAGCCCCACACAAAGGTATTCCAAATTTCCTTGTTTTGAAGTCCTTGTTTGTTTGTCAAGGATAGTTTGTTGCTATAATTCTTCAAGTTATTTAGGAGAGAAATATTCAATTAAGGGAATTTGAACATTTTCTCCTTGATCTTAAATCAAAGGAGACTCATACAATCCTAAATTTCTGACATTAACAACTGCATAAATTTGCATGTATGAAGGAAAATCCAACTTGAAGGTATTATTACCAATGTTTTCTAGAATTTTGAATGGACCATATAAAATTGGTTTCATATTTTTACCTTCTCCTTGTATTCTCTCTTTACTAACATGAATCCAAACTTCGTCACCGATTTGGAAATAGTGATCTACACGATGCTTATCATGTCTTGTATTGTACTTAACTTGAATCTTCACCAAAATTTCTTGAACTGTTTGATGTACCAATTGAACTTATTCAATGAATATTTTAGCTTTTTCTATGTCATATGACCATCAATAGGAACATATTTCCCAAAGATAAAATCTAATGGAGATTTAGGCAAGTATCACAATGCCTCAAATGGCGAGGTTTGAATCAAAGAGTGCTTGGCCCGATTGTAAGCATGTTGAATATAGTGCAAATATTCATCCCACAACTTAGGATGATTGTTGCAATAAGCACGAAGAATATGTGTCACTCTCTAGTTCACCACCTTATTTTGGTTGTCTTTTTGTGGATAAAATGTTGTACTTTTTTTTAATTTGGTTTCCATGAGTCCCCACAAGCTTGACCAAAATTTCTCGACGAATTGAGAATCATGATCACTAAAATGGATGTGGGCAACCCAAAATGCACCCATACATTCTGAAAGAATAATTGAGTGGTTCGTTCAGCTGTAACCTGCTTTTTACAAGGCATCAAAATACACATTTTTTTAACCTATCAACAACTACATAAAGATAATCATGACCTATCCTAGACATATGTATACCTCCTACAAAGTCCATAGAAACATTTTCCCATGGACGAGAAGGTACAGGATGTGGTGTATACAATCCTAACTTTCTATTGTTAGGCTTACTGGTAGCACATAATGAACATCATCTTACAAATCGTAACACACTTTCAAGCATATGAGAACAATAGAAATACCTCTGAATTGTGCCACCCTCTTACCTACACTGTAATGAACAAAAATAAGAGAAGTATGTGCTTCCCTTATGATGTTGAATCTCTCCCACTGTGGAATATAGATCTTGACAATATGGTACAACAAGTTATCATGCACATGATAATCCAATTCCTCTACTTGGTTACCATGACACAAAGTCGCATATACATCATTAAAATCACTATCTAAAGAAAAAATTTCAACATAGCTCTCATGCATGACAAAATTATGCTTAAGAATAATGGATGCACTAACAATTGGTCAAGTAACCATATGAGAAACCTAGTTATAGATACCTTTCTTATACCTTATCACCAAGTGGAATTGTTGAAGAAAACCCATCCTTCGAAAGTGTTTTTCTTGCTGCAACTATGTTTGTGATTGCAAGTATTGCAATGGTTGATGATTTGTGTGAATGATTTTTTCTTTAGACATAAAGTAGTGTTTCCACTTTTTCACACTTTGCATCAATGCATACAATTCATTGCATATGTAGGATATATTACCACTGCACCATTAAACATTTTTAAATGAAAACATATGGGCTTACCATGCTGCATTATGACTGCGCCCATGGCATAATCGCTTGCATCAATATGTATCACAAATTATTGTATCAAGTCTTGAAGTGCAAGTATAGGATTTGAACTGATCTTTTCCTTCAATGCATCAAATGCTTATTTCTGCTTACCTCCCCACTAAAAGACCTGCTTCACACTTGTCAATGCATGAAACAAAGTTGCAATAGAATAGAAGTTAGAAATAACATTCCTCCAATATTGGGCTGCTCCCAAAAATCTTCTAACCTATATCACTATTTTGGGACTTGTCCAATTGAAAATGACATGAACCTTGGAGGTATTTATTTTCAACTCTCCTCCTTAACCAATATGACCCAAATAGACTAAGGAAGTTTTCTCAAAATCACATTTCTACATATTTAAAAAAAAATAAAATTCTTCAATACATATAATACTTTTTGGACATGCATGGCATGTTCTTCATGGGTTTTTCTAAAAATTAATATGCCATATAAATAGAAAATCTCAAAATCATTTAGAAAAAGACTCAACACATCATTCGTCACATGCATGAAATTAGCAGGAACATTACAAATAGCAAAGGGAATAACCAACCATTCAAAAAAACCTTGATTTTTTTTAATGTTGTTTGTTGAGATTCAACAAGATGATGAGCTTAGTGAAAATCAGTCACCTTCACTAAGTAGGCCCGTAGGCTATTTTTAGGTGTAAGTCTATTTTTAGACTATGCCTATTTTTAGACATGGTGAGCATATTTCAGATGTTGCAGGATGTTATTTGTAGATGGCTGGTCAAGTTGGAAAAATATATGAAATTCTATTTTTAGAATATTGGGAAAAGTCTATTTATAGACCATCGATCTAAAAATAGAAGTGTCGATTATTATTAGCCCTTAATAATAATCAAACTCTAAATATCAAATTATTCTCTTGGAGCACTTTATTTCAGCATACAGATTTGGCAAATCAGTGGGTTGAAGGAATTATGCAATTCCTAGGGTTTACTGGTGGTTCATGCATAGAGGACTCAGTTAGAACTGAAGTGGCAAAGTTATGACAGAGTTGGAAGAGTATATCATGGAGTTGTTATTCAGTTTAACTTAGTTATTGGAGTTAAACTCAGTTGAGCTAGTTGTATCTAGTCTAAGTGAATGATACACTAGTGGAAGTAGAGTGAATTAATTAGTTAATTAATTCACAAATAATAACTCACTAATCAACTGAACAAATACAACAGTTAACTATAGTGCATGTCAGTTCTAGTGGAGACCCAGTGGAGAGGTAGGTGAAAGGGTTAGATGGACTATCTGTTGTGACTATAGTGATGCATTGATTGCATCACACACACATTGGATTTTCCAATGAGGATTGCGCATTCAAGGCAAGGGTAATTCGAATTCATTCATGGGTCTTCTTTAGCAGGGGTTGCGTAGTGGAGGCAGGCTATCAGGTGGCAAGAAATCAGTGCATGGATTTGCAAATTTCTTCATGTTAGTCTGTGACGATTGATTGTACTGAGAGCTTGATGTACTAAGCTTTGTATGAGATTGTTACATGATCTCCATGATACATAATATATGATAGTTCAGGTTTTTAGCTTTAGACTTTCCTGTTAAACAACTATGTTACGTGCGATTGCTTTTATTGCTTCATGTGTTTTCAATTGAGTTTATAATTTTCGCAAAAGATTAACAGTGAAAGGATTTTGTATTTAACAAGAATATAAAATATTGTTAGATTAGGAGAATCTGGATATGTACATGCATCTTTTATATAATTTCTACATGGTATCAAAGCAGTGTTAATTCTTAAAGATTGGAATTGTGAAGAATTGTTGAGTTTGTGCTAGTGGACAATTCGAATTTGCTGCAGAAAATTATTGGTGCGACAGGTGAGTATACATTGAAATGTATTTCAATGGGTTTTGATTGGAGTATGCCCTTGATGGAAGCTCGAATTATATAGCCTGGAAGGATAGGATGGAGGCAGTGCTGGAATATAATGGATTGAAGGATTTCATCGATAGTGATGTTCCTAAGCCGAGTTCTAGTGATGCTGCAGGACTTGATGCATGGAAAAAGAAGGTAGAAAAGACAAGAATAATTCTGTTGGAAGGTGTGAAGGACCATATTGTGTCCAAATTTCATAGGAAAGCCACTCCATTTGCAATGTGGAAGGCTTTGACAGATTTTTTCCAAAGAAGTAGCGACCAGAGGAAGTTGGTGCTGAAAGATAAGCTCAGAAAAATAAAAATGGAGAAGGGTGACAGTATTCCAAAATATCTCACGAAGTTTTTCCACTGTAGGGATGAACTGGGAAGCATGGGTATTACTGTTGATGATGAATACTTGGTGAGCTTGGTTCTCCCTAGGCTTTTGAAGAGTTGGCATAGCTACGAAGACTCTGTCAATGGACGGGAGAAACTGCCGGGATGGGACTGACTTTGGTTGGATCTTGTGTAGGAGGAGATAAGGCAGAGTACCAGAGATGGCTCTTCATTGAAGAATGAAAATGAAGATAATTTCGCTTTGGCTTCCAAAGCAAGGAAAGGGAATGGGAATAAATTCCCTTCAAAATCCGAGGCTAAAGGCAAGAAGTAGGTTTTATCTAAGGTGAGGTGTTTTCACTATCATGAACATGGGCATTTCGCCACTAACTACCCACAGAATAAGAAGAACAAGAAGGTTGTTGGAGCTACAGTGTGTGAGGCCTTCTCCTCACAATTTGAACTTGATTTCTCCTTGATCGCATGCTTGGTTTCAAGTGCAATGGGATCGCTGTCGTATCTTGATAGTGGTGTGTCTTTCCATATGACGGGAGATAAGGAGTTGTTTAGTGATCTAGAGGAGAAGGACCTCCAAATGAATATAGAGATGGGAGATGATGTTTGATATAGTGCGACTAGCATTGGGACCATTACCTTTGAGAGGGATTCAAGTAATCCATTTCTGTTGAAAGATGTTATGCATGTTCCAGGTATGAAGAAGAAATTGGTCTCGGTCGCAATGTTGGAAGACAAAGCTTATGACATTGTTTTCAGTGAGGGAAAAGCCTTAATTTGACATAAAACAATGGGTCAAACCAAGAAGATAGGGATTCAAGTTAAGAATCTTTACAAGCTAGAGGTAGATGGCTGTGCTACAATGATGTGAAAAGTAGATGAAGTGGTGAGCTGGGATGAGGGCGAATTATGGCAGAGGAGATTGGGCCATCTTCACCATGGCGCTTTGAAGATTTTGCAGTAGATTTCTATAGGACTTCCCAAGGGCACCCTTGCATAGTCAGATCAGTGCAAGGGATGTACTATGGGTAAGTTTGTGAAGACCACCTTTCATGAGAAGGAGAACCGTGCTTTGGTGGTTCTGGAGAGAATTCACACAGACATGTGTGGACCTCTCTCAGTTGCTTAAACAACAAAACACAGGTATTATGTTATATTTTTTTGATGACTATTCTTGTAGATGTTGGATCTTCTTCATGCAAAAGAAGAGCGACACATTCTAAAAATTATATGAGTTTAAAGCATTGGTGGAGAAGGAGTCGAGGAAGCAAGTGAATGCTCTACGAATTGATAATGGTGGTGAATATATCTCGGGAAAATTCAAATATTCCTATAGCAAAGAAGGAATTCAAAGAGAACTCATAGTGCCTCATAACCCATAGCAGAATGGGGTCATGGAGAGGAAGAATAGAATGATCGTGGGTGCTACATGAAATATGCTACATGACCAGCGCCTACCAATGCAATTATGGGCGGAAGCATGCAACACTATGGTTTATGTGCAAAACCATTTTCCTCATAGAGTACTTGGCATGAGTACACCTTTAGAATCTTTTACTGGTAAGAAGCTTGATATTTCTCATTTGAATATTTTTGGCTCATCTGTTTACATTCATGTGACTAAGGACGCTAGGAAGAAGCTGGAGCCAACTATAGAAGTTGGGATATTTTTAGGGTACACAGAAACACCCCATAATTATCATGTGTATTTTCTAGACAATCGGATGACTGTGGTGCGATGAGATATAAAATTCAATGAGATGAAATCCTTGAAGTTGTCGCTTGAGAGGGAGCTACACTTGCATGAAGAGGAGGAGCGAATTATTCCCGAAGATGAGGCTCTAGAGGTGGATCATCCACAGGAGGAGATTCATGGAGTGGCGGAGTCCACTCATGCATAACCAAGCATCATGCAATGCAGAAAGCATACCACAGACGCTGAGAGACTGAAACTTGATGCTGCACAAAATGTAGAAGTCCCTACATCACAGCACAGATAGAGACAATCACCTTACCATTTTACTGGATACATGGCTCTTATGAGCAAGTGTGTCGTGACAAAGCCATATTCTTTTGACGAAGCAGTGCAGGAGCCCACATGTGTAGATGCCATGGTGGAGGAGTATGACTCCATTGTCAGACACAGTGCTTGGGGGATTGTTCCAAGGTCAGTGGGTAAATTAGTTGTAGGATCAAGATGTATCTACAAGGTAAAGAAAGCTGTTTATGGGAGAGTCGAGAAGTATAAGGAAAGATTTGCTGCTCGGGGCTTCTCAAAGTTTGAGGGGATTTATTATGAAGAAACCTTTGCACCTGTCGCATGGTATTCTTCCATAAGGCCCATCCTTCCTCTCTTAGCATAGATGGGTTGGCACATTCATCAGATGGATGTGAAGACTGAGTTCCTTAATGGGATCATTGAGGAAGAGGTGTACATTGAACAACTTGAAGGATTTGATATTTTTAGCAGTGAGTCACATGTGTGCAGGCTCAAAAGAGCGCTATATGGGCTGAAGCAAGCACCACGTGCTTGGTACACACGGATCGACAAATATTTAACGAGACTTGGCTTCACCAAGAGAGAGGCGGATGCAAACCTGTACCAAACTGTGGTGGAGGGTAAGCTTTTAATCATTATTCTTTATGTTGATGATTTAATACTAACGGGTGATGAGCAGTTGATACACTCATGCAATGTAGATCTTGCAAAGGAGTTTGATATGAAGGATTGGAAATATGGCAGCGAGAAGGTGAACTATTTGTGTCTCAAGGAAAGTATGCCCAGGAGATACTGGAGAAGTTTCACATGAAAGGATGCAATCCTATCGACACTCCTCTTCTAGGAAAGGAAAGAGGATGCTACATCAGCGGAGGTAGTGGATGCCACTATTTATCGAGAATTGGTGGGTTCGCTCATTTATTTAGTTAATATAAGACCAAACATATGCTATCTGGTGAACCAGCTTTCAAAAGTGATGGTTAAGCCTACGAAGCTATTTTGGAAGGAAGGTAAACATGTCTTGAGGTATCTTAGGGGCACATCTGAGTATGGCTTATGGTATAGAGAGACAGATGAGGTGAAGTTGCATGGCTTCACTGATGTAGACTGGGCAGGCAACCCAACAGACAAAAAGAGCACATTAGGAGGGGTTTTCAGTATTGGATCTACAAAAATCTCTTGGTATAGTAGGAAACACAGATCCGTGGCACTCAGTTTAGCGGAAGCATAATACATGGCAGCAAGTCAAGCTGCATGTGAGGCTATCTGGATGAGGAAGATCCTGGTCGGTTTGTTTGGTTCACATTTATATCCTACAGTGATACATTGTGATAATCAGAGTTGCATTAAACTATCGATTAATCCTGTGTTTCATGATATATCTAAACATATTGATATCCGGTATCATCATATCAGAGATTGTGTGTAGCAGAAGATCATGTTGCTTCAGTACATTCCTATGGAAGATCAGGATGCAGATATTTTGACGAAGGCGCTCGGTAGGAGAAAATTCGAATACCATAGAGGCAGGATCGGGGTGAAGGATAATCCGTATATTGTTGAGAGGGAGTGTTGAGGTTCAAAAATATGATGAGCTTAGTTAAAATCAGTCACCTTCACTAAGTGGGCCCGCAGGCTATTTTAAGGTGTAAGTCTATTTTTAGACTATGTCTATTTTTAGACATGGTGATCATATTTCAGAAGCTGCAGGATGCTATTTGTGGATGGTTGGTCAAGTTGGAAAAATAGATAAAATTATATTTTTAAAATATTTGGCAAAGTCTATTTATAGATCGTCGATCTAAAAATAGAAGTGTCGATTATTATTAGCCCTTAATAATAATAAGACACTAGATATCAACTTATTCTCTTGGAGCACTTTATTTTAGCATACAGATTTGGCCTATCAGTAGGCTGAAGGAATTATGCAATTCCTAGGGTTTACTGGTGGTTCATGCATGGAGGACTCAGTTAGAACTGAAGTGGAAAATTTATGACAGAGTTGGAAGAGTAGTTCATGGAGTTGTTATTCACTTTAACTCAGTTATTGGAGTTAAACTCAATTGAGCTAGTTGTATCTAGTCTAACTGAATGATACACTAGTGAGAGTGGAGTGAATTAATTAGCTAATTAATTCACAAATAATAACTCACTAATCAACTGAACAAATACAGTAGTTAACTACAGTGCACGTCAGTTCCAGTGGAGACCTAATGGAGAGGTAGGTGAAAGGGTGAGATGGACTATTTGTTGTGACTATAGTGATGCACTGATTGCATCACACACACATTGGAGTTGCCAATGAAGACTGCGCAGTCAAGGCAAGGGTAATCCAAATTCATTTAGCGGTCTTCTTCAGTAGGGGTTGCACAATGGAGGTAGGCTATCACGTGGCAAGAAATCAGTGCATGGATTTTGAGATTTCTTCATGCTAGTGTGTGACGATTGATTGTACTGAGAGCTTGATGTACTAATATTTGTATGATATTGTTACATGATCTCCATGATACATAATATATGATAGTGGGGGTTTTTAGCTTCAGGATTTCCCGTTAAACAAATGTGTTATGCGCGATTGTTTTTATTGCTTCATGTGTTTGTAATTGACTTTATAATTTCTGCAAAATATTAACAGTGGAAGGATTC
Organism: Pinus albicaulis; assembly: GCA_034641835.2. NCBI lineage: Eukaryota > Viridiplantae > Streptophyta > Pinopsida > Pinales > Pinaceae > Pinus > Pinus albicaulis. Next base: position 608,460,557 of record CM076576.1, read on the forward strand.
TGTATTTAGCAAGAAGATAAAATATTGTTATATCGGGAGAATCTGGATATATACATGCATCTTGTATATAGTTTCTACATTGTCTTCCATATATCTCCTTCAATGATTCTGATATGATGATAACCACTCGACAATTCCAGCTTGGTAAAATACACGAAATATTTCTGTTTATAAAGTAAATCATTAATTCTAAGAAGTGGGTAAAGGTTCTTTACCGTAATCTTTTTCATTGCATAGAAGTCCACACACATGCGCCATGTTCCATATTTATTTGGCACCAAGATAATCTTTGAACGTAATGGTGAAGTACTTGGTTGTATGATTCCCTTGTCAGTCAACTCTTGGATATTTTTTTTAATTTCTGCATTTTCCATCACTGACATCCTGTACATGCCAATGTTAGGAAGAGGACAATATTGCTGCAATTGGATTTCATGTTGGATTCCTCTTTTGGGAGGAAATTCCTTAGGCTCTTGAAACATATCATCATATTGGTTAATAGCCTCAATGAGATCATATTTCAAATTTGAATCACAACTGTTGAAGGCTTCATTATAAACGTCATTCTTTTGTTTCACCATTAAAAGCACAAAATTCTTTCTATAGTTAATGAGTCTCTTCATTTGTCCTCATTTACAAGTGAAATATTAGTTTCTGTCGGAGTGCCCTAACAATGTACTCAATACCATATTTGAACAAGTGATATTTTTTTTCATGGTGATGAAAAATATATTTCCTATCATAATGATATGGGATCCCAAAAACAATCCCTAAAATATCTAGAGGAACTACATTAAGTTCAACTTCATCTAGAAAGTTTTTTGTAATTCCAAATCTCAGTATGCATTTCCTTGTCACTTGCAAATTTTCATTATTTCATATCCAACCTAAAGGATAAGATTTAGGATGAGGAATGGTCTCTAAATTCAACTTCTTGACTGAGTCTTCAGAAATAATATTTTCTTGTGAACCAATATCAAAGAGTGTATGAATTTTGGTATGCTTTGAAATAATTCGAATATGGAAAAGTTCAATTCTTGTTTTATAATCTTGAGTATCATTAGGACAACTTGAAGAAATATTGCTTGATATGTCCTTACATTTCAAACCCATTGTTGTGATCTTTGTTTCATCTCCCAAATCATATCCTAAATCATTTTTTGTAGTTGCAGCTGTCACTTGCTTCCCTTTTTTGTTAAAATTTTTGGGTTTCATATCAAGATGAATTTTCCAACAATGGTATTCATTGTGAGCATATTTTGCATAATTCTTGCATGTTAATTTTCCTGTCTCTTTCTTGATGGAAGCATTCTTATTCCCTTGTCCTTTGAATTTACCCAAGTTTCCAGTTGTCTCCACTTTTAAGTGGATTTTTTTTCCCTCTTGTCGAACATTTTTCCCTCTTGCTTCTAGGTGTGTAGCATGTACACAAAAATCATCTAAAATTGTAGGGTTAAACATGAGCATGGTATGTCTCAAATAGCTATGAAAACCTCCAATGTATTTCAGAAAAGTATCTTGAGATGATAAATATACATCCAATATTAGTGATCTTCTTCTAAATTTTTGAGTATAGATTTACACACTTTGACCGTTTAATTGCCTAAAGATTTTCCAACCCATGATATCCTTTTTCATATATGATAATCGATAGAATTGTCTTCTTAGTGAACAACAAAATAATTCCAAGAGGTTTCATTAGGGAATTTTGAGGTCTAAAATGGGCCACCTAAGGAAATTATAAAATAATAGTGGAAATGTAGGTTTTAACCCTGAACATAAATTATCTACACACGAATCTTATAACAGGAAATAAAAAATAGCGAGAGCATAAAACATAAAACAGATAAACATAGAGATTTTCCACTGGATCCCAAATTGGGACGACCAGCTTGATTTTTCATTATATTCCTTTTAGTGTTACAACACACATATATACATGCCAAAGCATACATAAACCCCAATCCATTAACCCTGGATTAGGACATAACCGTAGTTCCCTTGACCGGATCTACAAAATACCAGGGGCCGAAAACCATCGTACCCCAAAACCATGTGAAAAATCATGCACAAAACATGGGTGGATCCGCCTATGAGTGGGTCCACACACCAAACAAATTTTCACTGGGGCACTGCCCCGGACCCCAACAGTGGGGGCTACCTCACCCCTCGTGACCCCCCTGCTGCACCTGGCACAACGTACAGTGCGTGGGGCTAGTCGTGGAAAGAATATAACACATACCCAACATTCTCCCACTTGTTGTTTTCTTTCCACATGGGGCCACAGGAGAACTTAGTCATTGGGCCAATTCTTCAACACCCATTGTTTCTCTACACCAAGAGAAATTCTGAGTGCTCACAGACTTCGTCAATGAATCTGCAACATTCTTCAAAGTGTCAACCTTTACCAGCAACACCCTTTTAGCCTCAACCATATCTCTAACAAAGTGATATTGAACATCAATGTGCTTTGTCTTTGAATGGTAAGCAAGGTTCTTAGCCAAGAAAATTGCACTTTGGCTATCACAGTCTATCCTTATAGCTTGTTGTACCAACCCCATACTTGAACACAATCTCTGCAACCAAACTGCTTCCTTGCTTGCATGAGTGGCTATTATGTATTCTACCTCTGTAGTTGAAAGCGCCACTACAGACTTTCTTTTACTCATCCAACTGACTGCACCTCCAAATAGGCTAAACACATACCCACTTGTAGATCTTCTTTGGTCCAGATCTCCAGCCCAGTCTGCATCAACAAAACCACGAATGTCCAACATTCTTTCGAATCCTGGTCTTCCCTGGTAGCACAAGCCATAATCACTAGTGCCACGTAAATATCTGAAAACCTGCTTCACTGCTGTCCAATGCTCCTTCCCTGGGTTTGACATAAACCTGCTCAATACTCCCACTGCATGTGCAATGTCTGGTCTAGTACAGACCATTGCATACATCAGGCTACCCATTGCACTTGCATATGGAACACGGGACATATCCTCCTCTTCTTCTTGTGTCTTGGGACACTGTTCAGCAGACAGCTTTGCACCTACAGGAATAGGAACACTCACCGGTTTACTATCCTGCATATTGAACCTCTGCAATATAGTCTCGACATATTTCCTCTGGTTTAACCAGAGCTTCCTCTTTGCCCGATCTCTCTTAATTTCCATGCCCAAAATATAGTTTGCAGCACCAAGATCCTTCATGTCGAATTTTGAGAACAGTTGGGTCTTCAAATCCTGGATAATTTCTTTGTCATTTCCAATCAACAACATATCATCCACATACAAGAACAAATAAATAACATGGTCACCAATTAATTTAAAATAAACACAGTGATCCTCCTTGCTTCTGGTGAAGCCAAGTCCCCGTATATAGGTATCAAATTTCTGATACCACATCCTTGGTAACTGTTTTAACCCATACAGAGACTTCTTCAACCTGCATACCAGTTCTTTCTTACCCTTCACCATAAAACCTTCAGGTTGCTTCATGTAGATCTCCTCTTCTAGATCCCCGTGAAGAAATGTTGTCTTCACATCCATCTGTTCTATCTCAAAATAAAATGCAACAACAACAGATAAAAGTAATCTAATAGAAGTAACTTTGGCAACAGGAGAAAAAATATCACCAAAATCAATTCCTGGCACCTGGGAATAACCTTTGGCTACCAACCGAGCTTTGTATTTCTCCACCTTGCCTTCTACATTCATCTTCTTCTTAAACACCCATTTGCTCTCGACGGGCTTCCTTCCAGCCGGCAACTCCACCAAATCCCATGCCTCATTTTTATGCAAGGATGCCATTTCATCAACCATGGCCTCCTTCCAGAGTTTTCCATCCTCTGAATCTACTGCCTCCCTGACAGTTCTGGGATCATCATCAGTTATAGTTAAGGAAAAACTTGAACAAAAAGCAGATGGACTATACCTTTTTGGTTGCCTTCTTTCTTGAACTGATCTTCTCACAGCTGGAGTTTGTGGCTCTTCCTCTTCTGAGTCTTCTTCTGTTGTAGAGTCTGATTCATCCTCCTTTAGCTCAAAATCTATCTTCTCAGGTTCCTTTGGTAGGACTTCATGTTTAACAACATATTTCACCTCTCTAAACACCACATCTCGGTTGTACACAACCTTCCTTGTTTCTGGGTTCCAAAGCTTGTAACCCTTTAAACCATCCTTATACCCAATAAAGATGCACCTTTCAGATTTATTATCCAACTTGATCCTTTTCTCCTTTGGAACATGTACATATGCATCACATCCAAATACCCTCAGATGTGAAAGAGAGGGTTTCTTACCAGTCCATACCTCATGTGGAGTCTTATCCTCCAACGCTGATGAAGGTGATCTGTTAAGCAAGTAACTTGCAGTCTTCACTGCCTCTGCCTAGAATTCTTGTCCTATCCTAGTACCACTGAGCATGCTTCTTTCCTTTTCCATCAGCGTTTTGTTCATTCTTTCTCCAACTCCATTTTGCTGAGGTGTGTATGGAGTAGTCTTATGCCGTGCTATACCACACTTCTTACAGAACTCTTCAAATTCCTTCTTGCAGAACTCCCCACCATTATCTGTCCTCAACGCCTTTATCTTCTTCTCTGTCTGGTTTTCCACCAGAGCCTTAAATTCTTTAAATTTGTCAAATACTTCAGATTTCTTCCTCAAGAAATGTATCCATGTATTCCTTGAGAAGTCATCTATGAATGAAACATAGTACACAGACTTTCCCAGTGATGGAACTGACACAGGCCCAAACACATCACTGTGCACAAGTTCTAATATTTTGTTCGCCCTCTTAGCACCAGAAGGAAAACTCACCCGATTCTGCTTCCCATATACACAATGTTCACAGAAATCGAAATCCAGAGAGAAATTAGACATACCTTCTACCATACCATTTCTATGAAGTATCCAAAGGCCCTTCTCTCCAATATGTCCAAGCCTTCCAGTGCCTGCTTGTGATCCTTTTCTCAGAGACGGCCCTAGGCTTTTCGCCCCCTTTCGGGAACCACATAATTGCCCACATCTACATCAATAATAGTGCTACCTTGTAAACATGCAGTTCAGTCCCCGGGCTCCGCATTAATACCGTGCTCCCAGGAACATCTTGTAGGCATCCTTCTCGGGCTCTTATTTTTACACTGCATCATCCATCTTGCGGCCAAATCAGATTTCGACGTGCGAGAGAATATGCGAACACCGAGAAGTGTTCTAATCCTGACACCTTTACGGCTTCGACTTGACCTTTCCACGATTCGCGGTCTGTCCTTCCTATCATCTCCTAGGAAGACATCACCGCCATCATATTTCTCATACTCGCAGAACCACTCCCTATGGGGAGTGAAGTGAAAATATGAACTCGAGTCAATCAACCATTACTCATGATCTACATGTGTATTTGAAGAAGAAGCCAAATACACATCCCCACCTTCATCTGAGGTGGTTTTTGCCTCTACAGAAGGAGCATCATCAGATCCCTTTCCTTTCTCAAGAGCTTTAGATCTGCAGTCCCTTTTGTAATGACCTTCCTTTCCGCATTTCCAACATACCTTTACAAACTTTCCAGGAAATTTAGATCTCCCTCTAGATTTAGATCTCCCACTCGAAACATTATTCTTGTTTTTGTTTTGGGACCTTCCTCGTATAGATAAGGCATCTCCATTTTGACCCTCCATATTTCTCAGTCTCATTTCCTATGAAAACAAGGCTGAGACAATGTCATCAAAATTCAAGGTAGTTGTATTGCTACCTATTGCAATAACTAGACTGTCGCACGAGTCTGGTAGAGAAAACAACAAACTGATACACTTATCTTCATATGAGATTTTAATATCAATGGATGATAATTGACTTACCACATTATTGGCGTTCGGATGCTAAATCGCGAGTCTCATCCTTATCATAGTTCTCCAAACTTTTTCATGAGAACTCTTGTCACAGAGACTTAGATTGAGAAGATGAGTACAAAGTCCCAAGTTTTCCACACATTCTTAGCCAGTAGCTTCCAAGAGATACATTCACTTGATGCGAGATACGAGACACACAACCGTATTGTGCTCTTAGCCTTCCGATCCAGTTTCTTCCAGTCTTCTTCTGACATTGCCGTTGGTTTAGTACCTGGATCTACCACGATCCACTGATCTTTATCCACCAGCAGATCCTCCATCTTGAGCTTCCACAACTCAAAACTCTGACCATTAAATTTCTTGATCTCTATCTTTCCGCCGCTCGCCATCTTCTTTCATCGCAAGAATCGATCTCCTTGAATCTCCCATTGAGGCAGGTCCACCTCGAGAACCAAGAATGAAGAAACCCTCGAGCGGCAAAGGCATCCCCTTGACGCTAAAACTACTCTGATACCAAATGCAGGTTTTAACCCTATACAGAAATTATCTACGAATGAATATTTAAAACAAAAAATAAACAATAGCAAGAGCATAAAACATAAAGCAGATAAACACAGAGATTTTCCCCTGGATCCCAAATTGGGACGACTAGCTTGATTTTTCATTATATTCCTTTTAGTGTTACAACACATATATATACATGCTGAAGCATACATAAACCCCAATCCATTAACCCTTGATTAGGACATAACCGTAGTTCCCTTGACCGAATCTACAAAATACTAGGGGTTGAAAACCATCGTGCCCCAAAACCATGTGCAAACTCATGCACAAAACATGGGTGGATCCACCTATGAGTGGGTCTGCACACCAAACAAATTTTCGCCACGGCGCTGCCCCTGACCCCAACAGTGGGGGCTACCTCGCCCCTCCTGACCCCCTTGCTACGCCTGGCGCAATGTACAGCGCGTGGGGCTAGTCTTGGAAAGAATATAACACATACCCAACAGGAAATAATAAAATAATATTTGATTACATCATCATATTTTAGAGGGAAAAAATACAAAACTGTAACTCGTGTTTTCAACTTATCTCGCTATGGGTTTACTCAAATTTTGAGCGGAAATACTCATTGGATGCAAAATTTGATTCCTCATCCAGGGATTATGCATGTTGCATACTTTTGATGGATGCTACTACACGAAAAATTAGAAATACATGAAAAATGTGATTGCAATTACGTTTTTCATGCATTTCTCATTTTTTGTGTAGTAGAGTCCATCGAAAGTATGCAACATGGGTACTCCTTGGATGAGGAATTGAATTTTTCATCCAACGAGTACTCCTTCTTGAAATTTGATTAAAACCTTAGAAATATAAGTTGAAAATATGAGTAGAAAAAATTAGTTTTATTATTTTCTTAATTTTTATTATTTTCACCTTTTTACTCCAAAAATGGTGAATCCTCCCACATGGTTGAAATAATTATTTTGAATCCCATTGGTTCTTAGAAAGTTTATTTTGGTTGTACATTTTTATTAGGAGGCCCATTTTATACCTCAAAATTCTCGTAATGAGACCTTACCATGTTTCTTCATGTCCTATTGAGTTTTGGCTTCCCACCAAATAGGTGTTGCACCTTCCAGCCTGAATGAAGTAAGCTAAAACTTGGTGTCATAATCCTTGATCCTTTGTATCATGCAATAAAATTCAAGTTGATGAACCTAATTATCTAATTTCTCAACATTTACCTCGCCATTATACAGAGGCAATTCGAATTATATTTCAAGTTTCAGCGATGGAGTTTTGTCATGTCCCTTTGGAGAATCTAGAGGTGTTGGTGAAGGCGTTGTTGTGGAAGAAGATGATGGTGACGATGGTGGTGAGTATGGATGTGAAGAGAATGGCAACTCAAAGGTGGTATTCATCATTCCCATTACCTTTTGGAAGCTTGACTCCCTCTCCTCCATCTCCTTTTGAAGAATTATCTCTGTTTGGAGGATTGGAGTTCTCACCTTGTAATATTGTGTTTCTCTCATCATGGAGAACTTTCACCATTTTTGTCATATAAAATAATTCCTTCTTGAAGGATTTATAATCTTCTGACATATTATAAATCTCTCCTTCATGTGACATACTTGTTGAAGCTTCAACTGATGGGCCTCTAAATTAGACATAAATTAAGGCTCATCTAACCTTCCTTAGGCACATAAAATATACATTAAATCTTTCCTTGTACACTCAATAATGTTTTTTATGATTTAGTATGTTCTTAGGAAGGTTTAGAGATAATTACATATTTTTTCCTAATATCATTTATTTTTTAAGGATATTGTGAGGATATTGGGCATATTATGAATATTTGAAGAAGAATATAATTTAGCAACTTTCTCCCTACTATTGGAGGATCAAGATTGGAGAATAAATGAAAAAAATTATCATGAAATAATTGAAAAATTCTAAAGAGATTCTGGAACTCCGATGATTGAGAAAATATAGGAATATGTTCCCTATCATTTACTACAAACTCCTAGTGTTTGGAACCAGATCCACTATTTGAGGGATTTTAGAGTGGAAAGCTTCCTCCTTTCATGTAGAATTCTTCCTCATCATTTTGTATAAGTACCAATTTGAATTGGCCTCTCGGGGAATGTATTATTCAGTATTATTGTGGAGAAAACTTGTTTTCTGGAAGCTCCACTTTCTTTTCTTGTAGGGATGTACTTGGAATGACTCAATAATGAATATTGGTTCCATTTTTAGCTTTTAAGGCTTGGTTTATTCCATGGGACTCTGACTCATCCTTGGGCTTGGCCATCCTAGGAGTCTGAGAGCCCTCTTGCACAACTTTTGTATGTTTTTTTCCCTTATTATTCACATTCATCTCTTATTTATGTTTTGCATATTTCTATGTTTAGTATTATTTATTGTCTTATTCTAGGCTTCAGTTAAATAAGTTAAGTGAGTTCTTTTGTAGGTTGAAAATAATTATTCATCCTGAGAATAACTTTGGAAGGTCATCTTAATCATTAAGCTACTTGGATTTGGTTTCTAGTTCAGGAATATAAGATTTATGGAAATGCCTCGTAGCGAAATAGTAGTAAATTTATGATATTTTTTAGAAGGTCTTAATGAGATACATTTGAATTTATTACGCTTGGATTAGGTCATAATAATGTTAAAATTTATAATAAAATTCAGCCCATTTCATTTTCACTTGATTAGGTTAGGCATCTGATAGATTAACTAGCTCACTAGCTCTTGAATTTCCATATTTTAGAGTAGTAAATTTCTGTTATTTTTTAGCATGTGTGAACATGGGTATTTTGGAGTGATTCCACTTGGAATGAAGACCCAAGATGTCATACTTAATAAATAAAAAAATTCCCATCCCATTTGTATTTTATTTACTTAGTCATTCGGTGAGTTATTTCCAAAACAAACTTTCCTGTAGAAAAATAAAGTTTCCTGTAGCACTCTTGTAGCATGTGTAAACTCGACCATATTTTCTCCCAAAGGTTGGTTTTTGTCTCTTAGGATTGAATCATTACCCCTAGGATCTAAATACATGATTGAATAAAAATGAACATCACTTAGGACATTCATTTTCACAAATTATATTAGGTCTTTTTATTTGAATTCATGCTCTTAGGATTTCAATTACAAATTGTTGTTCTTTCCTAGGATTAACTCCTTTTCAATGCAACACTTCCATTTATGAAATTATTTTAGGCTTTTATTTCATAACATTCAATACATCAAATCAACAAAAGAAGGACACATTGTGTGCTGCACACATAGTGTCAACACCTCTTAAGTTTGTACGAACCCCGAGTTGATAATTATAGTTGGTAGTCTCGGTAGTTGTAGCATTCTTACTACAATATTGAGGCTCATCACTCTCTGGCGTCGTTGCCAGGGAGGTGTCAAAGTATGCATTTTTTTCTTCCATATTTGATTCATTTCTCTTACTTCTGCTAAAACAAAAAAAAAATGCATTAGGCATATTTCATTTCAAAAAAAAAAATTGCATTAGCATTCTTATTAAAAATACATCTCCAACACCAACACCCCATTTGATCACGTGGTGCAGTAAGAACCACATCACCATAAAAAAATTTAGGTAGAAGAATAAAAGGTGGCAAAGAAGATAGAAGAAATGGGTGGAGAAGATGACAATGAAGAATATCTTCTTGGATTTTTCCATTCAAAATACCAATCTCAGTGTGCAGATGAAGAAAATCCCTCCATCTTCCTTCCCAAATTCCATGGTATGAGGTCCGAGGATCCATAAAACTTTCTCTTTGAATTTGAAATACTTTGTATATCTTATGACCACTTATCACACACTCAAAGGATAGAGCTCTTAAATGGTTCATGCATTTAGGTACTAATTCAATAAGGTCATGGAATGATATGCAAAATATATTTGTAGAAAAATTTAAAGACCATGATATTAATGAAGTAATATTTAGAATGAATAAAAAATAATATGAGAGCCTTGAGGATCTAATATATATGTTCATGTTTAATGTTAAGAGGGAAAAATTACAACATTTAGGATTTGACACACTAAGAAACCTCTTACTTAGAATAATTAGGGATGAGCGATTGACCTCCTTGATCTCATGAGTAGAGGAGAGTATACCAATTATCATTTGAAGAAATTTGTGAGACATACAAGAGAATATCAAGAGGAATGGAGAGAGTAAGTAAATAAGCATCAACATAGGTAAGTCAAGATGAACTTGGAAATTTTCTTGATAACTTTAAAACAAAAATACTTAGCAATCTAAATGAATAAGTAAAAATGTTAAGATTGCAAAATGAGCCAAAAATAAGATGTTGATATTTGTGTTATCAATGGAGAACCATATGCTACTAAATATTTTCCATAATTTCCAAGGTTTAAGGAAGTGTACCAAGAGGACAATGGAGGAATTAAATCACTAAAGATTCTATGTTACATAGCTCCAAGAAGACCATGACAACCTATTCAACTTGATATGATGTAAGGACTTACTTCACAATTTCAAGATTATCCACATCCATCTAAAACTAATTGGAAACAAGGTTGGCAAGGATGTTATGGGAAAAATCCACAATATCCTCAATATTTTCTTCAATATCTTGCATACCTAACTCCATGCTATCCCTACCATCGGCCTCCTCCACAACCACAACCTCAGCCACATCCATCTCATAGATCCACTGCCACTCAACTACTTGTTCCACCATTTAAAAACCTATACAAAGAAGTAATTCAACCCACTTACAATGTTGAGGTACAACATTTCCAAACATCTCCTCTTGATATAAATGGTATCCATCTCATCTCAGGAAGAGTATTGCAAAAAATATATTCTCTTGATGTCATGAAAGGACAACATCAAAATGAATAAGATTCAAATGAGGAGATCAAAGATTCATGGGCTGCACTTGATGGAGATAAGACATCAAAATGAGAGATAGAAGATTCCCTCAGGTTTACTATCAGATCTTCCATGTGTTCAAGATAACAATCAACAAAAAGAGGAATATTTGAATTTCATGGTAGCAGAGGACATCCAAGATGATCAAAATCAGCAAGTGAACTAGGGGTATCACAACCATATTGAAATATGGTTCTAGACAACCATTAAGTTGTAGCATCGCACTCTTGTTCAACAATAATTTTTATCATCTCAATCAAAGAAGTTGGTCCCTCATATTCAGGTACATGTCAAAGCATGTATTTCAATTGTAAATATTATTTTATCTGCAATCTTCATGTGCACATGGCTCCATTGGAAGTATTCCTATAATTGAAAGAGATTTTATTTTTCCAAGTAGAGTAGAATAGAAAAAATCAAAAAAATGGAAAAATAATAAGAATAAAACCTAAGGTGAAAACCTCCTTTAAGGTACCTGAGATTATCTCAATGATTGAAAACATCCAGGAGGCAGTTAATGTGTTGGAAAAAAGATAAAAGAAGAGAAAAATAAAAGATTCTAGGTGAAAACCTCCTTTGAGATGCATAGGAAGACCTACTTAGTTGAAAACCTCATTGAGATAGCTAGTAGGCCTTAAGAAAAAAATGTATTTGCTCCATGTACCTCTCTCTAATGAATGTAGGTTTTCTCCAACCTTTGCAAGCAACAAAAAAACAATTTGGCACCAAAATAAAACATTGGTTAAACCCTAGTGAAAGGAAGTAAAACCTGAACTTCCTCCTCCTTTGCTCATATGCTCAAAAAGGATCCAATCCATGCCATTGCATCACCCTCATCCATTTCCAAATCCACCCATAATTTCCAAACTTTTCTCTTTCATTTTCATCACTCTCCTAAAATGCTAGAAGAAACCCTGTTTTTTCTACAGGAAACTCCTAGTCTTTGGCGGAGTTTTTTTATATTATATCTCAGAAACCATGCATCCATTTTCCAAGGTGTTCAAGAGGAGATGCATATATATGATGGTAACATTCTCAAGAAATTTCAACAATTTATGGTGTACAATCTGTGAGAAATCGACCTCCATCACATACAACCATTTTTAACTTTTCTTGAGATTGAACATGCATCCAATGTCCAAGATGTTTTATGGTGAGGTGAATAATTAGGATAATAATATGACTAAAAAAATTCAGGTCAATCCAATCTACCGTTTGAGAGCTCTTCCTAAATAAATTCGGCTGCAAGGGTGTTGTCCTAAGTAGCCTGTACAGTCACATCAAAACTCAACATCAATCCTTTTTTTCACCCACAAAGCAAAAGATCTAACCACCTTGAGAATCATGAAGCCATTTCTGAAATTGAGAAGAGAACACCCTACTTAGGAATAAATCAATCAACTCCACCATCAGAATTTTGAATATTGGGAAAATACTGCACACACGAAAAATTTTATCAGTCAAAAAAATCATCATGCTATGAAGGCTTGTACAGAAACAAAATGATCAACTACAACACTCACATCATGAACATCTCAGCAGCATAATTTTACCCAGGGATGTGAAGTAGCCAAAAAAACAACAAAAAACCCTAGAAGAGCTCCATATTCAAGGTTATCAACAATCAAACTTCAAATAGATTATCACATGCAGCTTCAGGTTCATGAGTAGCAGCTTTAGAACCACCAAAGGCAACTTCAACAATAACCTCAATATCACCTGCAAAAACACATCAAGGGTAAGTCTAAGGTATGCAATCATCTAAAAAAAATTTCGAATCTATTATAGCTTAATAAAACATTAAAAGTGTGAGAAGGAAAGTTTTTTTTTTATATATCCAAAATCAGTAGCAGAGCAGCCTCGGCCTTATCTAGCAATTAGCTTCACTTTTCCACCAAGACACACACACATGTGGGAGGGGAATAAGACAAAAGTAAAGAGGACTTGAGAAAGTGGGTAGTAAGTAGTTAGTTGTGATGAAATATAAGGAGTTCCAAGGGGTAACCGAGGGTGAACTCAGTTAATAGAAAATAACGTTGATTTTATTTTGCATGCAATGAAAAAACCAAAAAAAAATTGAAAAAAAATTGAAAAAAGAAAAAAGAAAAAGAAAAAGAAAAGGTGGACCCACCACCTCTTGGAATGCGAAATAGAGTTGCTACCGGCGAAATAGGGCTGCTACATGAAGAGAATTTACTACAACAAATTGCTACAGGAAAAAAAGAATTGCTACAAGAAAGACAAAATTTCTATAGGAAGTTAACGAGAACAAATTTTGTTGATCAAAGTTGGTTTTCTGCTTCTTCTCTATATCCTCTACTTACACACTCCATGGAAAAATCGAGCATGCAACCATTCACTCATTTCACCTTTCAAGTAGGAAAAAAACTCCATTTTTACTCTTGGCTATAATTGCTTCAGGAAAGTCCTAGTAGCTACATGATTCCTGTATCACTACAAGAAACCCTATAAATGCCACAGGAAACTTATTTAAAAGGAAATTATCTCTCTAAAAGGTTTATAAACTTTAAAAAGAGCATGATAATTTATTTATTTCCTATACCTACAATTACTAACCCTGATTTCACTCCATGCACAACGATTCACTCATTAAACCCTATGGTGTGCCACTAACAACTAGATCACCTATACATTGTCATGTGACATATCCCCTTACCTCTCCATCACTCCAATCATTCCATCACTCCATCCCCAACCTCGATAAACCATTTACCTTCATCTCTAAGCAATATGGAGCCCCAAGAAGCATAGAGAAGACTTCTATAACAAGTTGAAAAGTTTCTTGTAGAAATTTTGTATATGGCATAGCATGATGAATATGGCTTCAAAGGACCACCAGCAGACTCGAATAGGATGAAAACACTAGAAAAGACACATGAGTACCTCCATGAAACACTCGCAAGACGAAAAAAACAAATAAAAAGGGTAAGCATCTCACTCAGAAACAAGTTGCTAACTCGGAAAATACATAAAAAAATAAAATATAAAATATAGCTCCTGATTATTGAAAATTTAATACATTACTTGTTAAGAGTCACAAAAATTTGTTATATTCATGTCAATGGAAGCGTTCAAAACCCTAGGGCCCGAGGCGCAAACTCCTGTGAAATTGCTAGGTTCACAAGAATTCTAATTATTCTATATGGCAAGGGGAAAGTCATTATTATCTTCATGACTCTGCCTCAACAAGAGGTATTCGAGTATTTTTATTAAATTATGATGTCCATATTTCTCTCTATCAATAAAAAGAAGGGATTCGGAATTTTATATGCTCTTATGTGCTTGTCTATGCATTATGTTCCTTAGGTATGTTTTCACATTCATGGTGAAGGGTTACATTATTATATTGTACCCACATTTTTGAAAGTTACATACCCGAAAATATTGTTTTATTTTTCATCTTTATAATTTGAAGCAAACCTATTCTTATAGGCCAACTTTGTTCATACATTAAGAAATTATTTATCTTCCCTCTAGTTTTTTTCCTAATTGTTTTGACTCGTGTAATTATAGATTTATCAATGTAATTTAATATTTTTTTCACATTATGAGCTTCTACAACATAAATAGGGGTAGAGGAAGTGGTAACAAAGATATAAATTTGGGGACAAGAAAAGAAAGGAGACTTGGGGTGTCAATTTATGTCAATGGGGATTCAGAGGAACTAAGGTAGTTGCTCCAAACTGACATATTGAACCTCATGATCCAGACTTATGTATGAACACAATAAAATACATAAAAAAACATAAACACAGATATGAAACATGAATAACACTTCATTTCATTAATATAAAATTCTAGAAAATGCTTACAGACATAATGGAAAATAACCTAACTTGGGTGATGGTAGTTTATCTCTCAGAAGAGATGTGGTGGCTACATGCCTCTAAAATATGTTACAATGAGGCTTGAGGGAATTTTTATTATTGAATAACATGGGAAAACCATAAACAACTAAAACCGTCACCACACAAGAAAGAATTCCAAGAGTTTGTGGGTCCCATTGGGGTTAGTTGGGCAACCAACTTCCCGGGGTTGTAACTTGGTCATATTATCTCTGTTTGGTGTGTATAATATACCATCAGAAATATGTCTCTGAGTAATACAGGGTTCTATTAAGACCCCTTCATATGGTTATAGGGTTGCTGCAAATCTAAAAAAAAACACCATTCAGGGGGTCAAAACTGCTTCGGAAGTTTAAGACCCAAAAACTACTAAAAATAGTAAATGTTGCTATAAATAATGAAACTGATGAAACTAAATGGAGGTCTAGGTGGAATATATGGGAGGCCACCAATATCCACCTAGATCATTCCTACCCCCTTAGGAATAAATGTTCCCCATTGCGTGCAAAGCCTCCATCATGTGAGGAAAGTTTTGTTGAATCTGGTCCCTGGTGAACCACTTGTCATGGTAAAGGAGATGGCCTACTTTGACAACTCAATAAATTTGGATCCTTTGTTGGTCGGTTTTATTGATATGTATGTACATGATTTGATTAGTTATTGATTTTTCCATGCAGTCTGGGTTTAATTCTATTAGTGTGAGTTGTTCTGCAATGTCAGATGTGTCCAACAATGATGGAAAGTAGGGCCAAAGGTGGTCCACATAAAAAAATGGGTGCAGACCAAAGAATGGTGGAATACTGAGCTTGAAGGAATTCTCCCCTACCACGTTGGTGATTTTGTATGGCCCATATTGGAGTGGATGAAGCTTTCCATGGGGTCCAGTGAGGTGCTCATTTTGCAAATGTAGCCAAACTTTCTTGCCCACTTGGAACTTGTGTGGAACCCAATGTTGATCATGTCGTTGATTGTATTTAGCATAGGCTCTATCTAATGTCATGGACGTGTTGGCCGACGTGTTGAATGTGATCAATGAATTTTTTCACCTTGTCGACTTCGGACTGGGCATGAGCCGAATCTTCTTGAGTAGTTGCAAACGGTATGGCCACATCAATGGGACATAGTGGCTATAATACTAAGCCCACCTGAAAGGGGTTGTGGCCATTGGAGTTGGGGAGAGCATGGTTATAGTTGTGTTGGACATAGGGGAGGATTTCATCTCATGTGCATGGATGTTTCGATTTGTACATGCACAAAATGTGTATGATCATCTTGTTGAAAACCTCTATTGATTGTTAGTTTGGGGGTGGAAAGTTGTGGACTTGGTGAGCTTGGTGTCAAACATCGACCAAAGACTTGAGCAAATTGTATTGTGGAAACTACTATCTTGATCTGAGATAATGTACTGTGGGATCTCAAAGTGTACCCACACTCGTTCAAAGAATATTTTATCAGTGGCTTATGTTGTGATATTCTTCTTGTAGGCCACCATAATGTTCGTTTTAGAGAATCTGTCGACAACCACAAAAACGCAGTCGTTTTTATGCTTGGTACAAGGAAGGCCTCACATGTAATCAATGGATATGGGTTCCCAAGGTAAACTATGGGTAGGAATGGAGTATATAGGCATTTATTCTTGATGGTCAGTTTGTAAATTACACAGGCATTGCAGGATCTGATGTACTTCCCAACATCATGTCGAAGGTTCGATCAATAGAAATATTTATGGAGTATTGCGACAATTTTCGCGACCCCGAAATGTCCAGCGACCTAATTGTAGTGCGCTTCAAAAATCATCTTGGAAGACTCACTTGAAGGAACACGGAGGTGTTCTAGGTGGCATAATAGTGTATCATGGAGGTGAAAATTTGGAACTTTATTACCCTCTTGGAGCCTCTGGTATGTGTTGCCAAATTCTTGATCACTTTTGTAGAGATGTGGTCAACCCAGAGTCTTGTGCCCACAAGTGTCAAGCAAAGTGATTAGTGCCACGATCGGCAGTCGGATGAGGAAATATGCTAAGTTATTTGTGTTTCCATTCTTATACTTGATGTTAAAATGGAACTGTTGCAGGCATGTGAACCATTTTTTATAGAAATCGTTCTGGAACTTCCCTTGTGTCTATATGAACTGCAAGGGTTAGAGATATGTGTGGATGATAATTTCCTTCCCCAAATGTCGTGCTTCCATTTTCCGTAGGCCTGCATAATGGAGTACATTTCTTTGTCATGGGTGGGATACTTTTAGACTATGTCTAAAAGTGTCTCACTGTGATATGCCATTGGATGCTTCTATTGAGTAAGTATTGTCCCATAACATATTCAGAGGCACCTATCTGGATCTCAAATTGTTGTTGCAAGTCTCGTAATGTGAGCACTAGTGCAGATCAGAGGTGATGCTTTAACTCTACAAACACCTTCTATAAAGATTCAAAACAATTTTTTTTTTACTTTCGCTCCTCCCTTAGTGACTTGAATCAAAGGCCAATTGACACGAGAGAACCCCAACATGAACTTGCAGTAGAAATTGGCAAGACCTGGAAAGGTGCGGAGCTATATTAGAGTGGTTGGGTCTGGCCAATCATGAATGAGCTAGATCCTGGCTGGGTCCACATGCACCCCCTTATCATTAATAATGTATCCCAGATATTGAACCTCGGTCATGCCAAAAGTGAATTTCTCCAAATTGGCACACAAATTTTGTTGCCACGGTGTTTGGAGGACCTGTTGAATGTGGTGGAGGTGCTCTTCCAAATTATGGTTAAATATTAGAATGTCATACAAATAAACCACCACAAATGATTCAGTGAATGGTCGCAAGATTTTTTCCATCAGCCTCATGAAGGTTTGGGGAGTATTTGTCAACCTAAAAGGTGTGACTAGCCATTCAAAAATTTCCTCCTTGGCTTTCAAGGTAGTATTCCACACATCGGAGGGTTTGATTGGTACCTTGTGATACCCGAAATTCGAGTCGATCTTGCTGAAATATCCCCCCCCCCCTTGAGTTCGTCTAGAAGGTTATCAATACGGGGGATCAGATACCTATTCCAGAAAATGATCTTCTTCATTGTCCGATAGTCAATACAAAGTCTCCAATTTCCATCCTTCTTCTGGACCAACGCGATCGGGATCCTGTAGGGCGATGAAATCGGCTAGATGTGACCTTTCAGCAACAAATCGTGAATATGCCTCTTGATTTCGTTGTTCTCAAGAATAGAGCATCGATATATTATTCCATTGGGTAGCAGCAAAACTGGTTTTAGATCAATGGAGTGCTTGACCTGACAATGTACAACTACCCCTATGGGTGAGGTGAAGATTTCCCCGTACTCCTCCATGACCTTGTTAATTTGTTGTCGTGGTGTGGAGGAGCCCTGTTTAGAGGTCATGGCTACAATATTTCTCTTGCCCTGAGAGTAACTTATTAAGAAGAAAAAAATTCCTGGTTTTGGAAGTGAGCTTATTGCATTGTTTTTCATTGATAAAATAGATGGCAGTAGGAAGTGCTACCTTTGATATATTTTACAACTTATTGCCCAAAGTAACAACAACAACTTGAGGCCTAGAGTCACACACAACATGTCGCTTCCACAAGTATGGTTGGCCTAATAATACATCACCAACATCAATAGGATAAATATCACATAATACCTCATTCATGAAGGGCTTGATGTTTTAGGGAAGGCGACACTGCTAGCTAACACAGAGATCTTGTACTTGGTGAAGCCACTCGATAGTGTTTGGATATGTGTTTCTTGTGGTTGGAAGGCCCAGTCGCTTCATGATATCTGCTGAAATGAGGTTCTTTAGGCTCCCACTGTCAACAATGAACTGCAACATGGAACCCTTCACCCATATCTGGTAATGGAAGAGGTGCTCTCCCTCCTCTGGATCTTCGGGTTCCTCCTTCTGGATGTTGGTAGTCGAAACTGTGGCATTGGAATCTGCATCAATAATTCTTCCCTTTATCATTCCCCTTGTCATGTTTTGACTCAAATTTAGAACATACATCTAATTTAGAAGCCTTCAGCTCAGGCATGAGTGATTCTTTGGCCCGACACTCACTTGTGTTGTGATTGGAGCTCTTATGGAGCTCACACCACTTTCTCGTGTCCTTTTTTACCTTTGTAGTGTTTTTATTCGCTTTCAGATTTGACGTGTTGTCCTGGGGCACCCTTCCTTGGCTTTGTCCTTTGTCTTGCGATCCAGTGGTTCCTTTCCCTTGGTTTTGATTCGCATATCAAAAGTATTGCTTCTTCTGTTTGAATTTCTACTCAATTTTGGGATCATGCCGATATGCTTCACCAAGTGAGGAGATGTCGCGAAACTCCATTTCCTCATAAATATATTTGTGCAGAAAACTGCGATACTTTAGCACCAAATGTTTCTTTGAATCTTTGATATCCAACTTTGTGCGCGGTGTATGGAATAGATTCGTTAGCTCATGAACATCTTGATCCCTTTATTGTCGCAGCATAATCCATTATATGTACTTTTACTCATAGCTCCCCACATGATAATATTTTTCCTTGATGGCATCTCAGAAATAATTCCAATTGGGTGTGGCCGAGAATAGGGAGGTTTCCCTCTAATCCTTTTTCTCACAATAGGTTTCCCACCAATCCTTGACATGCATGGTCTCTTTGAGGAGTGAAAAAATAATATTTTATTTATTGAAAAAATCAAGAACCAAGAAATATCCTTCTAGTATATTCAACCATTTATGGCATCTGCATTTATTTGGCCCTCAAATATGGGATTGTCAAAGTTTACTTGTACCTTAGGAGGAGTGGCGTCTACAAATTGGATGTTGGATGAAGGTGTGCCGCTGGTAGGTAGTCGTTGAAGGATGTGGGAAAATTTATCCATCATCACATTACTTTGTTTTTCGAGGGCCTCCTTGAGAAATATTTTTATAATATATTCTGCTCCCTCATCTTCCTTTTGTTCCTCCATGGGAGGTTGTCTGGGTTTGCAAGGTTGATCTTGCAAAGATTCATCCAGATTGAGCCCTAACTCCTTATACCCTCACTTCATTGGGGAAATGCCAAAAAATATCAAGAAATATGAGACTGGTTTGATACCACTAGTCCATAATTATGTAGGAATGAAATAAAATACAGAAATAAACATAAGGACGGAGACGAAATTGGAATAACACTTCATTTCATTAATAACAAATACTAAAAATTTATTAGAGACATAATGGAAAATAAACTAGCTCGGGTGATGGTAGCTTATCTCTGAGAAGAGATGTGGAGGCTACATGCCTTTGAGTTGTGTTACAATGAGGCTCGAGGGAATTTTTATAATTGAAAAATATGGGAAACCCCTAAAAAGCCAAAACCCTAACCGCAGGAGATGAAATGCCAAGCGTTTGTGGGACCCGTTGGGGTTAGTAGGGTAGGCAACTTCTCGAGGTCGTAACTTGGTCATATTATCTTCGTTTGGTGTGTATGATATATTGTCTGAAATATCTCTTCGAGTACTACATGTTTCACCATAGTCCCCTACTTATGGCTATGGTCCTACTATGTAGTTCAAAAAATTGTCGTTTAGGGTGTCAAACTGCTCTAGAGGTTTAGGACCCGAAAAACTGCTAAAAATAGTAAATGTTGCAATAAATAAGAAAACTGATGAAACCAATTGAAGGGTCTAGGTTGAATAAGTGGGTTGCCACCAATATCCACATAGATCACCTCATAGAAAAACCCATTTCTCAACCCATTTCTTAGCCTCAATAGCCACATGTTTATCATGGACCAAGCATTGACATCCCTCTACCTCCCCACATGTCTGGCATCTTGTTGTCCCTAATAATGCTGGTTGGAAAAATGTGATTCTAGAAAAACATTCTATTCATGGCTGGCCTACAATTTCATTTCCCCCTCCTCCTCTTGAATTAAACTATCTCAACACCTGTATTCAACCTCTTTAGGTCTTTTCCATTCTCCATAGGAAACACCTTAGCCTTATGCACTTGTTGATCAATCTCTCTCATCTCCTATCCAAGATTATAAGAAGCATATTCTAATCGCCCATATGGTTTATGAATCCTCCAAATGTGCATCCACCCCTCGACCTATTGCAAGAGATAAAAGGAAAAAGGCCCAAGTTTCCCTATCTGATTCCTCTCATGGTTCCTCTCACTCAGTGACATCTCACCCTCCTAGGAAGAGAGGCAAGCTGAAAATGCTCCCTCCCACAGGTTGTAATGACAGATCATGGATACGTTTTATATAATTTTGATGCACATGTGGATGTTTTTTTCTTTTCTTTTTATACTATTTAATTTACTTGCACTAGTTTACATGGACATGTGGCATTTTGGTTTATTTATGTAGATATTTTTACAACACTTACTTATATAATGGTTTCTTTGAAGAATAAATTTTTCTCCATGCAGGATGCGGCCAACATGTCCCACTCCGATCTCCATCACTTTGAACGTCATCCTTACCTCCTCCACTACGGTTGTCATTCTCCCCGACCAGGCTTAATCCTGGCGGTCTCCTTGATACCATCTCCATCTCCATCTCCATTATTTTTAATTCGGGTCTAATACCATAAGTTGGGATCACATAGCATTTAGAGATGGCGGTGTCTAAAGACACAATTATTTGTTTTAGTGGTCATATAGATAATTTTATTTTGATTTTCTAGCCTTTAAATAAGTTTTATTGGAGATAATACTATGGACAAAAACCATGGTCCATCAATATGTTAATCTAGTCAAGTTTACAAAAACACTATGTAAACTATGTACATATATTTATATATCCATTCATATCTATAGTGTTGATAAAAATGTAAATATAAATGTGGTTTTAATTTGAGAATTTTCGTGACACAATAGGTTGTGTGACAAAGCATGAAGCTGCTTCTCTGCAGGGACAACCTTCTCAAGCCTGGGGAGACCAAGAACATGTACAAGGATGGTCAAATATATTTATTCTCATCTATTTTAGTAGTTTCAAAACTTGGTTTTGGATCTTAACCACGTCTCTAGGAAAAGGTTATCTTAATTTTTAGCATTTACGTCAGAAAACACATAAAACGAAAAGGTCATTTTAATTTTATGCATTTATGTGAGAAAATAAGAAGAAAAAAGGAGTGATACCAATGACTGGTGAGCAATAGTGAGCAACTGGTGATGAGAAGAAGTTATTGGAACAAAATAGAAGAAGAGTAGTTGTGTGAAGATTGTTAGTTTAGAATTTTAGGTTTTAAAAAATTTCTCCACTAAAAATATAAATGAAAATATGTTGCGACATTTTTCTTGATATTTTTAAACATAAAAATAAAATGTGAAACAAAAGTCTTGAAATCCAGTAAACCATATCAATTTTAGTGAAATTTGATTATCATCAAAGCTTGAGAGCAAGTGAGCAGAAAACCATAAATATTACCAACGGTGACCGAAAAAGAAAATGTCTCAAACAGTTCTAATTGCACAAAACTCTGCAGATGAGAATCACATTTATCCGCCTTCACAAACATTATGAGGAATTTTTTCTTGTCAATAAATTCTATGATATGCCTGAAATCTACAATTCACATAACATTGCAATGGACATAAAACTATTATGAATGCATGACTTAACACTGAAATGGAAACAGAGCAACAAAAGAAACAGCAAATACCAGGTATATCTTCCATTCTCGTAAATTTCTAGATCAATACTGTGCATATAAATTTCTATATCATACAACGCAAACCTTTTAATAAAACAAAAAACTAAAAGAAATATATTTTAAAAGACCTCCCGGGGCCCACATTACATTTGCGCTCATATTACAACATGTGTAGATACAATATGTTAAAACATATGTATATATGGACTAGTACAAAAGTCATGCGATAAAACATTATAACGTAAACATGTTAACATAACAAAAACCATAACACAAAACTTTAATAAAAAAAATTAACATGAACTTCCGCCAGACTTCAAAAGTTATGAACCAAACTGCAATAGAAATTCGTGTTAAAAACTTGTTCCCGTGACGTCAGCGCTTGGACGCGTGATGGAATATCAAATCGAGCCTATAAAATGATATCGAGTCCGGATTTGGGTTTCGAGGATGGCCCAAAATAAAACCCAAAACTTTATAAAATCTGCCTCAATAACTTCTTCGGGTTTGGTTTGAACCATGTGAACCCGCTCCAAAAATAATGCTATCCAATCGCATACAGCCACGTGCTCTGTTGACTGGTCGTTGTCGTGGGGACCTCCTTGCTGACGTAGATGGGAGGGACCACTGCTCCCATGGCCCAAATCATTCAAACCATACACCTTCCTGTGTTCAAACAAAAAGTTTGTTCTTCAATATAAAAGCTTTGTTTTCTATTTAAACCCTATTTTTGAAATATAGAACGGTGTACTCTGTTTTCTCATATAAAATGACTGGCACCAAATAAACCAAAACGAAGTTGACTGCTCAACCACAATAGAAAGCGGCTGCAGTAAGAATTCTTCCATCACAAAATAGAAGGCGACCAGAGTACAAGGGCAGTTGAAATTAACATTTCAACACTACCCCTTAAGTTCAACTGCTGGGTTATCAGTCATACCCAAACATTTCCTTATAAATTCAAAACTCTTCTGTCCTAATGGCTTGGTTAGAATGTCTGCAAACTGCTCCTAACTTCTACAATTCTCTAAAACAAATTCTCCATTGTTCACCAATTCCTTGATGTAGTGAAACTTGGTATCAATGTGTTTCATTCTTTTATGAAGCACAGAATTCTTTGATAATGCAATAGCTGAGCTATTGTCACAGTAAATCACCATCCCTTTTACCTGTTCTTGACATAAAATTCTCAACATCCTCCTCGTCCAAACTGCTTGACACGCTGCTGCTGTAGCTGCCACATACTCTGCCTCTGCTGTAGATAATGCTACAATAGGCTGTTTCTTAGAAGCCCATGAAATAGCTCCTGAACCCATGCGAAAAACATAACCTGAAGTACTTTTCTGATCATCTACACTTCCAGCCCAATCACTGTCAGTGTATCCAATTATTTTTGAATTTTCTGAAGTAGTATATAAAATTCCATATCTCTTAGTTCCTTTTACATACCTCAGAATTCTCTTTGTTGCCTGCCAATGTGCTTCTTTTGGCCTCTCCATTAATATGGAAATCAAACTAACAACATGCATTATATCAGGCCTAGTTGCAGTCAAATACATGAGGCTGCCAACTATGCTCTTGTACAAACTAGGATCAAAATACTTGCTGTTGTCCTCTTTGCTGAGTTTTAATCCCATCACTGTGGGAGTAAATGTTGCCTTGCAATCCTGCATGTTAAATTTCTTTAAAACTCCATTCACATACTTTTCTTGAGAAATAAAAAATTTATTTTCATATTGCTTTACTTATATTCCTAAGAAGTATCTCAGCAAACCCATGTCAGTCATTTCAAATTCATCTTTCATGACTGTTTTAAAATTTTCAACAAGGTAATCATCATTAGCTGTAAAGATCACATCATCAACATATAACACAACAATGAGCATCTTACCATCTTTCTATTTGATGTATAAGGTGGGTTCTCCATCACATTTTTCAAACCCATTTTCCAGTAGATACGAATCTATCCTACTGTACCATGCTCTTGGTGCTTGCTTCAACCCATAAAGAGCTTTCTTCAATTTGCACACTTTGTGTTCTTGGCCTTTCTTCTTGTAGCCTAGAGGTTGTTCAATATAAACCTCTTCCATTAACACTCCATTTAGAAATGTTTACTTCACATCCATTTGGTAAACTTTCCACTTGTTTTGTGTTGCTATGGACAACACTTCTCTCACGGTTTCCATTCTTGCAACCCGTGCGAAATTTTCCTCATAGTCTCTCCCATGTTTCTGCTTATACCCTTTGACAACAAGTCTGGCCTTGTGTCTTTCAATTTTGCATTCAGCATTACTCTTGGTCTTGTAGACCCATTTAACTCCAATAACTTCTTTACATTTTGGGAGTTCAACCAAATCTCATGTTTTATTTCTTTCTATGGCATTAATCTCTTCATCCATAGCTTCTATCCATTTTCTATCTTTAATAGCTTCTTAAAAATGAATAGGATCATCAACATGACAATATAAAGCAAACAAAGAGTTCATACCTTCATTTGCTACCTCTTGGTCATAAATTTCAATTAAATTTCTGAACTTTGTTCTTCTTTCATTTGGTGTACAAGTGCTTGAAGTAGCACTCGAATCTCCTCCTTGTGGTGTGCTTGGAGAAGCACTCTCATTTCTCCTCAAGGGTGTTCCTTGTTGTCCTTGTGTTGGTGCTGCTATTGAGGGATGTATTTTAGCCATCTCTCCATCATCTTCACCATGAGACAAACAATTTTTAACATTCACTGTTTTCTCAATGCTTCCGTCCCAAGCTTCTTCTTCAATGAACTGAACATCTCTGCTCACAATAAACTTCTTGGTAGATGGGTTATACAACCTATAAGCTTTGGATTCCTCACTGTATCCAATAAAAATACATTTCTCCCCCTTGCTGTCCAACTTCTTCCTTATCTGATATGGAATGTGTGCATAAGCCACACAACCAAAAAATTTCATGTGAGTGACTCCTTGCTTTGTCCCACTCCATGCTTCTTTCGGAACCTTTTTTATGACTACTTTTGTTGGGCATATATTCAAGATATACGCTGCACAATGTACAGCTTCAGCCCAATAATCATTTGGTGAATGTTTTGCCTTTAGCGTACTCTTTACCATATCCATGATTGTCCTATTTTTCCTTTCGACAACTCCATTTTGCTGTGGAGTGTACCTTGCTGTAAATTGCTTATGAATCCCATTTTCTTTGCAAAAACGCAGAAATTCCTTAGAGATGTATTCACCTCCTCTATTAGTCCTTAGGACTTTGATATGCAGCCCACTTTGGTTCTCCACAAGTGCTTTGAAATTGCAGAATCTTTCAAACACTTCACTTTTATTTTTAAAAAAGTAAACCCAAGTTTTTCTTGTAAAATCATCTATAAAAGTTAACATATAGTAGCTGCTTGCAAGTGATGGTGTTTGCATTGGTCCACATAAATCTGAGTGGACAATTTCTAAGGGTGCCTTTGCCCTTATTCTTTTCCCGGATGGAAAACTTTCTCTGTGTTGTTTACCCAAGATACAACCTTCACAAGGGCTGTCTGGTTTCTCATTCAACGGTAATCCTCTTACCATTCCTTTTTTGTGCAACAAGTTAAGACCTTCAAAGTTGAGATGTCCAAATCTCAAGTGCCATAACCAATTCTCTTCTTTTGTTTCTCTTTGGAAAGCCTCTTGTGTCACTTCTGTTATTTCTTCAAATCTGCCCTCATCCTGAGAGGGAACATCCTATTCCTTGTCATCTTCACTTCAGCAATACATTGTTTGCTTGGTGGTTTATCCATGATGGTGCATACATCATCTTCAAAGAAAACATTGTACCCCTTTTGAACAAGTTGTCCAATACTTAAGAGGTTACATTTCTTTGCAGGAACATAATAAACATTTGCTATGGATTTCTTTTCTCCTTTCCTTGTTAAGACATTTACATCTCCTTTTCCCATAACATAAACTTTATTATCTGTCCCTAATGTGACTTGTGACTTCACATTCTCATCTAACATAGAAAACATGGCTATGTTTTCTGTCATATGGTTACTGCAACCTGAGTCTAGAAACCACAAATATTCACTCTTTTCCTCAGCCATATAACAAGCTATTTTTTTTTATCTTGGCTGATATTTTCTCTAGTTAAATTCCACTGGGTCTATTATCCATATCATGCTACTTCTTCCTACATTAATTTGCATAATGCCCATATTTTTTACAATAATGACATTGGACATTGGATTTATCATACCTTTGTCCATGAGCATATTGTTGTCCACTTTTCTAGTTGCTTCTTTGGCCTTGGTTCTGATTTGTATTGCTGCCCCTTCCTTGGCATTTGCTGGACTGTTTCTTCCACCTCTGTTTTGGATTCTGCCTCTTCCTCTTCCAAAGGACATCTGGGTCTTGAAGACATGCTCCAAAGATGAGTTTTCATTTCTACCCAATCTCTATTCATGTGTCATCAATGATGCATGAAGCTCATCAACTGAAAAGTTTGAGAGATCCTTGGTCTCTTCTATAGTGGTGACTATTACATCAAACTTTGAGGGTAGGCTCCTCAATAGTTTCTCCACAATTATCCTTTCTTCCAATGTCTCCCCATGAGACCTTATCTGTGTGACCATTCCAATCACATGTTTGAAGAATGAGTCTATAATATCAGACTCCTTCATGCAGAGAGTCTCAAAATCTCTCCTCAGCAATTGTAGTTCTATTGTCTTCACCTTCTCCATGTCTTGAGAGTTTCCCATGCTTCTTTGGATCTCTTAGTTGCTACTATCCTTGGAAACACACTCTCATGTACTGCTTGATACAAATAGAAGAGAGCTTTAGAGTCCTTCTTCTTATTGCTCTTCAACAATTCCTTCTCTGCTTGAGTTAAGGCATTAAACTCATTTTCATCTACTGGCTCTTCAAAGCTATCCTCAACAAGTTTCCAAAATTTTTGAGAAGCAAACAGGGCTCTCATAGTTATTTCCCAGTAATCATAGTTTTTCCCATTAAATTGTGAGAGCTGAGCATTACCAATACTCATGCTAGTGCTGGCTCCAGCCATCCTTGCACTCTAACTATGCTTCAAACACTTGACTGTGTCTTTAAAATAAACTGACTGTCTTCAAACAGTAACACAAAAAAATTTGTCCTGAGAATAACTAGGATTATTTTTTACTAAGCCTTCACTCTGCTGGAGAAGCTGCTGCAACAAGAAACTCTTCCTTCAGCTTCTTTGACACCTTCAAAGAGCCTGGACTAGCTCTGATACCATGTTGGAATTTCTAAGAATTTTAGAACAATATAGAGAGAATAATACTCTCCTCTAAACACAGAGAAATTAAAACAAAAATTTTCTTGCAGATAGAGATGGCATGAAAATGCTTTTTTCTATTTCATAAACATAAAAACTGTTACAATAAAAACGTATTCCTCTTACAGAGGGATTACAAAAATGACTGCTGCAGACACAGTGCCAAAAGCTAACTCTTTGTCTCTCTGTTACAAAATATCCACACAACAGTGCTCTGTCTTTCAACAACAATACACTCTCTGTTTTTCTCTCACTAAACAGCCTTCGGGCACACTCTGTTTTACACTGCTGTGTTAAAAAAAATTACATTCACTTTTTTTTTTACTTTGTTGTGTATTGCAATACAATATATCTTTTCATTTAGCCTTCAGGCTATATCATATAGCGAAAACCTTTTAATAAAACAAAAGACTAAAAGAAATCTATTTTAAAAGACCTCCAGGAGCCCACATTACATTTGCGCTCATATTACAACATGCGCATATACAATATGTTAAAACATATGCATATATGGACTATTACAAAAGTCGCGCAATAAAACATTATAATGTAAACACGTTAACATAACAAAAACCATAACACAAAACTTTAATAAAAAACTTTAACATGAACTTTCGCCAGACTCCAAAAGTTATGAACCAAAATGCAATAGAAATTCACGTTACAAATTTGTTCCCGTGATGTTAGCGCTTGAATGTGAGATGGAATATCAAATCGAGCCTATAAACTGATATCGGGTCCGGATTTAGGTTTCGGGGATGGCCCAAAATAAAACCCGAAACTTTATAAAATCTGCCTCAATAACTTCTTCGGGTCTGGTTTGAACCATGCGAACCCGCTCCAAAAATAATGTGATCCAATCGCATATAGCCACGTGGTCTAGTGACTGGTCACTGTCGTGGGGACCTCCTCACTGACGTATATGGTGGGGACCACCACCCCCGTGGCCCAAATCGTTCAAACCATAAACCTTCCCGCGTTCAAAAAAAAACTTTGTTCTTCAATATAAAAGCTTTGTTTTCTATTTAAACCCTGTTTTTGAAATACAGAACTGTGTACTCTATTTTCTCATATAAAATTATTGGCGCCGAATAAACCAAAACGAAGTTGACTGCTCAACCAGAATAGAAAGCTGCTGCAGTCAGAATTCTTCCATCACAAAATAGAAGGCGGCCAGAATACAAGGACAGTTGAAATTAACATTTCAAATTAACATTTCAACCGCCTAGCCCATTGATTTTCTGGGAAAATACACATTGAAAGCTCTATTGAATGCAAAATTATACATCGAAGGTTAGAAATTGTTTGCTATCAAAGCCCTCGGCCACCATTTCACAGTGCCCGATATGGTTGGATACGACCCCTTATATCCGGGATTCCTTTCCACTAGTATCGTGGATTCCTCTAGCAGGCATGGTTAAAATAAAATAAAATTTCCAGTGTGTTGTTGTGACTTCAACTTCTGCACATAGAGATGGATGTCTCTGAGTGCGCTTGCATTAGCGCTTACATAACACCAAGAGTTCTGCGAACGTACGGTACCTGTATATAACCCAAATTAATAATCGTGCCAGCCACCTCGGTTCAAAATTGTTAATTCAATTACCAAGCCAACGCAACACTAACTATAGCATCTTTTTCTTGGAACAGTACGCGAAATGAAAGAGAAACAAAACGCTTTATAGTTGCCGGATCGGCATCATAACACACTCATATTAGTATTCTACCGAGTTTTGTATGTTCTGTCAATAGATTCTAAGCTTTGACTTTTATCCTAAATGCAGAAATTTGGAAACAGGTTGGAATTTGATGAATAAGGATTACAGTTAGATCATAGGATATCAAATTATAATCTATTATCCCATAGAAATTTCTACTTTTTAACTTAAAATATCTCATAATCATGAAACTGTAACCATCCACGTTTTGGACCTGCCTGGCAATCAATTTATGAAACACTTAAAAAAGTCAACTGATATCAGTCTTTGTCCTGCATTATAGAGTTTCAATATTTAATCATTTCATCATTATTAAAAGCATTCTCTAGTGATCCATTTATTGAACGGATACATGAACTGAAAATATTCAATTGACATCCGTCTTTGTCGTGCATAACAAAGGTCGAGTACATAATAATTTCATCATTAAAAGTATGTAAAAATGGAAAGTCCATTAATATTAAAAGAAACAAAAAAGCCAAAAAATAAAATAAAATATCAATGGATGTTACATCGTAATATAATATATCAAGTTCATACTATAATGGATAATTGTATTTATCATTCTAGACCCAAAAAAAAATAAAAAAAATGAAAATGTTAATTGAAATTATTAAAATAAAAGATCAATGGAAAGATTATATTTATATTTATTAAATTTATCTTTTAATTTTAAATTAATAAATATAAATATAAATTTGTTTTTAAATATTAAATTAATATATAGATAAAATTTATAATAATTTTGTTTTTATTAAATAAAAAGTTAGTAAAAATATATTATTTTTTATAACCTTGGTAGTATGTTTCATTTTTCTTTTCTTTTTTTTACTCTATCTTTGTCAACATATTATTAAAATAAATAAATAAATATATATATATATATATATATAATAAAATGATCTAATATATTATTATTTTAGATTTATCAAATGGAAAGATGAAAATTTAATTGATATGATGTCGAAATGGTTTTGCTTTCTCATACCCACAATATAATATCAATTAATTTTTAATTACTATATATTTGTTTATTTATTCTGTATCTTTAATTACTTTCAAATTAAAAATATGGTTAATTATTTCATATATAATATACATTATGATGATGTAACGCATATTTTGATAAATATTTTTGGTTAAAGATATAAATATATTTATATTATAAATGAAAAGGAAGTATACTTAGTTATAGATGACGTCCTACTAGAAACTTTTCATCAAAATTTGTCTATTAATTGTTGTATCAAAATAAAATTTTGTAAAATTTAGTTGCTTATGATTAATTAAATCATTCTTCTTTCCTATACAACTTTATTCCAGTGTTTTGTTTCTTGTTTGGTTATTTCTAAGCATATGCCATGGTATTTTTTTGCAGCTTCCTATGCCTCACCAATAAACATAGACAAGTGGTGGAGTGAGCCACAGCGGAATCTTTATCAACCTCCACTCTTCATTCACATTTCCTCCCACCAGCAACTCAACTAGCCCCACACACTATATAAAATCAGTAACTAAAATCCTTTAGAAGATAAAAAAACAACACTAGCCATGAGTGGAACTAAGTAAGGGAGGTTAATATTAGCCTCCAACCACCAAAACTTCTTCTCCACCTAGATCAAAACCTCAATTGTGAGAGAACCTCATTAAGATCAATACCCACCCATATTTGACCAAACAAAAAATTCAAATGTAATAGAGTGTGTAAGGATGAGGACAATTATAAGTTATAAACCTTGTACTATAATTCACAAAATCTTAATAATATAGAAAAGTAAAATAATGCAAATCACATATTGCATATACTCAAAAAACTGGAAAAACGACTTAGAACCGCACCTTCAATTTTGTTATCATTTTCATTTTTTGCAATACAATATATATGATCTTGCAACATCCAAAATCTATCATCAATGAACATAAATTATATTAAAACCATAATTGGTTAAAAAAAATTAGAAAACTATAATTTGAACCAACATACACCATAAAATTGTCAAAAGCACAAATTATATGCAAAAAAAATATACAACATCACAAAAATAAAAAAAAGCTTCACCCTTCTTTCACTAGCATCCTTTTACTTTATTTTCAGTGCATACAAATTGCATATTAGACTATGGACTAGTCATATAAAAAATATATACTACATATTCAAAAGCCATGTTACCTAACTAGAAAAATTCATGGAAAGCTAATTTTTTCAATGTGCCTCCATTGTTTCCACTAAAAAAACCTCAACAAAATGACCACTACACTCATCCAATCAACGATGGTTAACACTAAAACTATTGTAATAAATAATTTTAATGAATCCTACAAAAATTATCCCTCACCTTTATGATGATAGCACTTGATTCCCACTTTTTCATACTTCATAAACATCGTCTATTAGAAAATCATCCATGATGGCTCGTCGCATTTCGTTAAACATTCCTCTAGCAACATCTTATTAATTCATGCTAAAGAGAGCACTCTTCATTTTTATTGTCTCTCACGTCCCACCCTGTGGCCAAGGACTCATCCAACTTTAAGCATGATGTGGGTGGTGGGTAAATAGAAATCGCAGACATGTGCAACATGAGTCCCCACCCATCAACATTTCTTCCAAGTAGTTATTTTGATAGGTTAGAAATGCATTTATAATATGTCATACTAATTATATTATATTATTAAATGATGGGGTGGTGGGTAAATGGAAATAACATGCATGTGCAATATGAGTCCTCACCCATCAACATTTCTTCCAAGTAATTATTTTTATAGGTTAGAAATGTATTTATAATATGTCATACTAATGATATTATATTTTAAATTAATAAATTGAATAGAAAAATATAAATATAAAAAATTTTACAATTTTAACTAAAGGTTTGGAAGAATGCTTAATATTTCAATTTTTATTTATTTTTATAAATCTAATAATAATTTTCAAATTTTCGATAAATAATATTTCTAATTTCTTATTGGTTGAGGAAGCTTTTATGATACACAATTTCTCTTTTGGAGGGCATTTTTATTTTTGTTTTTTTTCAATGTCTAATAATTCATTTTAAAAGTAAAATAAAAGTAATTTTGTGAGTGGTCATTGTGTTGGCTGAGTGCTCTCAGCATTTGTATGTTACTACTCTCCTCAATTATGCGAGGATTGGTGTTGCTGCATAACACTACTATATTAGTTATTTGTTCAAACATGCAAGAATTGATGCACATTTGGATTTTTTTCATAGTCCCTCATGGGTGGGTGGGGGGTAGAGGCGGGAGATAAAAAATTGTTGTATTAATATTATTATTTTTCGTTGTGTTGAAGACATAGTATGTGCATGAGAACTCGGGTGCTTTGTTGATTAGGAGTTCATAAATTTTTCTCAAAATAAAAAATTATAGGATTGGATTGAAACTAGAATAGTTGCATATATCTCGTCTTCCTGCATCTAGCGCTGTAAAATGTTTGAAAAATCGATGTCGTATGAGGAAGATATTGTGTTCTGATCGAAATGAAAAACATGTAAAATTACGAAAATTTGACCAGGTTTGACTGGGATGCACAGTCAACAAAAAAATAGAATATTCCTCAGAATATTCCTTCCACCAAACCTATCTTTGGTTTACAAGTGTCACTTTTCTATTGGGTACGGGTTGGAGGGTCCAATGAGAGGGTGCCACGTGGCCAGCCCTGAGGCCGCCACATGACCATGAAAATTCATTGTAAAATTTTATGTGAGGCCGCAAGGCTCGACCCCCTGACCTCCCTCTAGGCACGCACACCATTTACCATTTGCTCTACACATGTCACTTAACCATATAAGGAGGTAGGTTCGTTTTATTATGTATTGCAAATATGTTTGGGGGTTGGGAATTGTCGGTTGTCCCAACCCACCAGCGGTTCCCGATATATGTCACATGGATAACTGTCGATGTCAGCCAAACCGCGTGGTCAGATGAAACCCAAAAGCAACGAACCATGGTTCAACCATTAAAACCATAGTCCAAATGGGGGTTCTGCTAACCGCCAAGTCTTCTAACAATTTGGGGGTGTGCATGTGGCCACCGCCCAACTGTAAGATTTAATACGCAGTAAATTCGGCGGAGTGGATAGGGGCGTGCCAAACTTAGCGGTTTTCCCTAATTTAACTCCATCTAACTGGATTTCTCCACATTTAGTGGATTTTTCCTAGGAGATATTGGGAAAAACTGTAGGAGGCTCAATTTTCGACCATTCTGAGTGAATGAAGAGTCATTTTCGACTAATTGGAGAATTATAAAGCCATTGGTGTAGAGAAAACAACCATTATAGCACTGTAACTACATGTAATAGAAAAATTTTGAGCATAATGAAAGATGGACAAGCCATTGGGAGTTGGACCAACAAATGTAGCCTACGAGGGTTGAACTGCTTCATCATGCCTACTATGTAAATTTCATGTGGTGACTTATTTATCTATTTTACAGTGCTATTCAGTGTTATTTATGCTTATTTTATGCCTCTAATTCACTAAAAATCATCTATAAATCATGGAAAAACTTAATCCTTATGAAAATTAATGAGTCAATTATGAACACGTTTTTAAAACTGAAAGAACCTTAGCACAAAAAAACTAATAAAGTCTTTTTAGATCAGATGGTATCGGAGCTAGATTTTTTCTCTCGTGTTGTTTAGTGCAAAGAATTGTTTAACTGTTTGCAAGTTTTAGATGCTTACAAGGCTCAAGCTCAAAAGGGGATAAGGCAAACTGGTGGAAGGAGGAGGGTCTCAAAGGTAGCCAAAGCAAAGGAGATAAATATTGCCACAATATCCACAACCTATTTCACCTCCTAAAGAAGCAGAAGCTCCATTAAGCATGCCTCATGAGGAAGTCCCTAAGGAAGAAGAAAGAGTATTTAGGAAATAATTTATATACATGAATAAGATGGTTAGAATTATTTATCAAGAAAGGAATGAGAGAGTGGAAGGAAAAAATCTAAAATTCAAAAGGAAGGACAAGGATCTTCAAGAGGTCAACATGATGAAGATAAGCAAAGAAGGGAAATGGAGGAAATGGAGGCAATGAAGAGCCACCATGTTCACCCTCATCATCTTCATAATCATCTTCTACCTCTTCTTCAGTACAACAACCACACAAGTTCAAGAGCACTGGTAAATCTCCTTTATTAAAACCTGACGTTAAGTTTGAATTTCCAATGTGTAATAGTGAAGTAAATGCAGACAAGCTAGATAATTGGATTTGACAATTGGAGGTCTATTTAAGAATACAAAACCTTCAAGATGATGATACAAAAATTCAATCAGATTCTTTGAGAATGGAAGATTCAACACTTGTTTGGTGGGAAGCCAAGACATGAGAGGAAATCAAGAAACACGGTAATATTATTCTATCATTGTCAGATTTTATTTCTGCTATTAAACAAAATTTGTATCCATTATCTCATATGAAAAAAGACATCATGAAATGGCTGAACTTTAGGTAGTTAAAGGGACAAAAAGTGCATGAATACACCCAGGAATTTAGGAGAAGAGCTCTTTTATTAGGGGTGGATTTTCAGAGCCAAGACACTTTGCTAAAGTACATAGGAGGCTTACATGGCTTCCTAAAACACACTATTCTCATGTTTAACCCCACCAGTCTAAATGAAGTTTGTGTTCAAGCTGAACATCTAGAAGCTAAAGGGAAGAACATTTCTGAAGAGGGTAGGAAGAAACCTTTTAAGGGTAAAGACGATAAAAAGACCTCAAAAGGTAAAAAAAAATAATGCATCTACTAAGAAAGAGGGAGAAAAAGTGACTTGTAAACATTGTTCAAAAGAAGGCCATGATGAAACTCATTGTTGGAAATTACATCCTGAATTGAGGCCAAAGAAACACAGTAACGAAGGGAAACAAAAAACTACTACTACAGCTTAACATGACTTAGGGTCTGATTCAGGTGATGAAACTAAAATTATAGCCATGGGATTGAATAACATGAAGGGAAAATAAATTTAAACTAAACCCAGTACCAGTACATCAAATTGTCTCGTAAACACTCCAAATGAAGAAGAAAGAATAGAACTATTTAATGTGAGGCTCATATCCAAGCATACCAATATTGACACAATGTTTGACAGTGGGTCATAAGTAAAATTAATCTCTGAAGATTTGGTCAAAAAAATTAACCTTGAGACCATACCACATCCAAAACCATATCCATTGGGTTCGATTTGTAAGGATGAAAATCTACAGGTTACAAAGAAATGTATATTAAGGTTTGCAATCACTATAAGCTTTGTTGAGACTGTTGAATTATATGTGGTTCCGCTTGACATAACCGGTATTGTATTAGGTAGTCCTTACTTGTATGATAGGAAAGCGATATTCTATCTCCATGAGAACAAGTAATTTATTCAAATATGGAAAGGAGTTCATTGTTAGAGCACATCAAAAGAAGACAAATATTGCTTTGGTAAATGTTGGACAAGTAAAGATGCTGGTAAATTCAAGTAAGAATTTTGTTCTTCTCATGATTAAGCCCAAAGCTAATATTAATCATGAATATTTTGAGGGATGTGATCCTAAGTTGAAATCAAAATTATATGATGTGGTTAATGGGAATCATGAGATGTTTCAAGAGCCAACATGATTACTTTAAAAAAGGGAAATTCAACATGAGATTTAGTTGCAACAAGGTTGTCCTCTTCCAAACATCGGTATGTATTACATGTAGATAATGGAGAATGCTGAAATAAAGAAGAAATTCAAAGAGATGTTGGATAAAGGAATCATAAGGCCAAGCACCTCGCCATGTGGTTCACCCATAGTATTTATACCAAAGAAATATGGGACTTGGCACATGTGTGTATATTTTTGAGCTTTGAACAAAAGTACGGTAAAAAATCATTACCCTCTCCCAAGAATAGATGATTTTCTTGATCAGCTGAAAGAAGCAAAGTTTTTCGGTAAGTTATATTTACGAAGTGGATATCATCAAGTAAGAATTGTAGAAAGTGATATATGGAAAACTGCTTTCAAAACCAAACAAGGACTCTTTGAGTGGCTAGTTATGCCTTTTGGTTTATGTAATGCACTGGCAAGTTTTATGTGGGTTATGGATAATTTTTTGCAACCATTCCTTGATGAATTTGTTATTGTGTATGTTATCACTAAAATAGAAACTAATAGGTTGTTGATCCAATAACTTCAGTGTAACTATTTCAAACCAATCTTTTGACTAAGGCTTAGCCTCCTCACCCTGAGAGGGCTCTCTCAAGGATTAATGATATGGAATAATGATATAGATAGATGGAAACACTATGTGTCTTGGTTTTGTATGTTTATAGGTTGAAAGTATGGAGGCTTGCTACCATTGGGCTATGGAGTCAGTGATAGGGATAAAGATAACAATAGCTCTTCTTATAGAAACTGAGGTTTGTATATACTTGAATGAAAAAATGACACATTCAGGAAAATCCCAATAACTTGAGGTTCAAAGGAAGTCAGAGCATGTGATACATGAATTCTGAGTAATGATACATCAAGGTATTTAAAAGGAAAGTATTAAAAGAGATTCATCAAAGCTTAAAACTTAAAGGAAGTCAGAGCATGAACAACCTTGAATTCTAAGTAATAAGCATTAAAAACATTGAATAAAACCTTCCAAGGATAGGACCTAAAACACTCATTTGACCATATTTCAACACTTAAAGGAAGTTGTAGCATGACTAATGATGAATTCTGAGTAATAAGCATTACAACTATTAAAGGGAAACATTTCGAAGATAAGATATAAACTCATTGAAATATACAAAGAATCTCAGGTCCAAAAAAGTTAAATTGCTTCTGTATATATCAGTCAATCCAGAGCTTTGAAAAAGTAGTATTTTGATAACATTTTCCAACCTATGTTACATCGAAATATTCACCACTTATAGGCATCTAGCCTTTACATAAAGTCTGCCAAGTGGCTAGACCATTAGATTTTACAACTGACACCAAATACAACTACTAACTAGATTCATAAAACTAGGACTGACACCTTTTCGAATTAAGAGTTAGAGTCCTACTATGACTCACATACCTAATTATTACATTTAAACCAAAGTGATCCAAATATTCCTCGAAAGGAATCCAATATTTTAAGCATGTTAGCCATCATCAAAACATTAATATGATGAATGCCTTCGTGAAGTAACTCTGCCTATTATCAAGGGGATATCAGTTTGATGATCTGGCACATGTAGACTAGTGTCTTCAAATTATACCTTTAACTGAAAGTATCCACTTGGAAAATATGATACTCTTTGTCATCATTTGATACTCTTTGAAACTCTGGTGAGGAACAAATTTAAACATGTTTTTACCTTCCTCCCTTTTACCAACATTACTCATGAGAACTAACTTTGTTGTCAAAAATCTGTTTTGAGCTACGAAAGTAGCTAGTTTAGTAGCACACACAAAAAAGGTAATATGTGTTGGGTATGTGTTATATTCTTTCCTTAATTTCTGGTGGGCAGTCCATGCCCATGGTTTTGTGCATGGTTTTGCACATGGTTTTGGGGTACGATGGTTTTTGGCCCCTGGTATTTTTGTGGATCCAGTTAAGGGAGCTATGGTTATGTTCTAATCCAGGGTTAATGTATTAGGGTTTATATATGCTTCGACATGTATATATATGTGTTGTAACACTAAAATTAATATAATGAAATATCAATCTGGTCATCCCAATTTGGGATCTAGGGGAAAATCTCTGTGTTTATATGTTTTATGTTTTATGCTCTCACTATTGTTTATTTTCTGTTATAAAATTTGTGTGTAGATAATTTATGTTCAGGGTTAAAACCTAAATTTGGTATCAAAGTTGTTTCGGCTTCAAGGGGATGCCTTTGCTGCTGAAAGTTTTTTGCTCAGACTTGTGGTAGACCTTGTTTAGTGGTATATCTGTGGGATTGATTCTTGCGGTGAAAGAGGATGGAGAGCAGCGGAAAGACAGAGATCGAGAAATTTAATGGTCAGATTTTTGAGTTGTGGAAGCTCAAGATGGAGGATATTTTGGTGGATAAAGATCAGTGGATCGTGGTAGATCCAGGTACTAAACCAACGGAAATTTCATATGAAGATTAGAAGAAACTAGATCGGAAGGCTAAGAGCACAATACGGTTGTGTGTCTCAGATTCAGTATCGTTGAATGTATCTGGGGAAGCTACGACGAAGAAATTGTGGGAAAAACTTGGGACTTTGTACCAATATAAGTCTCTAGTGAATAATTTGTTCCTACGAAAAAAGCTATATAACTTGAGGATGAAGGATGGAGACTTGGTGATAGAGCATCTAAATGCCTTCAATACTGTGGTAAGTCAGCTTTCGTCTGTTGATATTAAAATCTCATATGAAGATAAGTGCATCTGTTTTTTGTGTTCTCTACTAGACTAGTGGGACAATCTGGTTATTGCGATAGGTAGCAATACAACTACCTTGAATTTTGATGACATTGTCTCAGCCTTGTTGTCGGAGGAAATGAGACAGAGAAATATGGAGGGCCAGAATGGAGATGCCTTATCCATACGAGGAAGGTCCCAAAACAAAAACAAGAATAAGGTTTCGAGTGGGAGATCCAATTATAGAGGGACATCTAAATCTCCTGGAAAGTTTGTAAAGGTATGTTGGAAATGCGGAAAGGAAGGGCACTACAAAAGAGACTGCAGATCTAAAGCTCCTAAGAAATGAAAGGGATCTAATGATGCTCCTTCCACAGAAGAAAAAAACCACCTCGGATGAAGGTGGGGATGTGTATTTGGCTTCTTCTTCAAATACACATGTAGATCATGAGTCATGGTTGATTGACTCAGGTGCATCCTTTCACTTCACTCCCGATAGGGAGTGGTTCTATGAGTATGAGAAATATGATGGTGGTGATGTCTTCCTAGGGGATGATAGAAAGGCCAAAATAATCGGACATGGAAAGGTCACGCTGAAGCTGCAAGGTGGAAGGATTAGAACACTTCCTGGTGTTCTACAGATTCCTGCATTGGCTATAAATCTGATTTCTATAAGCAAGATGGATGATGTAGGTGTAAAAACAGTGTTCGAGAAAGATTCCTGCAAGATGGTTCGGGGAGCACTGGTATTAATGCAGGGAGTTCGGACTGGAACTCTATACAAGCTACAAGGTAGCACTGTTATTTATGCATGTAACAGTTCTGTGGTTCCTGAAAGTGGAGCGTAAATTCTAGCTATCTCTGGAGAAAATACAATGCTATGGCATCAAAGGCTTGGACATATTGGAGAGAAGGGCCTTTGAATACTGCATATAAATGGTATGGTAGAAGATATGTCTAATTTCTCTTTGGATTTAGATTTCTATGAACATTGTGTATATGTGAAGTAGAATCGAGTGAGTTTTCCTTCTAGTGCTAAGAGGGTGAACAAGATATTAGAACTTGTGCACAACGATATGTTTCGACCTATGTCAGTTCCATCACTGGGAAATTATGTGTACTATGTTTCATTCATAGATGACTTCTCAAGGAATACATGGATATATTTCTTGAGGAAGAAATCTGAAGTCTTTGACAGATTTAAAGAATTTAAGGCTCGTGTGGAAAGCCAGACAGAGAAGAAGATAAAGGCGCTGAGGACAGATAATGGTGGGGAGTTCTCCAAGAAGGAATTTGAAGAGTGATGTTAGACGTGTGGTATAGCACGACAGAGGACTAATCCATACACACCTTAGCAAAACGGAGTTGCAGAAATAATGAACAGAACACTGATGGAAAAGGCAAGAAGCATGCTCAATGGTACCAAGTTAGGACAAGAATTCTGGGCAGAGGCAGTGGAGATTGCATGCTATCTGGTTAACAGATCACCTTTATCAGCGTTGGAGGATAAGACTCTACATGAGGTATGGACTGGTAAGAAACCCTCTGTTTCACATCCAAGGGTATTTGGATGTGATGCATATGTACATGTTCTAAAGCAGAAAAGGACCAAGTTGGATAATAATTCTGAAAGGTGCATCTTTATTTGGTATAAGGATGGTTTAAAAGGTTACAAGATTTGGAACTCGGAAACAAGGAAGGTTGTGTACAGCTGAGATGTGGTGTTTAGAGAGGTGAAAGATGTTGTTAAACACGAAGTCATATCAAAGGAACCTGAGAAGATAGAGTTTGAGCTAAAGGAGTATGAATCAGATTCTATAGCAAAAGAAGATTCAGAAGAGGAAGAGCCACAAAATCCATCTATGAGAAGATCAGCTCTGGAAAGAAGGAAACCAGAAAGGTATAGTCCATCTGCTTTCTATTCAGGTTTTGCCTTAACTATAACTGATTATGATCCCATAACTATCAGGGAGGCAGTAGATTAAGATGATGGAAGACTATGGAAGGAGGCCATGGTTGCTGAAATGGCATCCTTGCACAAAAATGAGGCATTGGATCTGGTGGAGTTGTCGGCTGGAACGAAGCCCATCGGGAGCAAATGGGTGTTTAAGAAGAAGATGAATGTAGAAGTAAAGGTGGAGAAATACAAAGCTCAATTGGTATAAAAAGGTTATTCCCAGGTGTCGGGAATTGATTTTGGTGGTATTTTTTCTCCTGTTGACAAAGTTACTTCTATTAGATTACTTTTATTTGTTGTTGTTGCATTTGATTTTGAGATAGAACAGATGGATGTGAAGACAACATTTATTCACAAGGATTTGGAAGAGGAGATATACATGAAGCAACCTGAAGGCTTTATGGTAAAGGGTAAGAAAGAACTGGTATGCAGGTTGAAGAAGTCTCTGTATGGGTTAAAACATTCACCAAGGATGTGGTATCAGAAATTTGATACCTATATACGAGGACTTGGCTGCACCAGAAGCAAGGAGGATCACTGTGTTTATTTTAAATTAATTGCTGATCGTGTTATTTATTTGGTCTTGTATGTGGATGATATGTTGTTGATTGGAAATGAAAAAGAAATTATCCAAGATTTGAAGACCAAACTGTTCTCCAAATTCGACATGAAGGATCTTGGTGCTGAAAAGTATATTTTGGGTATAGAAATTAAGAGAGATCCGGAAAAGAGGAAGCTATGGTTAAACCAGAGGAATTATGTCGAGACTATATTGTAGAGGTTCAATATGCACGATAGTAAACTGGTGAATGTTCCTATTCCTGTAGGTGTAAAGCTGTCTGCTGAACAATGTCCCAAGACACAAGAAGAAGAGGAGGACATGTCCCGTGTTCCATATGCAAGTGTAGTAGGTAGCCTGATGTATGCAATATTCTGTACTAGACCAGACATTGCACATGCAGTGGAAGTATTTAGAAGGTTTATGTCAAACCCAGGGAAGGAGCATTGGACAACAATGAAGCAGGTTTTCAGGTATTTACGTGGCACTAGTGATTATGGCTTATGCTACCAGGGAAGACCATGATTGGAAAGAATGTTGGACATTCATGGTTTTGTTGATGCAGACTGGGCTGGAGATCTAGACCAAAGAAGATCTACAAGTGGGTACGTGTTTAGCATATTTGGAGGCGCAATCAGTTGGATGATTAAAATACAGTCTATAGTGGCTCTTTCAACTACATAGGCAGAATACATGGCAGCCACTCATGCAAGCAAGGAAGTAGTTTGGTTGCAAAGATTTTGTTCGAGTATGGGGTTGGTACAACAAGCTATAGGGATAGACTGTGATAGCCAAAGTGAAATTTTCTTGGCTAAGAACCCTTCTTATCATTCAAAGACAAAGCACATTGATGTTCAATATCACTTTGTTAGAGATTTGGTTGAGGCTAAAATGGTGTTGCTGGTAAAGGTGGACACTTTGAAGAATGTTGCAGATGCATTGAAAAAGTTTGTGAGCACTCAGAATTTCTCTTGGTGTAGAGAAACAATGGGTGTTGAAGAATTGGGCCAATGACTAAGCTCTCCTGTGGCCCCCTGCAGAAAGAAAACAACAAGTGGGAGAATGTTGGGTATGTGTTATATTCTTTCCACAAAACATTTTGGTCCTTAATTTCCAGTTCGCGGTCTGCGCCCATGGTTTTGTGCATGGTTTTGCACATGGTTTTGGGGTAGGATGGTTTTTGGCCCTTAGTATTTTTGTAGATCCGGTCAAGGGAACTACGGTTATGTTCTAATATAGGGTTAATGGATTAGGGTTTATGTATGCTTCAGCATGTATATATATGCGTTGTAATACTAAAAGGAATATAATGAAATATCAATCTGGTCATCCTGAATTGGGATCCAGGGGAAAATCCCTGTGTTTATTTGTTTTATGTTTTATGCTCTCGCTATTGTTTATTTTCTGTTATAAGATTATGTGTAGATAATTTCTATTTAGGGTTAAAACCTACAATATGTGGTACTCCTCTGCAGTTTTTACCTTTTGGAGGATGTTTAGTGATGAAAAAAAATTAAACATAACCTTCAAAACTCTTCATAACTATCATTTTAAGTGTCATAAAGCCAAAAAGAAATCTTCAAAAATTCCAAAGCAAAAACTGGGCTTCAAGCCTGACACTTGCTATGGAATTGCCTAATACTTTGGAGACTTGGGAAAACTTAGATCTGAGTTTCGGAAAAGTCTATGAACATGATTGCATGTAATTTATTGATAATATAAGACAAAGAGATCATAATCCATTTGTTACCTCCTTATCTATCAACAATTTATTCTTGAGCAGTTTCAACAGCTTTGTTCATGATTCCTCTTTCCAAGTCTCTTCTCTCTGATTTTGTCTTCATTAACTCCATCTCTTCTTTTATCTCTTTAACTTGTCTTTGAAGGCTTCTCCTCTCTTCTTGTAACCATAAGTTCCTCTTTCTTGTATGTGACACTATGATGCGTAAAGTTTGTGTTCTCTTCAACAGATTTTTGGCTTTTTCAATAGAATTCTCAAAATGAGTCACCTGGTCATTCACTTTCTTCTCCACCTCATCTATCATTTGTCTATTTTTCTCATATCTTTCCAGCTCTTTCTTTGTCTCAGAAAACTCATCCTTAACAACTTTCAACTGTTCTTACAAAATCTCCTTTTCAGTTTGCTCTATGACCTTGTCTTTGCTCTGTCTTTTAATAGAATATATCTCTGATTTCCTTTGAAATTTTATTTTAATTTGATTCTTCTTCTCTTTGGTAACCTCTTTCTCACTGGGATATATAACTATAACTTCTTGAGCCACTTCTCCCTTTCATTTATCTTCCTTCTGCTTACTATCACCCATAGTAATAGTTTCCGATATTTGTGACCTAGTGAGAGGCTTTCGAGGTTTGAAAAGAAAGGCTGAATCTTCTGAAGAGAAGACTAATTTCTTAACTATGAGTCCCTTAACATTCGCTTTGGATATTTTAACCTCAGCTGCTTTCACCATAGGATTTTCTGCAATGTCTATGGCCTATAGAATGTCTTCAAGTATGCCTTTACCTTTAACAACTTCTTCAATGTTTCCTTTATACACCTCTTTTCTTTAGATTTAGTCTTGTTGTCTATGGCATGCTTGTTAGTTTGCTTTCTAGTTCTAGTTGCTGGA
This sequence comes from Pinus albicaulis, assembly GCA_034641835.2. NCBI lineage: Eukaryota > Viridiplantae > Streptophyta > Pinopsida > Pinales > Pinaceae > Pinus > Pinus albicaulis. The sequence goes on from CM076576.1 coordinate 608,504,820, forward strand.
TGTGATGATGTATCTTGGATTAAATCAACTTTTTCAAACAAGTCTTTATCTATAACATTTAAAAATTCATGCTGATTTTCCTCTAATTCTGTAGTGGCATTCATTTCTCACTTGAAATAAGAAGATTTTAGCTTGGAGACTTTCCTTGGAGATAAAACATCTAGCTCATAAGAATTCATAAATAGGAACAATGCCTAGTCTCTGTTTAATTTACTTAACTCCTCTAGAACTAGCAGTTTCATCAGCTTACGGTGAAAAATAGAGGTTTCATTCCTTTCATGTCTCCCTTGCACCTTGTCTGCCATTTTTTCGAGACTTCTAAAAGTATAGAATGGAATATCTATCAACTTCTTCCCTCTGAAATTGACCATGAAGTCTCTTGAAACTTGTTGATGATGACATTGCAATTTCTGACAGAACTGAATGCACCCTGTTTTTGTAAATAACTTAGTGAAATATTGATCTTCCAAAACTAAATTTGGAGATGGAGGTTCATATCTAAACATAAAAACTCCTTTATAAACCTTATTTTGTGTAGCCATTTCCTGTGTTATGCAGCAGTGGCCTTCTTTATAACTTTACACCTATTTAGGAAAATACCCTTGATGACAGAGAGTTGTTATATTAGGGAAAAAAACTGAAATAGAAAAAGGGTTTCTGCTGGATAGGCAATTGACAGAGAACTGCTTTGGCAGCAAAACACGAATGCGAAAAGACAGAGTGAAACAGATGAGAGATGATTTGAAAGTAGAATGAGAGGGTTTCTTACAAATAGTGGTTGAGTTTCAAAAAGGTATAACTTTTGAATGATGACTTTTTTCTGGAAGCAGGTCCTCGAAATCCTCAAACATAAACATTCATCATTACTCTTTAAACCTTTATAGGCTGGTAGATTTTTTCGTAGCACGTTTCATTTGACAAGTGTTACTTTTGCTACGAAACTACTAGGTGTTTCCATAGCGAATTCGGTTAATTTCGTGCTGAATTTGCTGCGTACTCAGACAATTTTTGATAGATGGCCATATTTAGGACTTGTGGTTATTTCAAGGTATCTACTTAGAAGATACTCTTTCGATGTGACTTGGAATCATTTCTAACACCTTATCCAAAGTTTAAAAACTTAAATTCACAATAAAATTTATCATTTTATGATATCTTGCAACCTAACCAATTTGAAGGAGAATTTTGACTGATTTTCAAGTATGAAATTTTGAAAATTTAGGGTGTGATAACAGTGGCTTCACTAGGAATAGTGTGCCCCCGTGGTACAATAAGAACTGGTAGTTTTAGTGCTGCTATCCATCCTTTAGAGTAAAATTCTGAAATTTTTCCAAGCTTCTCCTCAAGCTTTAATGATTTCCGCAAGAAGGACTCAAACTGCACCTACTAAAAAAAAATGCTTTGCTCAACCTACCTTGAGCTTATTTTCACATTCCTACCTACCCTATCAGCTACAATTTCCACTTTAGCTCAGACAACATGATATTTCTAATAAATCCATTCAATTGTGTTTTCTGATATATGAGGCTCTTGACTGCATTCTATTTCAAAATAACCATGACAGTGAGATGACCAAAGCAACTTATAATGTATCTAATCTTCATAATGCAAATGAAAATGAAATACTGGTGTGCAAAGCTTTGCCATGTATTCAGTTATAGGGTCAAAGAAGACATGGTTAGTTTGATGATCATCATAATATTCTATTTCTTCAGACAAATGATTCTAAGCCACACAAGATTCCTTTGATATGCTATACAACTGCTTTTCTGAATGATTCCTATAAAGAATGTAATTTTCCTCATTATTATGATCATTCTTTGATGTAAGCTGCTGCAAAGTATGACATAAAAAATCAACCTTTTCCTCTACCTGAGGGTTATAAAAGCTATCTTCCAGTATTTCTTCTTGGTGTTTGCAATGATTTTCATACCCTTTATGATCAAAAGACTGCAAATTTTTCTACATCTTTACATCAATCTCAGAGGATGTAACATGGGTTTCATAAGTAAACCCCTGCTGATTTTCATGTTGCATTTTATGGGATTTTATCCTTTCTTCTTGATGTTGAAATGTATTGTTATGAAGAGCCTCTAAAATTTCTTCATCCATGAATTCATCATCATCATAACAATCCTCCAAATATTGAATAAAACTCACAGAAGGTTTACAACAATCTTTAACCAACAATAAGGAGGGATGACACTCTTTATACATCTCATAGAATACATCATGGAAATTAGCAAGAGAATATAATGAACCATTTGCCAAACCTTTATACTAAGACAATGATTTTCCTTCTAAAGTGGTCATAAACATCTTCATGAGACAATCTTCAGGGAACTGAACTTTAAGACTATGTACATGTATATGAAACCTAACCGAATGAAGAGCAACATTGTCTTTCTTTTCATCTTTGAATATTGGAATATCATCTAACCATTCAACCTTTGGCATAGGATTTGGAAAACCAGGTATATGAGACCAATTCATAGCAGCATACCTCGCATTCATTCTTTAAATGGAACTCATATTGAAACTTCATCAAGCTACTAATATTCTAACAGTGGAGTCACCTTCCAATTTTTTTATTCGATGTGTGGAGCTGCCAAGGTAGTTCTATAGCCTTAAAAAGCTTCCCGAGCTCCTGATACCTTTAGAAGTTCAGCTTCTTGATTTCGAGAATGAGTAATCTTTAGGCTCCCGACGGATGCACCAAAATGTTCTCACCAAAATTGAACCTGATAGGCTGCTGATCAGACAAATTCACTGTAACTATTTCAAACCAATATTTTTACTAAGGCTTAGCCTCCTTAGCCTAAGAGGGTTCTATGTGTCTTGGTTTTGTATGTTTAGAGGTTGAAAATATGGAGGCTTACTACCATTGGGCTATGGAGTCAATGATAGGGATAAATATAACAATAGCTTTTCTTATAGAAACTGAGGCTTGTATATACTTCAATGAAAAGGTGATACATTCAGGAAAATCCTAATAACTTGAGGTTCAAAGGAAGTCAGAGCATGTGTTACATGAATTCGGAGTAATGATACGTCAAGGTATTGAAAAGGAAAGTATTAAAAGAGATTCATCAAAGCTTAACACATAAAGGAAGTCAGATCGTGAATAACCATGAATTCTGAGTAATAAGGATTAAAAGCTTTTAATAAAAGCTTCCAAAGATAGGACCTAAAAAACTCATTTGACCATAGTTAAACACTAAAAGGAAGTCAGAGCATGACTAACCATGAATTCTAAGTAATAAGCATTACAACTATGAAAGGGAAACATTTCGAAGATAAGATATAAACTCATTTAAATATACAAAGAATCTCAGGTCCAAAAAAGTTAAACTGCTTCTGTATATATTAGTCAATCCAGAGCTTTGCAAAAGTAGTCTTTTGTTAACATTTTCCAACCTTTGTTACATCGAAATATTCACTACTTATAGGCATCTAGCCTTTACATCAAGTCTTCCAATTGGCTATACCATTAGACTTTACAACTAACACCAAATCTAACTACTAACTAGATTCCTAAAACTAGGACTGACACCTTTTAGAATAAAGAGTTAGAGTCCTACTATGACTCACACACCTAATTATTACATTTAAACCAAAGTGATCCAAATCTTCCTTGAAAGGAATCCTATCTTTTAACCATGTTAGCCATGATCAAAAAATTAATATGATGAATGCCTTCGTGAAGTAACTCTGCCTATTATCAAGGGGATATCAGTTTGATGATCTGGCACATGTAGACTAGTGTCTTCAAATTATACCTTTAATTGAAAGTCTCCACTTGGAAAATCTGATACTCTTTGACACTCTAGTGAGGAACAGCTTTAAACATGTTTTTACCTTTTTCATTTTTTCCAACATTTCTCATGAGAACTAACCTTGCTATTAAAACTCTGTTTTGAGCTATGAAAGTAGCTAGTTTAGTAGCGCACACAAAAAAGGTAATATGTGGTACTCCTCTGCTGTTTTTAACTTTTGGAGGATGTTTCTGATGAAAATAAATTAAACATAACCTTAAAACTCTTCATCCCTATCATTTTAAGTGTCATAAAGACAAAAATAAATCTTTAGAAATTCCGCAGCAAAAACTGGGCTTGAAGCCTGACACTTGTTGCAGAATTCCCTAATACTTTGGAGACTTGGAAAAACATAGATATGAGTTTCAGAAAAGTATATGAACATGATTGCATGTAATTTATTGATAATATAAGACAAAAATATCATAATCCATTTGTTACCTCCTTATCTATCAACAGTTTCGTCTTGAGAAGTTTCAACAGCTTTGTTCATGATTCCTCTTTCCAAGTCTCTTCTGTCTGATTATGTCTTCATTAACTCCATATCTTATTTTAACTCTTTAACTTGTATTTGAAGGCTTCTCCTCTCTACTTATAACAATAATTTCCTCTTTCTTGTATGTGACACTATGATGCATAAAGGTTGTGTTCTCTTCAACATTTTTTTGGCTTTTTCAATAGAATTCTCAAAATGAGTCACCTGGTCCTTCACTTTCTTCTCCACCTCATCTATATTTTGTATATATTTCATATATATTTCCAGCTCTTTCTTTGTCTCAGACAACTCATCCTTAACAGCTTTCAACTTTTCTTCCAAAATCTCCTTTTCAGTTTGCTCTATGACCTTGTCTTTGCTATGTCTTTTAAGAGAATCTATCTCTAATTTCCTTTGAAATTTTATTTTAATTTGATTCTTCTTCTCTTTGGTAACCTCTATCTCACTGGGAGATATAATTATAACTTCTTGAGCCACTGCTCCCTTTCTTTTTTCTTCCTTCTGCTTACTATCACCCATAGTAATAGTTTCTGATATTTGTGACCTAGTGAGAGGCTTTTGAGGTTTGAAAAGAAAGGCCGAATCTTCTGAAGAGAAGTCTAATTTCTTAACTATGAGTCCCTTACCTTTGGATTTGGATCTTTTAACCTCAGCTACTTTCACCACGGGAGTTTCTGCAATGTATATGGCCTGTAGAATGTCTTCAAGTCTGCCTTTACCTTTAACAACTTCTTCAATGTTTCCTTTAAAACTCTTTTCTTCAGATTTAGTCTTGATTTCTATGTCATTCTTGTTAGTTTTATTTATAGTTCTAGTTGCTGGAGGTGATGATGTATCTTGTATTAATTCAACTTCTTCAAACAAGTATTTATCTATAACATTTAAAACTTCATGCTGATTTTCCTCTAATTTTGTAGTGGCATTCATTTCTCGCCTGAAAGAAGAAGATTTTAGCTTGGATACTTTTCTTGGAGATAAAAAATCTAGCTCACAACCATTCATAAACAGGAATGATGCCCAGTCTCTGTTTAATTTACTTAACTCCTCCAGAACTAGCAATTTCATCATCCCATGGTGAAAAATGGAGGTTTCATTCCTTTCAGGTATCCCTTGCACCTTTTCTGCCATTTTTCCGAGACTTCTAAAAATATAGAATGGAATATATATCAAATTCTTCCCTCTGAAATTGACCACGAAGTCTCTTGAAACTTTTTGATGATGACCTTGCAATTTCTGACAGAACTTAATGCAGCCTGCCTTTGTAAATAACTTAGTGAAATATTGGTCTTCCAAAACTAAATTTAGAGATGTAGGTTCATATCTAGATAGAAAACCTCCTTTATAAACCTTCTTTTGTGTAGCCATTTCCTATGTTATGCAGTAGTGACCTTATTTATAACTTTACACCTGTTTAGGAAAATACCCTTGATGACAGAGAGCTGTTATATTAGGAAAAACAACTCATATACCAAAAGAGTTTCCGTTGGATAGCTAATTGATACAGAACTGCTTTGGTAGCAAAACATAAATGCAGAAAGACAGAGTGAAAAGGATGATAGATGATTTGAAAGCATAATCATAGGGTTTCTTACAAATAGTGGCTAAGTTTAAAAAAGGTATAACTTTTGAATGATGACTTTGTTCTGGTAGCAGGTCCTTGAAATCCTCAAACATTAACCATTCATCATTACTCTTTAAACCGTTATAGGTTGGTAGAGTTTTTTGTAGCATGTTTCATTTGACAAGTGTTAGTTTTGCTACCGAACTAATAGGTCTTTCCGTAGCAAATTCGGTTAATTTCATGTTGAATTTGCTGCGGACTCAGACAATTTTTGACAGATGGCAAGATTTAGGACTTGTGGTTATTTCAAGGTATCTACTTAGAACATACTCTTTCGATGTGACTTGGAATCATTTATAACACCTTATCGAAAGTTTAAAAACTTAAATTCACCATAAAATTTATCGTTTTATGATATCTTGCAACCTAACCAATTTGAAGGAGAATTTTCACTGATTTTAAAGTATGAAATTTTGAAAATTTAGGGTGTGATAATAGTTTACTTAGATGACATTTTAATTTTCAACAAAAACTAGAGAGGATCAAGTCTTGCATGTAAATAGAGTGCTTGATATTTTGATGAAAGAGAAATTGTTTCTTAAGATGTCAAAATGTGAGTTTGGAAAGAATTCTTTGGTCTATTTGGGACATATTGTCGGAGGAGGAGAATTGAGGATTGACCCTTCTAAAGTGGAGGCCATTGTGAATTGGCCCACACCCAAAATAGCTACCTAGGTAATAAGTTTCTTAGTTGCAGCTCAATATTGGAGGAAATGTATTGCTAACTTTTCTTCCATCGCAGCTCCGATGCATGTAGTGACAAGTGTGAAGAAAGGCTTCCAATGAGGAGGAAAATAGATTTAAAAGACAAGATCAATTCAACTCTAGTCCTTGCACTACTAAATTTGAGACATCCATTCGAGGTACAAATCGATGCTAGTGATTATGCCATGTGTGCAGTCCTTTTGCAGCATGATAAGCCCATCGCCTTTCATTCAGAAAATTTTAATGGTGTTGTGACTAATTATCCTACATATTACAAAGAACTATATGTGTTGGTACAAAGTGTGAAGAAGTGGAAACACTACTTGATTGGTAAAGAGAATATTGTACACGCCGATCACCAACCATTACAGTACTTTCCGTCGCAAAAAAAATTGCAACAATCAAGATATTTCAGGTGGATGGGATTTCTTCAACAATTTTACTTGGTTATAAGGTACAAAAAAGGTATATTCAATAAAGTTGTAGATATGCTTTCGAGACCAATCATTAGAGTTTCTAATTTACTAAAAAATGATTCTATTGTACATGAGAGTTACATAGAAAAATATGCACATGACATCGATTTCCAAGATGTGTATGCTAGTTTGAGTGAAGGGAATCAAGTTGAAGAAAAATATTATCACATGCATGACAATTGTTGTTTCATTTGGGAAAGCTATGTATTCCACAATGAGAGAGGCTAAGTGTCATGAGAGAAGCTCATTCTTCTCTTACTTCTAGACACTTTGGGGTCAACAAAACAATGGCGCATCTACAGAGGTACTGCTATTGGCCTCACATATAGATAATGTGTCACGTTTTATAAGGGGTTGTTCTATGTGTGCAAAAAGTAAGCCTAGTAATAGGAATATTGGATTGTACATGCCACTACTGGTACCATCAAGGACATGGGAGAGCGTCTCCATGGACTTTGTTGGAGGTCTACCTATTTGAAGAAAGAATCATGATTATTATTTTTTAGTTATGGATAGATTCAGTAAAATATGTATACTTATGCCATGTAAGATAACAATTACTGCTGAAAAAACTATTGAAATTTATTTTCAAAATGTTTGGGTTCATTTTGGATTTCCCACTTCTATTATTAGAGACAGGGATTCTATGTTCATTGAGAATATTTGGTCAAATATATGGAGAATGATGGAAAAAAAATTGTAAAAGAGCACTGCTTTCAATCAACAAACAGATGGACAAACCAAAGTGGTGAATCGAACAGTTGTACATCTATTAAAAGGATATTGTAGAAAACATCCTAAGTTGTGGAATGAACAACTGCATTATATTCAGCACACTTACAGTCAGGCAAAGCCGCACTCTTCAACACAAACCTCAACTTTTTAAGCATGATTTGGGAATTTACCAAAATCGCTATTGGACTTCCTCTTTGGGAAGGATGTTGCAGTTGATAGCCATAGTGATATTGATAAGGCCCAAAAGTTCATAGAGAAAATTCATATGATACATCAACAAGTTCAAAAACAACTTGAGAAAAGTCAAAGCAAATACAAAGAGAGGCATGACAAACACTAGTTTGATCACAAGTTTCAAGAGGGAGATGAGGTATGGTTGCACATTAAAAAAGAAAGGATGTAAGGGGAAGGTAAAAAGCTCAAAACCATACGCTACGGTCCTTTCAAGATCATAAAAAAAGTTGGTAATAATGCATTCCAACTTGATTTTCCTTCTTACATGAAAATGTATTCAGTTATTAATGTTGAAAAATTGTTCTTGTATGAGCCTTCTTTTATAGATGATCAAGGAAGTGATGTTCAGATGCCTTCTATTGAATATTTCTCGCCAGAATTTCTGGATGAGCTCAAAGAAGATACAATTCTCGATAGGAAGACAAGAGAATCAAAGAGGGGACGCGCTGACTACCTTTAAGTTGGGCTCAAAGGCACTAAATCAAGCAAGGAAAAATGGATGGAGATTCGAAAGGTGAGGGAGTTGTACCCTCATCTACTGAATAGGTAATCAAGTCTTTTGGGGTCCAAAAGCTTCCCAAAGGGGAGGAATGATCAGGAGTTCATAAATTTTTCTCAAAATTAAAAGTTATAGGATTGGGTTGAAACTAGGATGGTTGCGTACATCTCATTTTCTTTATTCCGGCACCGTGAACGGTTTGAAAAACTGATGTCGTATGAGGAAGATATTGTGTTATGATCGAAATGGAAAACAAGTAAAATTACAACAGTTTGACGAGTTTTGACTGGGATGCACAGTTAGCAAACTAGATGCACAGTCGGAAAAAAAGAGAATATTTCTCAGAATATTCCTTCCACCAAACTAGTCATTAGGGGAATTTTGAGGTCTAAAATGGGCCTCCTAAGAAAATTGTATAATCAAAATTCACTTTATGAGACCCAACCACATTTTAGGCGATGACATCATCCCTAATGGTTGATGTGGCATTGATTGAGTTAAATACATGTCACATTCTCAATGGTGGATAAAAACTCATGGTCAACCATAGTAGTGCTCTAAGTACTTTTAAAGTCAAAGTAAAGTACTCATAATAAATGTCATTTCACACTTTTTGAATAAAAATATATTATTTTCATTTCATATTTCTTGAAAGAAACAATGCATATCCATATACATTTATTATATTATATTATTTGTATATAGTATATTAATTACATGTTATTATACAATTTAAATAATATAAATTTTAATTAACATATAATATAATTAAAAATTTATAAATTTATCTTTATATTTTATTTTAAGTTATTTAAGTAGAAAGGACAAATGCATTAGTTGTTCAATGATAATGATTTTTTCTTGAAAATCTCATTCTTATTTATAGTCACATCAATACAATTTTTTTAGTAATTTTATTTTGGTACAACTTTTGAATTGAATTTAACTATGGTTACATGGATTGTGGTGCAGAAAGTGAATTGCAAATTCATAAATATTTTTTAGCTATTATTTTATTATTTCCTTAGGAGGCCCATTTTATACCTCAAAAATCCCCTAATGCTTTGGTTGAAAGGTGTCACTTTTCTATTAGGTACGGGTTGGAAGATCCAATAAGAGGGTGTCATGTGGCCCTAAAACTTCATTGTAAAATTTTATTGGAGGCCGCAGGGCTCGACCCCCTGACCTCTCTTCGAGCACGCATGCCATTTACCATCCACTCTACACATGTTACTTAACCATATAAGGAGTCAGGTTCGTTTTATTATGTATTGTAAATATGCTTGGGGGTTGCGAACCGTCGGCGGTCCCTGATATATGCTACATGGGTAGCCGTCGATGCTAGCCAAATCGTGCGGTCAGATGAACCTCGATGACAATGAACAATGGTTCAACCTTTAAAATCGCAGTCCCAATGGGGGTTCTGCTAACCGCCAAGTCTTGTAATGGTTTGGGGGTGTGCATGTGGCCACCACCCAACTGTAAAATTTAATACGCAGAAAGTTTGGTGGGGAGGATAGGGGCATGCAAAAGTTGGCGGTCTGCCCTGATTTAACTCCAGCTAGTTGGAATTATCCACATTTAGTGGAGTTTTCCTAGGAGATATTGGGAAAAAGTGTAGGAGGCTCAATTTTCGACGATTCTGAGTGAATGAAGAGTCATTTTTGACTAATTGGAGCATTCTGAAGCCATTGGTGCAGATAAAAGAACCATTAGAGAAATATAACTACATGTAATAGTATATTTTGAGCATAATGAAAGATGGACAAGCCATGGGGAGCTAGACCAGCAGATGTAGCCCAAGAGGGGTGAACTTCTTCATCATGTCTGTTGTGTAAATTTCATGTGGTGACTAATCTCTTTGATTTATAGTACTTTTCAGTGTTATTTATGCTTTTTTTATGCTTCTAATTCACTAGAAATCACCTATAAATAATGGGAAAACTCCTTAATCCTTATGCAAACTAATGAGTCAATTATTCACATGTTTTTAAAACTGAAAGACCCTTAACATAGCAAAACTAATACAATAATTTCAAATCATTTGCATAGTTATTGTTGTGACACTAATGAGATGAGTGATGCGGTAATTGGTAAGGTTTTGTTGTGCGAAAGACAGAGTATGTGCGAGAGAACTGGGGACTTTTTCATAGATAGGTGTACTTTAATATTAATGGGGGTGCAAAGGGAGATAGTATCATTAATTTTTAACAATTATCGTAATATTTGTACTATGAATTTACTCTTATTATGGAATATTAAATAAAATTTGTTTTCAATCCATGTCAAATTTGGTTACTAGGCATTGTTTTGTTAGTTCTCTCATCAATGATATGAGAATTGACGTGGTTGCATGTTTTTCTCACAGGGAAGAAAAAATATGCGATTGATATTATTAAGGAATATGTGTGGGAGAACTGAGGCTCTTTCGCAAGATGTATGTGCTAAGTAAACTTTGTTTTTAATCTATGTGAAGAAAAAGTCTTGTGCGATAAAATGCACAACGCTTTAATCACGGTTTATTAAAACAATAAATATACAATTCACTTTTTAAAATATTATTTAGGAATGTTTTTCACAACTACAGAAGTAGTCGTGCGAAGCTGGTTGTTCAGAGGTAGCATGTGCGAAGTTACGAATTTCAATGATTGATTGAAGGGCATTATTTGATGCGGAAGTAGTTGTATGGACAAAGTTGTGCATGTGTGAAAGTTATGCGAAAGTTTTATGAAAATTTTATTAAAATAATATATATACAATTATTTTTTTAATTCTGATTTAGGGACGTATTTTGGAACGTACAATTATTAATTAATATCAGTTTTGAATGTCAATAACTGATGGAATTAATGAATGCGGAAGTAGTTGTGCGGATGTGGTTTTGTGTGTACAGAAGTTATGCAGAGAACAAATGCATGTGAAAAATTTGTGCGGAATGAGGGAAGTGCAGAGGGATATTTTAATCATAATGTGTTTTGATATTAGTAGATTGTGTAGAGGGGTGGTGCTTATTTTATTATCAATCGATTTTACTGAATGTGAAAGTTCATACAATGAAATCTTGACATGTTTTTGCATCGAATGGACTGCGTTTTTCGAAGGTAGCTTGTGGAGAACAATTTTTTTGTCCAACATTTGTTTCAAAACAAATATTTTTTTCCCACGATATCTTGGACCCACGTTTATTAATATCAGTTTCAAATATCAATGAGTGACGGAAGGGCATTTTTTAGTCAATAAGTGGTTATACAAATGAAGCTGGCAGAGGTGGTTGTGCATAATAATTTTTTGTTCATAAATGAATTTTATCTGCGCTTATGTCGATATGAATTTATGTTATGCTGAATGTATACGAAAATCATGTTTCTAGATTTGATGTTTTGGTGATTATGTCATTTTATTAATGCGTGAGCAAGTGTGTAATCGGTTAATTGACTATTGAGATTACTTGTATTTACATGTCGCTTTGAGTTTTATTAATTATAGGACAAACATCCAGATGAAGAAAATTTTTGATGGAAGCTTTATCTTTGTAGCATGTTTTGGATGCACAATAGTGGCATGTGGTGATTTAATATGAGTTTCAAATATCAATCACCGAGTGTGGAATTAGTTGTGCACACGAAGTTGTGTGAAGATGGTTGTGCATGTGTAAATTTTTTGCAAAATGAGCAAAGCACATGGGAATGTTTTAATTGGAATGTGTTTTGATATCAGTAGATTGTGCACAAAGTAGTGTTTAATTTATTATTAATATATTTTTCAGAGCATGAAAATGTATACAATGAAAGCTTGAGATGATTTTGCACATAATGGATTGTGTTGTTCGGAGGTAACTAGTTCGAGAACAGCTGCTTTGTCCAACATTTATTCGAGAATGAATGGTTATTGCTCATGATATCTGAGAACCATGTTTATTAATATCAATGACTAAAAGAAGGAATTTTTTCATAATAGATTTTTGCGCCTAAATGAATTTTCTTTATTTGTGTTATGTTAAAAGTATACAAAAATCATATTTTTAAATTTGATGTTTTGGTGTTTATGTGGTTTTCTGAATAGGTAGGTGTGTAGTTGATTAATTGAATGATGAATTGAATAGTGATATGTCTTAATGATAGACGTCGGGATTTAATAAAATTCAAAAGGATACTAATTCGTTGAATCATGGGAAACTGCATTGAAAAGGAAACGACAAATTTTTCAAAGACAATGAGTGTGCTACATGAGCACTAGATCACGCACGAGCATGGTCAAATCGTTAGAACGTGAGAGAGAAGAACTATTGACAAGCTTATTGGGTCCAAATATGGGGAGTTTTTAGAATTTTACTCCTGCGACAATTCACTTGACCAAATGTAACAAAATGTAATAGAGAGATAAATTATTAATATAAGAGAAATAATGATAAAAAATATATATTAACAATACATATATTAGAAATCCAAAATTATCGCTCTATATTTATTTGATTTTTTTGTTCTTTAATCCAGTGTAGTTTACCGAACGCATAAGTAAATAAATAAACAAAAATTGAAGGTATCTTGAATATCTATGCTAAGAATATGAATATTTCGGAATGTATGACCAATTGAAAAAGTCACACGGTTAGCATGTTATGGATGTAAAACTAGCTAATTTTCCATATATGGACTAGTTGGTTTACAGGTTTTCTATGAGCGAGTTGTTTTTAGTATGATTTTTTTGGATGTTTTTCTAGTGGATATTTTCTATCTAATTTCCTTAAAATCTGAGATGAATTTATTGAAATCACAAGCTTGATGGGTAACTCCTACACAATCGAAATGTACTAGGAGTTTTTTCACGGTGCTAAACCCATATATATAGTCAAAAGACCGGTTTAAATAACACAAATCAACATTTCACCTCAAATGTTTCTGCCTGATTCAGGTTCTGGAAAGTCCAAAAAGTCACACTAAAAACAACTACATCGGCGAGCTATGCTTAGTGCGACTTTTTGGATGTTTTTCCATTGGATATTTTCGGTCTAATTTCTCTTAAATCGGGCATGAATTTATTGAAATGAGAAGTTTGATGGGTAACCCCTACACAATCGAAGAGCCCTAGGGGTTTTTCAAGGTGCTAAATCCATATATACAGTCAAAAAACCAGTTTGAATGACACAAAACAAAATTTCACCTCAAAATTTTTCCACTTGATTCAGGTACCGGAAAGCCCAAAATGTTGCAGTAAAGACAACTCCATCGGCGAGTTGTCTTTAGTGCGAATTTTTGGATGTTTTTCCGATGGATTTTTTTTGTTTAATTTCTCTAAAATCCGACATGAATTTATTGAAATCACAAGCTTGATGCGTAACCTTTGCTGAATCAAAGTGCCCTAAGGGTTTTTCAGGGTGTTGAATCCATATATAGTCAAAAACCCATTTAAATAACACAAATCAAGATTTCACCTAAAACTTTTCCACCTCATTAAGGGACTTGAAAGTCCAAAAAGTCGCACTAAAGACAACTCCATCGGTGCCACTTTTTGAATGTTTTTCCGGTGCTATATTTTATGTCTAATTTCTCTAAAATCCGGCATGAATTTATTGAAATCACAAGCTTAATGGGTAATCCCTACACAATCAAAGTGCCTTAAAAGTTTTCAGGGTGCTGAATCCACAAAATCGCATTAAAAACAACTCCATCAACAAATTATTTTTAGTGCCACTTTTTGGATGTTTTTCACACTAAAAACAACTCCAATAACGAGGTGCTTGCAAACTCCAAAAAATACTTACCCAGTTCAGTCAAACAAAAAGGTTGAAGTCAGCGTAATCAAACAATTTGGTTGGTTGAAGTCTACGTTATCAAACAATTTGGTTTAGTGAAACTGTACACACATCCATATACAGGAGTAGTGACGGAAGAGGAAGCTAGTACTAGCTATTCATACGTATATTGGTGATAAAAATGTAAATATAAATGTGGTTTTAATTTTTCAATTTTCATAACAGACTAAGTTGTGCGACAAAGGATGAAGTTTCGTCTCTGCAGGGAAAGCCTTCTAAAGCCTGAGGAGACCAGGAACCTGTACAAGGATGGTCAAGTATGTTTATGCTCATCCGTTTTAGCATTTTCAATACACGGTTTTGGGTTTAAACCCTTCTCTAGGAAATGGTCATCTTAATTTTTAGCATTTCCGTGAGAAAACACATAAAGGAAAAGGTCATTTTAATTTTTAGCATTTATGTGAGAAAACCAGAGGAAAAAAGAGTGATAGCATTGACTGTTGAGCCATAGTGAGAAGGGAGAAGAAGTTTCTGGAACAAAATAAAAAACTAAAATGATAGAAAAGTATGTGAGCTTGGTTTTTATTGGGTGATGATGGTCGGTTCAAAATTCCATAGATTTGGTTTAAGTTAATAAAAGAAAATTAACGTTGTAATGTTTTTAAAACATAAAAAGAAAATGTCAAAAAATCCATTGTAATTTCTTTTTCTTAACCGTTCAACACCCATTATGATAAGCCTAGACACAAACGACTCGGGTGGAGGCCGCAACGCAGCCTAGCCCATTGCTTTTCTGTTAAAATACACATTGAAAACACTATTGGAAGGTCAGAAATCGTGGCCACCATTTCACAGTGCCCGATATAGTTGGATACGATCCCTTATATCTTGGATTCCTTTCCATCAATATGGTGGATTCATCAAGCTGGCATCGTTAAAATAAAATAAAATTTGCAGAGTGTTGTAATGACTTCAAGTTCTGCACACAGACATGGATGTGTCTGACTGCGCTTACATGAGTGCTTACGTAACACCGAGACTTATGCGAACATACGCTACCTGTTAATAACTAAAATTATTAATCCTGCCAACTGCCTCTGTTCAAAATTTTCAATTCAGTTACCAATTCAACGGAACACTACCCATAGCATTTTTTCTTGGAGGTTTAAGCGAAATCATAAAGAAACGAAACGCATAATAGTTGCCGGATCGGCATCAGAACCCACTCATATTAGTATTCTACCCCTTCCACTTTTCCATGTTCTGTCAACATATTCTAACCTTGATTTTTATCTTAAATGCAGAATTTTGGAAACAGGTTCGAATGCATCAGAACCTACTCATATTAGTATTCTACCCCTTCCAGTTTGCATGTTCTGTCAACATATTCTAACCTTGACTTTTATCTTAAATGCAGAATTTTGGAAACAGGTTAGATTTTGATGAATAAGAATAAGAGTTAGGTCATACCATAGCAAATAATAATCTATTTTCAAATGAAATTTTATACTTTTTAACTGAAAATCTGTCATAATCATGATACATCGTGAAAATGCAACCATCCACATTGGGAACCTTCAGGGTAATCAATTTATCAGATAGATACCTGCAGAGTAATCCACTTATCAAACAGATACATGAATTAAGAAAGTCAACCGATATCCGTCTTTGTCCTGCAGTATAGAGGTGGAATATTTAATCATTTCATTATTAAAGTTATATAACAATGAAAATCAATTACTATTTAAAAATGAGGTGCACATGCCTGAACTGAAACAATTCAATTGACATCAGTCTTTCCCGTGCATTACAGAGATTGAATATTTAATAATTTCATCATTCAAAAGTATGTAAAAATGGAAAGTCAATTAATACAAAAAAAATCCAAAATGGCCAAAATAAAATAAAATATCAATCCATGTTACATCATAATATAATAGATCTTCATACTATAATGTATCACATATCTTGAGGATTTTAATAATTGTCTTTAGATATATAAAAAATGAAAAGTTAATTGAAATTATTAAAATAAAAAATCAATGGAAAGACTATATTTATATTTATTAAATATGTTTATGAATATTAAATAAAGGAAAATAATAAATTTATACTAAGATGTTTTTTAATTAAATAAATAAAAAGTATTAATAATATATTATTAAAATAAAATAATTTAATAAAATATTATTTTGGATTTACCAAAGTGAAGGATGAAAATTTAGTTGAGATGAAATGAAAATGGTTTTATTTTTGATATATCATATTAATGTAATATATCATCTAGGTTTTTTTTTTTTTTTAATATTAATTATTTTTCATTTTTAATTACTTTCAAATGAATGAGATAGTTGATTATTTTATATATTTTATATATTAAGATGATGATGTAATTTTAGTTGATTTTAAATTAGATATTTTGATAAAAATTTTAGGTAAAAGATATAAGGATATTCATATTATTTCATGTTATGGTATATTTTTCAGCTTCTTATGCCTTACTAATAGTCATGGACAAATGGGTGGAGTGAGTCACATAGGAATTTTTATCAACCTCCACTCTCCATTCCCATTTCCTCCCACCACCAACTCAACTAGCCCCACACACTATATAAACTCATTGACTAAAATACTTGACAAGATAAGAAAATCACAGTAACCATGAATGGAACCAAGGGATGTTAGGATTTTCCTCCACCCACCAAAACTTCTTGTCCACCTATATCAATCCTCAATTATGAGAAAGCCAAATTAAGATGAATGCACAACCCATCCTTTACCAAACACACAAGCCAAATGTATCTGAGTGTGTAAGGATCAAGCAAATTATAAGTTATAAATATTGTAAAATAATGCACAAATTCTTAATAATATAAAAAATTAAAACAATGTCGATTATATATTATATATAGATTTACCTTAGAAACCTAAACTAGGAAAACTAACAAATTGTTTAGAGCCATAGGTCCTTTGATTTTGTTATCATTTTTATTGTTTGCAATACAATATACATGATATTTCAACATCCAAAATCTATAATTCATTAACATGGATTATATTACAACATTAGTTTATTAACAAAAAATTGAAAACTTTGGTTTGAAACATCATACACAATAGAATGGTCAAAAACACAAACCTTGTGCAAAAAAAAATGTAAAACATCACCAAAAATCAAAATATGATGGCTTCGCCCCTCTCTGAATAGCATCCCACCCCCTAACCCATTGTTTTTAATGCATACAAATCGCATTTTAGATTAGTCATGTAAAAAATATAACACATATTGAAAAAAATCAATGCTACCTAACCATATAATGTCATAGATGGTTAACTTGTCTGATGCGCCTCCAATGTTTCCACTCCACTGGACCGACCGACCAACCATTCCACTAGACAGATAGACATACCGACTGATTGAATGACCAACCGACCAACTAACCAAACAACCAACCGATCGACCGACCAACCGACCAACCAACCAACCAAGAAAATGCTAAATAAAAAACTGTAAACACTTTGAGTCACACCTTATAAATCCTACCACAATTATCCCTCGGATTGACATGATGATAACACTTGAGTCACACTTTTTCTTGCTTCTCATCATGCATGGTGGCTTGTTGGATTCCCTTAAACATTCCTTTGAAAAAAACTTAACAATTCATACTACAGACATGCTAATACTCTTCCCTATCATTTTCTATTGAGCCAACCTCAAGCATGATGGGGTTGTGGGTAAATGGGAACGACAGAAATACAACAGATGTCTCCACCCAACAGCATATCTTTCGAGTAATTATTTTGATAGGTTCGAAATGGATTTATAATATGTCATGCTAACAATATTATATTTTTAATTTAATAAACTAAATGGAAAAAATATAAATATTACAAAAATTATATTATAAAAATTTATATACAAATAAGAAGTGGAGAGAAAACATTTGTTTTCATATATATATATATATATATATATATAAACTTATTATACCCAATAAAATAAACTATGAATGAAATAAATCTAGTTTCATATTAGGTTTGAGTGGGAATGTAATTTTTTTCCTAAAAAGTTACAAGTTCAAATTCCATGGGGTAGAGCATATATAATTTTAATTTAATTTCTATTTTTACTTATTATTATTATTATTAACTATCTTAGATTCATCCTAATTTCAGATCTACTAATTTTTGAGAGAGACTAAATCCCTTTTCACTCTAAAAGAAGTTTGCATCTAAAAAGACTTATTCCCATTCAAAGCTTTGTCTATTTAGAATTAAAATAGATATATCATGATTTAATTATTAGTTATAATAAATAATTTTAAGTTTCTTTATTTTATTTATTTTTAACAAGACATTAAAACATCTCTACATACTTAATTGGAAAATATCTCTTCATACCATTATTAACCATATGCTTACTTGTCTAACACATAGAAAAATAGGCTAGCAATATGGTAACATGACTTATTTTTTCCACTTAAACATTTTAAACTTAATAACATAACTCGAGATAATAAATTTTGTATGAATTTGATACTTTGCAAGAAAATGTAGAACTCACTACACCTTTTTTTAAGGCAGTATGGAAACTAGACCAGTAGCGTAGTAGCGGAATTTTTTTTCATTTAAATTGTTTAAACGTGATAACATAATGAAGGAGATAATAATGTTTGTATTAATTTAATAATTCGCTACAAAACTTAGAGTTGGTAGCATCTAGGATTGTATTCATGTTGCTATTATCATATATAAGAAAAATAAAAGGTAAATGCATCGTTTTGGATGATGAATCCACCTAAATAGTATGAATTTTACATCTTTTTTATGGTTAGAAAACTTGCCTAAATAGAATTAGATGCATTTACATCTTTTTTTCAAATGAAAAATTTAAGTCTGCTATCTTTTTAGCCAAAATGAATGCCATTTCGATCAACTTTTTTATCTTCTTCTACATTTCATTCATATATAGACTAATCTTATATTGGGTTTCAAAGTTATCAACGAATACATTTTCCATAATGGCATGCAATTATTAATATATGTCAATAATGTAAATATATTTTTTCCATCCACTTCTCGTGTTTCTTATATTATGAACCTAATGTCCAACTTCCACCTCAACCTCAACATTTGTGACAAATTTTATCTCTATTATAACTTCCCATTCTACATCATGTACCTCTCTTCTAATTTTAGAAGGGGTAGATACTACACCGATAGTGCACTAAAACATTATACAACAATTGGGCTCAAAGGTTGGAAAGGGGGAAATGGCCTCTTCTCCCTCTCTCAACCCCACCCCAATTTGCACAAATAATATTAAAAAGCAAATAAACCAATTTGTACAAATGATATTAAAAAGGAAATAGAACAAATGCACTAAGCCATTAAAGGGAAATTAAAATTAAGATAACCTAATCAACATAATTCTAAACAAGAATAAGGGAGGTGAGGGTTAGAAAGAGAGTTTTTAGAGATGTTAGAGAACCGAGATAATCCAATTTCAACAAACACAACCAAAGGATTATGTTGGGCTAAGTAAGAAAAAAACCAATAAGAACCACTTCTAAACTAAACACCATGGAAAAAAAACAAGGGATACCAAGGAATCTCAAAATATGGAGAACTATAACGAAAGACTCCCTCGCCAAGTGAGAGCCATGAGAACTAAATAAAGTTCCTTAAAAATTAAGATAATGTTATCACTATGAATTTTCCTTAGTTGCGTAAAGGAAAACCTTGAGGTGACATTGAACGAGTCTTGGAGATTGGGCGCTAGCCCATCCAACCCAAACAGGGCTCTCTTTAATAACTTAGTCACCTAGTGTCATTTCGATAACTGGCTAAGTTAGTGCACTGCATTGATTTTCTTTAAATCAAAACAAGAAAGGTTTGGTTGGATTGAATACATTGTAAACCATTGGACATGGAGTCGAACAAATTGAAAAATAATCAAAATTACCAGGATGTTAGCTCTATGATCAGGATTGACAAAGAAAAGTTAGATAGAATATCTTAGACCGTTAAATCATAAATGAGTTGTAGAAAGAAAGGAGGAGACTGTCCAAAATAGGGCATCTAATTTGAATAAATCCTAAGATGACTTTAGAGAGAAAGGGTGAAAAAAATTGAATACTTAATCACTTAGTCTTATTCAAATATTGAATACAATACATTCAAATGATATACTCAGTAAGAAACACAAATAGATGTGGAAGACACAAATTAGAAAATACGATCAGATGAAACTTCGGATTGAAATGACCAAATTCTTCTGATCTTCGAAAAATAGAGATCGAATTTAGACTAATCTCACAAAAACTAAAATACATAGAGCAATACTCTTTATTCATTAAAATTATGCACCCTAAACTGTTACAAATGATGATATATATAGACAATCACATCTTCAAACTGTTACAAAATTATAGCTAACAAATTATATCAGTAAAACCAAAAGATTCAATCCAACCTCGAGAGATATAGAACCATTGAAGCAATTTTGGAATTGCATTACTCTTATGCCTCTTTGCTAAACTCTTTGGACTGCCACATGCTCACCACTAATCCATATCTTGCTGATCTTATGCATGGATATGCTCAATTTGATCCCCATAAATATAGAACCGTTGCTTTCAGCCAAAAAATATGGATCTACTTTTATATATTTCCCAACAAAATGGATAAATCCTTTCTATATTTTAACTTATCCCATCTTATCTGAACATAATAACCCAGTTGTAGGAGAAAACTGTTCCAAAGGTATCACCATTAGTGCTGCCAAAATCAAGATGTTATCAGAAAAAACTTTTTAAGTGCTACCATTTGGTCGTTTAACTGCTAGTTGTGTCGCCTCAGAATCTGAATTTGTCAAAAAAATTCTGGTAATAATCTCCAATTGTTTATTTTCTGTTTTGGAATACTCTGTCATTTGTTGACTAACTGTCACTGATTTTGTGCCTAAAAAATTGCAATTTGATCCTTTTTCTATTGATTCAAGAAAATAAAAATGACATGGCATCCAAAATCACAGGCAACCCCTAAATCAAAACCATGGGCACCAATATTTCCAAAAGTATCTACCACACGCTCATCTCACAAGTCTTTGAATAGTGGCTCTCAGTGGAATGGTGATTAATTTGGTGGTTCGATAGATGGACATCAAAATTAACTTGAAGAAAAAGCGAGACGTTTATTATCACATCCTTGCCCATAAATTCTCTCGACCTTTTTCCCTATCTAACAATTTATGATTCAATCCCATTCCATCTCACGCAATGAGATGTATGAAACACTACAATAGCTCCTAGTAAAAAATTGGCAGTATTAACTTGTGAGTTCAAAGGTTGAATACAGTTTAGATTTCACCTGCAAAATCGTACCAAACATTACCTGACAATCTTAGCACTAGGGATGCTTGCAAAAAATAAATTAATGAATCTAAGTATGGAACAAAACCTTGGTTAAATAGTGTTCAAATAACCATGTGCACCTCCAGACACAATCAGATTCAGGAGTGGAGAAAATTTATTTTTCGTGTTTATGCACATGCTTGAAAGCTTCAGCAACTATTGTATGTCCAGTTTGAAACTGTGATGTATGTTCCCTCTCCATCAGATTTATCTTGGGTGCCTCTAGAACCAATCTGTAGATTACTGACCGATATTTTCCATCATTTTCCAAGCTTTAGGTGTTTGGAAACATTACCCAAAACCATCCTCTGACCAACATTTTTTTGTGAGTCACTTCCACATTATAAATATTATGAATGGAGTTTCAGTTGTCCATCTTTATATGGGTGTTATGAAAAAGTACTGAAATAATTACATTTTTTAATTTTCATTGCTTATCATAATGAAAAATAACTTTGTCAAAAATACTTATGGATCTGCAATTATATGTGCCTAAACTACAATTTTAAGAGCACCACAATATCGGACAATGCAACACATGACATAATATACGCACAACTTGTGTTTTGTATTGCAAGAAACATATATTTATATACAGCGGAGAAGCTTTTCAAGGTTTGTTATCATTGGCGATAGCTTCCTCAAGAAGCTAGACGATCTCTCCATAAACTTCGAGACATTTTCTGCATTTAATTTTTTCGGCGGGGTTTGTTGAAATCACTGTTTATCCAACACTCCCCCTTAATTTCAATCGTATGTTAGACGCACAAAATACACTAGAAAAAAATACATAAGACATAACCATACTCTTAATTGACATGCTTGCTCGTCTAAGTCTCAGCTAGCCTTACAACATAGTTTGGTTTTTCTACAACACAAAACTTACTTCTACAAATCTCAAATTTAGCCTTCCCAGGAGGCTTAGTGAATATGACAACTACATTCTCATTTGTTTTACAATATATTAAGTCAATTTCCTTCGATTGGACATTTTCCCTTACAAAATGATATTGTGTGTCTATATGCTTTAACCTTGCATGACATGTAGGTTTGTTTTCCAATTTGATGGTGCTTTGATTATCACATATGATCACTGTAGGTTTTTGCTGAGCTTCACCAACATCTCCAAGTATCCTTCTGAGCCATATAGCTTCACAGGTGATACTATATAATACTTTATATTCTGCTTCAGTTCATGACAATGCTATTGTTGGTTGTTTCTTATTGCTCCATGATATCACTCTTGATCCTATATTGAGCACATATCCAGTGGTGGATTTCCTGTCATCTGGATTTCTGTCCAAGTTAGAATTAGAGTGACCTATCAATTCAACATTACAATCATTAGTATATTCAATACCAAAATTGACAATTCCCTTTAAATATTAAAGGACCCTTTTTTCAGCTATCCAATGGATCTCAAGAGGCTTAGCCATGAATTGACTAAGTATGCCTAATGCATAAGCAATGTCTAGTCCAGTGGTTGTGAGATAATTCAGGCTTCCCACTAATTTTCAATACAATGTTCCATTTACCTACTTTGTTCCATCATCATTTCTCATTTTTTTTTAAATTTTGTTCCAATTTAGTACTTACTTCCTTACATCCTTTCATATGAAATCTCTTTAGTACCTCGTTTGTGTATTTGTTTTGTGTGATTAAAGTGCTTCCATTATCTCTCCAAAATTTAAGACCTAGACAATAATGGTTCTCTCCAAGATCCTTCATCCCAAATTCATGTGATAACTTCTTTTTTATATCATTAATCATTTTATCAACACTTCCTCATATTATTAGATAATCAACATATATAGAGATTAATTCTATGCTTCCATTTCTATTTCATTTGACTTACAAATTAGGATAATTTTTTCTTTTGTTAAATCCTTTTTGAAAGAAGAATTTATCTATTTTCTCATACCAAGATATAGGTGCCTATTTTAGTCCATATAAGGCATTTTTTAACTTCCAGACAAGGTTTTCTTGTCCCTTCTTTTCAAATCCTTCTGGTTGAAAAAGATAAATCTCCTCTTTTAAGTCCCATTTAGAAAATCTAACTTCACATATAATTGATATAGATTCCCATATCATATTTAGTGGCCAATGCTATCATTATTCTGATTGTGTTCATTTTTGCTACTGGAGCAAAGGTATCTTCATAATCTATACCTTCCTTTTGCGAATAACCTTTTGCAACCAACATTTCCTTATAATTTTCTATGCTACCACCTGCATTAAACTTTGTATTGTACAACCATTTTGATCCTATAGGGACTTTATTTTTAGGAAATTATGTTGATTCCTAAGTTTCATTTTTTATTATAGAGTCATATTCTTCTTTCATAGCTTCCATCCATTCTTTATGATTTTTGGCTTGTTCATAATTTAAAGGCTCAAAAACAGTTATTACTTGAGCCATTAAAGAATATTCTTTATACCTAATAGTAATTTTAATTTGTCGTGTTGAACTTCTTAGAGGTTTATTACATTGTGGAGTACCTTCTCCTCTTCTTCTTCTCTGTGGAGTGCCTTCATCACTTTTCTGTGGACTTTGACTTCTTGAATTTTCTTCTAGAATGTCTATGCTTTCTTGAGCTTAAGATGATTACACAACTTATTCTTCTTTATATTTTTCATAAGTAGGATGCCACACATAATCATCCTCTTTTATTTTTTTATATGCATGCTCATGAAATATGACATTTCTGCTTGAAAATACCTTGTGAGTATTTGGATCATACATTTTATATGCCTTTTGATTAGTAAAATATACAATAAAAATGCATTTGATAGCTTTTGCATCTAATTTTCTCCTATCCTCTTTAGGAATATGAGAAAAGGCCTTACATCGAAATATCCTTAAATTATTAACTTTAGTTTTAAAACCATAAAATGATTCAAATGGTGTTTTGTTATGATTACATTTTGTAGGGCTTCTATTTTTTAGATATGCAACTGTATTAATGGCTTCAAACCCAAAACTATTATAAAGTCCTTTACTTTTCAACATACTATGAGCACATTCAGCTAATGATAAATTCTTTCTTTCAACTACACCATTTTGCTAAGGTGTATGTGGTACTGTAAATTGTTGCACAACTCCATTTTTTTTGTAGTATTTGATAAAAGCTTCGAAAGTGTACTCACAACCTTTATTTGATCGAAGAATTTTAATACTCTTTCTTGTTTGTTTTTCTACCATATTCTTGAATTATTTGAAGTATTCAAACACATCACTTCTATTTATGATAAAGTACACTCAGGTGTATCTAGTGCTATCATCAATAAATATAAGAAATTAATATGCTCCACCAAGTGACTTAGTTTTCATTGGACCACATACATTAATATGCACTAGTTCAAGTATTTCACATTTTCTTCTATTTTCATGGACAAGAAATTATTCCCTATGTTGTTTTCCTAGTGCACAACCTTAACATGGAAAATGTTCAACCTTAATATTTGGAAGGCCTTCTACCATCATTTTATTTTGTAGTAACATTAGGTCATTATGATTTAAGTGTCCATAACTTTGATGCCAAAGCTCTATGTTTGACATGCATGTTGATGCCAAAGCTCTATGCCCATTCTTTGTCACATCTAACTTGTATAATCCTCCCACTCTCATTCCTTTTGCAACAAACTTGTAGTTGTCCTGCATATCCTTTACCAAACAATGTGATTTCACAAATTCAACTTTCAAATGTTGATTTGTAATATTAAAGACATAAATTAAGTTCTTATTTAATCCTAGAACATACACCACATTTTGAATGTGTTTTTCTTGTCCATTAGGCATAGTAACACTTGTATCACCATATCCTTTAATTTCATGTGATCTATTATCTCGTAAATAGATGTATGCACCATTATTAACTTCATGATAAGTATCAAACCAATCTCTTTTGTGTGACATGTGGATTGATTCACCATAATCTATATACCAAGCATTATCGTCATCAGTTTCTGTTGATAAATCAACATTGGACACAAATAATTTAAGGTTTCTAAATTCATGACTAATTGCCTCATCTCTATCAAGATAATTTATTCTATGTGTTCTTTGTTTAAATAAATTAGATCTTATTTTCATCCAATTCTCATCAAAATGACCAGGTTTTCCACAATAGCAACATACATCATCTCTACTTGATTTGAAATTTGACCTTGGTGAAGGTGTACCTTGATATGATTTTACCTATGAAAATTTTCCTTTATTTTTCTCACACTGGTTTCCTTTGAAGGATTGCTTCCCTTTAGCTATCAATGCTAAATCTGAATTGGGAAATTTCTTATTAAGGCTTCTTATTTGTGCTTCTTCTTGCATAAGTATATCTCCCAATTCATCAAATGTATGATCTAAATATATTGACAAAATATTTTTTATGTGCTAGCTTCCTCATCAGTAAAATAGATGTGTTTAGGATATTCTCAAATTAGCAACTTATGTGAGGGTCTATGTGTCAAGTTTGTGTGTCTTTTATGAGAAATTCATTAAGTAAATTAATTGTTATAAGACATGTACAACAAGTAAATTTCAGATAAATAATCAACAACAAACAGATTACAGAGCAGCTTATAACGGAGTTCACCTCTCCTGGGCTACATCTCCATGGACCTACTTCAATGGCTTCGCCCTCTTTAGATTAATGCTCAATTCTTTGATTACATGCACCTACAATGCTCCAATGGTTTTGAAACCTACACCATTGGATTCAAAAGAGCCAAAAACTCATAGGTAGCCTCTTCTAGATCTCCAAATGGTCTTCAAGTGAACTAGGCATGGCCTCCTCTTCTGGTGGCCCTCGACTTCATTAATCTTCAAAGTGGAAAAATCACTTACAGAAGTGCTCCTCTGCCTCTGCAACCAGTTCACGATCAAGAACACAAATCACTAACATGAAAAAGGAAACATCACACATGAACATAGATTTATCTATGGGAAATAAATTGCTCAGAACCCCTTACTATCTCTATTGCATTAATCAAAGAATATGGATGAATAAAATATTATTTCTCAATTTTGAACACAACTTGCACCTATATCTTCTATCCTCTTCCTGACTGACTGAACCTGGCCAAGAATCAGCAAAAATTTAAAGCTTCCAAGCTCTTATTTCCTTGTGTCTTCCATTGACGAATTAGCCCCTATTTTTTAGGGAAATTCCTCAATTGGATTGCATAATTCCTCTAGGCCCATACTTTGACTACATGCACTATATGTACAACTTTTATTAGTTTACAACTGATAGTACACTACCCTTGGAATCCAATACAAACCGTGTAACTAAAATTCTCTTCATGCATTAGTTATGTTGGGTTGATGGATTAGTTAACTAGATGACCACTAAGTGTGATTGGAGTTACACTGCACAACTTGACCTTCCACTAGTTTCTCCAACAATTGGAACTAGTTTAACTGACAATAACTCAATTTATCTGAAATATATTGCCATAAATTAGTAATCAGTCATAGTAAATTGAACTCAAGTGTCTCCAAATCGAATTAACTGATTTAATTGAGTGACAAGATCCATGTCACCTCAGTTAAACACCTGCAAGTATTTTTTTTAAATTCCAATTCGAATTTAAATCTATTCTGTCCAAGGAAAAGTCAAAATTATATTTTCTTGCTACATTTTCAACATAAAATACATATACAAAAATATATTTTAAGTGGAAATTAAATTAAATTGATATATTTCCCATATTCCAAGTGTCAAAATAATAAGAATGGTAAAAATTATAATCAAAGGTAATTGTGGTGGATTAATAATCCAGACACTTCCTAATTGGTTTAATGCAACAATCATGTAAAAAGGCTTGTGGTTTTCATCACATTATACATTGTTGAATTAAATCTCTCTCAATGAATCATCATAGAGCTAGCTACAAATACAAGAACCTCACTGAAGAACATCTTGAAAGTTGGTAATGTTGAGAAGTGCAACAACAAAGTCTTAATTTCACTTTGCCTTGGTCAAATTGAGAAAATTTGAAATTTCCACATCAACAGAGAACTTGGAGAAAGTTATCTGAGGTGACATAGCTTTTTTAACTCAGTTATCTCAGTAAATTCAAGTTATATGGCTTGGATTTTAGTTAATCATGTGTGATTTCTAAATTTTAGTACTCCAGTTCATTTTTATTCAATTGTATTAAATTAAACTAGTTCTAACTATTGGTATAACTAATGGAAGGTTAGTTGTGGAGTGGTAAAATATTTTAACTCGGTGATGATCCAGTTAACTGATAAATGAACCTAAAATAGTTATGTGAAATTGTTAATATACTATTTAATTTACTGATTTTTCTGCATCTTGATAATTCGAAGCTTGTGCTTGAGCACCAGCTTCCTGTGGTCTCTATTATTATGGAATAGATCTGTCAATGTTTTCCACATAGTATACAGAGTCTCTTT
Source organism: Pinus albicaulis (assembly GCA_034641835.2). Taxonomy (NCBI): domain Eukaryota; kingdom Viridiplantae; phylum Streptophyta; class Pinopsida; order Pinales; family Pinaceae; genus Pinus; species Pinus albicaulis. The sequence continues at coordinate 608,532,992 of CM076576.1, forward strand.
CCTATGAATACTCGAGACAATATGGCCTCGTACTCCTTCCAATATCATCCTTCTTGCCATGGCTACACACTTCTTCCATTATGTTAGATTATGAGTATGAGTTGTTGTCGGTTTCATAATGTCACTCCCAACAAATTCCTTTAACCCATTATCTTCCAAAATTTCGTCCATGTCGTCCTTCCAAGCAACAATATTCAAGCTTCCCTTAAGGAAATACTCAAGTCTTAGTCCATAGAAATCCATCCTTATAGCTTTGAATAATTGATCCTATAAATCTGATTCTCCTGCAAAGAAAACTTCAAAATTGCTTCTCTACAGTATATCTAACTCTAATACCATGTAGAAATTAATGTGCAGATTCTAAATTTCTAATGCATTTTACTAAATCACAAGACTAGAAGCTCGTCTAATGATCTATTGAAGTAAATTCACGATCGAGAACACAAATCATTAACACGCAAACTGAAACATCAGACATGCATAAAGGTTTATCTAGGGGGAAATAACTGCTCAAAACACCTTACTATCTATATTGGATTAATCAAATAATATGGATGACTACAATATGATTTCACAAGCTTGAATACAACCTGCACCTATATCTTCTATCTTTTTCATGAGTAGTTGAACCTGGCCAACACTTAGCAAAATTTTCATGCCTCCAAGATCCTATTTCCTTTCATTTTTCATTGAGGAATCAGCCCCTATTTTTTTATGGAAATTCTTCAATTGTATTGCACAATTCCTCTAGGCCCATCCTTTGAATTCATGCACTATCTGTACAACTTGGATTATTTTAAAATTGATAGTACACTACCCTTGAACTCCAATCTCAACTGTGTAACTTGAATTCTATGCATGCATTACTTATTTTGGGTTGATCGATCAGTTAAATGGATGACCGCTAAGTGTGATTGGAGTTACACTTCACAACTTGACCTTCCACCTTTTTCTCCAAAAATTGGAACTAGTTTAATTGAAAAAAACTCAATTTCACTGAAATGGATTGCTATAAACTATAAATAAATCATACTGAATTGAACTCAAGTGTCTCCAAATTGAATTAACTAATTTAATTGAGTGGCAAGAACCATGTTGTTGGGTCGTGAATACGACCACTTTTTAACACTTATTTCATCCATTTTTACTTTTCTTTATCATGCCATTTATTATAATTTATTATATACATGCATTTTATAATGATTTATGCTCTTATGGATGAATATTGTTTCTTCTCCTTTATTTTTAATAAATTGATGATTATTATGCATAATTTTATCAATGATGGTCTATTAATATATTTTTTACCAACACTCACCATTTTAGCCTCCAAGATATTTTCCAGATTGTAGATTTGATCTCCATTATCAAATATTCCAACTCAGAAATTCACTGGAATAAGAAGTGACAGTTTTGCGGTTGAGATTCTAGGAAAATGAAGAAGAATCTGGAAAATCCGAAACATGGGTTTTGTCCAGAACAAACCAAATTAACTATATCAAAGAATGGTTTTCCTAACTTTGGCATGTATTGAGAGAAACAAAAGGTTCTTTGAGCATTATTTTCTCAGATTTGCTGTTGCGGCCATCTTCCAAATTATCTCAGCTGCAAATACAAATTTGACTTGCTCTTGTTGAAAGATGGATGGAAATATATTTTCTTGTTGATCAATTGGTTAGGAACAATCCAATATTGTTATGAGAGATCATATTTGCTATTTTATTTCTCATCTTTCTGATTATAAAAGGAGAGCATGTATTATGTATTGGGGAACGATGGAGGATGGATGAGAGATGGAGAGATTTCCTATTGTAATTATGCAATTCCTCAACGAATCTCATTGATTAAACAGAGATCGACTATTTGTAAACATTGTTATGCATGATTAATACAATAACATGTTGCCGTTTAACTTCTTAGTTCTGCAGTAGCTCAGCAGCATTTCACCGATGGTTGAGGGCCTCGCCCTGGTGGAACAATCCGCTATTTGTATCTCTACCTTTTCATTATTGTTGTGAGATAGTTCATATTTTCTTTTATTACAGTTTTCAAGTTAATCGGTTTGTTGTTTAATTTCTTTGATATCAGTGTGTTATATTAACGAATCGCGTTGCTGTTCTATTATTATTTAACAAGAATCTCAACATTGTATAATTTATCTTGTTAATACGCTAATAGAGCTTCGTTTTTCTATTTCCATTATGGTTTCATTCCACTTGTTGTTCCATTTGATTGATATTCATTACAGATTGTTGTTCAATAGGATTAGTTGTTCGATTCCATTAATTAGAGTTTGTTGTTCATATTTATTAAATAGGATTCGTTGTTTAATTCCTTTAATTACAGTTTGTTGTCCATTTACTTTGGTGTTCATTTTTGTTGATTAATTGCAAAGAGTTTTCTTTTAAAGAGTTCTTCTCTGTTTACTTTCAACAACAGTTAGTTCAATTTTGATTTCCCTTTGATTATTTTGTTTCAGTTTGATTTCAATTGCATCAATTTCTAGGGGAATGAGTTATTGCTACTGTATCCTCGATTGATGTTTTCTGAGTGAATAGTTAGATTTCAGAGCATTTGAGTTTATGTTGTTGTAGTTTGATTTCTCTTCCAAGAATTTTTTTACTTTTGTATTTAGAATACTGTACTACATCTCACACAGCATTGCTCTTGGATAAATTGCCGCCTTAGACTGAGAACACTCTTGAAATAAAAATTCATTCCTGGATTAATAATTAATGTGAGATAAATAGGTGTTGAAAGGATACCTTTTATACCTCAACATTTTGGCGCCGTTTCTGGGGAGAGTGTATGCCATTTAGAAAGAGTGATGCATATTTGATTTTTTCTGCTTGCGAAGAATTGGGTATTAAAGACGGAAGGTAAGAACCTATGCACTGAGCAAGAAACACACTTGTTCACTGGCGCGCTTCACAGTAGAATTGAGTGAAATCTTAAGGTAGGAATGAATGCTTGCGTTTTCTCGAATTTTAGAGGTAGAATTTTTGAAAAGAAATCTTGTTATTCCACTCGAGTGGTGATGTAAACACCGCCCATTTCAGTAACCAAATGACGAGAACATTGGAAGGAGGATCCTTAAAGAAACACATGAAGAACATCTTCTATTATGGTAATAAATGGCTCACATTGCAAATTTTGAATTCCCTATCAAAGATCTAGGAGGAGTAACACAAATGCACATAATTCCCCCATTGTCTCTACCAAATTTTCATGGTTTGACAAATGAAGATCCAGATACATTCTTATTAGAGTTTGAAATACTTTGTAGAGGATATCACTATTTTACTAATGATCAAAGATTGAAAGTGTTTCCTCTTACTCTAAAAGGAGCAGCTCTCCGATGGTTCATGAGCCTAGGTGGTAACTGCATCAAAACATGGGAGGACATGAAGAACATATTCTTGAAGAAGTACCAAGACTATTACAAATCCAATGAAGATATTTTCGGTGTGATACAAGGGGAAGATGAAAGCTTGGAGGACTATGTGGAGTGATTTCGATACAACCTTCAAAAATCAAAGCATAATCATTTGGAAAAAGAGATCTTGAAAACGCTCCTTCTTAAAGGAATCAAAGATCATTTTTTAGAACTCTTAAATCTGATAGGAAAAGGTGATGTTTTTTAGTTATCATATGATGATGTTTGTGAATTGTGCATAAGGTATTCAAGAGGAATTTCGAAGGCTGGTAATAATTCTAGAGAAGTTTCTTCCTTCTTTTCCAAATTTACTACAGGAACAAGAGAAATAAGAGCTGAAATCAATGTTTTATTTGAAAATTTTAAATATGATTTTATTAGCTCTATAAATTCACAATTGAATGTTTTATATGTTCAGAAAAATAAAAAATTTGATGAAATGTTTTGCCCTCATAACTGAAAAGAGCATCCCACAGATACTCACTCTTCCTTATCTAGGATGGAAGTAGCATATCAAAGAGATGGGGAAGCTGCAACAAGGTCAAAACCATGGAAATCATGGCCTACAGGTACGGTTCAAAACACTTCCTCTCCATTCTCTTACTTGCATAATTCTTTATGGAATACTCATATGTTAGGGCAGCCATGCCAATCTCAATATAACCACTACCAATCTTGTCTACAAGATTGGCATGGTTCATCTTATGATTGTATGACTATTCTTGCTCATGTTGTAGCACAAACACATCTTCCAGCTCTTCCACAACACCTTGCTTGCCTATCAAAATCATTCACTCAACCCAATCAACTACATCATCAAGAGGCTCAACTCCCTACACAATCTCCTGCTCAACTCATTCCACACCCTCACCATAATAAACCAGTACAACATACTTACAGTGTTGAACTGAAAAATTCACCTACCCTTCCCACCCATTCTATCTCACATGTACCATTGGAAAAAACTTACACTGAGACTCAGAATGTATCAAATCCAAAAAATTGTAGAAGTTATGAAAGAAAATGAGGTTTCTTCTAGTTTGCACCAACAAACCATTTTAAAAGCTCAAGAACTTCAGATATGATGGCTATGGGAAATCAAGAAACTAAGGGATACATTGAAGATTGGTTTCACTCCATCATTTGTTTGCAACATCACTCCATGCTTAAACAATTTTTGGCACCATCTTTTCAAGGGAAGTTGGCTTCTCATAACCTAATTTTTATTAACATGCATTTTTCAAATTCGAGTATATAAATACTAGATGCCTTATTTAGGAAATGGATCCACTAGAAATACTCTTATACGTAATAATATTCATTTTCCAACTCAGAGTAGGCTACTGTAGAGAAATAAAAATAAATAAGGAAATAAAATAAACACATTTTTTTTTTAAATAGTTGTTTTTGTTGCAACACGCTGTGGAAATCAACATCGATGATAAATATTTTAATTTATTTGTGTATTTAGATAAATTATATTGCAAATAAAAATTATATAAACACTTATATTCATTTTTATCATCAATATGGAAAAATTGCTTGCATTTCATTTTTTTGGCTTGCAGACTTGATGAAATTTCTGAAAACAAAGTTGGGACAGTCATGTTTTGGGGGACCAAAAATGAATATTTTTAAAACTTATTTCTATCCTAAGTAGAACTTGATGTCTAATTTCCAACCCAATTTTAATCACTCAATTTGTATTTGAAATGAAAAAGTTAGAACCAAAACATCGACAGGGTGTCTAGTGGGTAGCTCAAGAACAGAGTTGAGACAGTCCGTTTTTGGAGGCCTAAATGACTATATTTTTAAAACCTGTTTCTATGGTGGATTCATATATGAATATAGTTTACAAAAAAAAATTAATCACTCAATTTCGATATCGTATGAGGAATTTATGACCAAAATATTGATTGCCTATCATAAATCAGCACTCTTGAAACTCTGTTTTCTCGGTTGTTCCCTAGCATATTTGACCCATCAATTCTTCTTGTCCTCAAAACATGTTTATATTGGAGATAAATAAATGAATATACTTTAATCTCCAATTTTAATCAGTTCAATCCGCCATTAAACAAAAAATTTGTGCTTGAAACATCAACTGTTGGTCTAAGCTGGAAAATCGAAAATGACTCTATTATGCAGGTTGTTCTAAGAAAATTTGACATATCATAGCATTGAATTTTTAAAACCTGTTTCTATTGGAGATAAAAAATTTAATTATCTCTCATTTGGCTTTTGAATCACTCGAATCGGACGAAAAACAAAGAAGTTATGATTGAAACAATACTGGTTAGCATGATTGGCCACTGCTCTCCCGCAGATAATAAATTAATTTTACTTTGTCCATGGATTTGTTCTGTAGAATAACTACTTGTTAGTTTCTTGAATAATTATTGGATTAGGGGAGCCCGTGAACCTCTCTTTCTCCATGATTTAATGTTTTATTGCAGGTAGATACTCGTTTTTTGCAGGTCTTAGCAAAACAAAGAAGGTCAATTTATGGACGAGTGACTCTTAAAAGAAATTTTAGTGAAACAAGGGAATTTCATCCAGTTCATTACCTAACAGATTCATAACAAGAAGAAATGAAGAATTGGTTTCCATTTGAAGATTTATGTCACTATTGCCAAATTTTTTTTCAAAAATATCATTTTTTTCCATTAAAAGATTGATATTCCCTTAAAGAATAACATCATAGTTGTTGTAACTTAATAAAGTGTTGTTTTTTTTCTGATTTATTTTATGTTTTTGTGTTTTAGGTGTTGATCCCTCCAAATTTTAGTTTCTATTCCATTTTAAATTGTACAATAAGGACCCCACCATGCAAGTTTCAGTTACAGAAGGTAATTCTTCAGCAACACCAATTCTGTAAAAAAAATAAAATAAAAAAATTACTTTTTCTTGAAACCTGTACATAAAGTTTGTTTTCTTTTACTTTGTTTGTTTTTTTGTATAGAATTTTATTTCTCTGACCATTCTTACTTTGCTTGCTGCGAATTTTTGTTGTTCCTTTCCAAAGGAGCAACACTTTTGATGTTCCTTTCGAAAGGAACAGCAGTATTGTTGTGAGCGTTTTTGTTGTTCCTTTCCAAAGGAACAACACTTTTGTTGTTCCTTTCGAAATAAACAACATTATTGTTGTGAGATTTTTACTGTTCCTTTTCAAAAGAACAACACTTTTGTTGTTCCTTTCAAAAGGAACATTAGCATTTTCGCAGAGTGTTTTTGCTGTTCCTTTCCAAAGGAACAACACTTTTTTAGTGCATTTTTCTTGTTTGTGAACAAATTTTTGAGGATTTTTTTGAATTTTTCATGACTTTTTGAAAGACAAACATAAAATTTATGGAAGGATACAAAAATTAGAGGTTACTGGAATCAACAAATCAAGAGAAATTGTCATTTTTAAGAAAAAAATTTGTAGTGATGAGAAAAGGAAATGACACAACTATCTATATCACTTTGCTATCTTTATTTTCACTAAAACTAATATGATCGACTATATTTATCATGATGGTTCTTCCCTAACTCTTCACAACTCTCTTTGATTTTTATTTATTGAATAAGAATAAGGGCATACTTTCTTTATTGAGATGTTCAGACTTCTTCCACCATCCCTACTCTTAAGGAGTGTTGAGCCATCCTCTATACATAAATAAGGAAGTGCTACATAAAAAAAGAAGAAAAAAATCTCTATATGGTTACTAACAATTCTATGATATGGCAGATGGAGGATAGGGGGTCGCATCAAGAGCCAGCCTACCATGATCATAAAGGAGCAGTGAAGTGGTATTCCCATTATGGCCACCACACCAGGGATATGATCCAATGGACAACTCAGAAAAATAAAAAGTCCTTGGAACAAGAGGTCTCATTACGAGCCGGCCTGCCCACCTTTGAGTCCTTCCTGGTGAATGGCATTGTGATTCATCTGGTTCCCAAGCCAACACAGTGGCCTCCATCATGACATCACACAGTACTTACCTAGGCATAAATAAAGGATAATGGTTCCAAGGGTGAGAAAGCTACTTTGTCAAGGTTATAGACACTTGTGGGCAACAAAGCTATGTTGATGGTATTGAAGTCATATTTTTCACAAATCAATAGTAATGATAAACCCTTTTCTTATATATTTATCTAATATCAAATGAGAGTATTCCCCTAAACCCTTTGTTTGGAACCGCTTATGCATGAAATTTATTTATAAATTGATCATAATGGTTTATGTGGATAATGACCGCATAAGTATTTTTTTCATCAGCTGTCCTTTTCTATTATTTTCGAATCATTACATAAACATTTCCATATCTACTCACAATTTCAAAATATGAATTGATTTTAGTAATGCGATAATTTTTTGATCATATGATAAGTATTTATGTCTTTCCATGCTGTATAATTTTTGTGTAGTACACTGCCATTTTTCCACCATATTCATACTGCATTTCTACAGAAGTTTTTCTAATTGAAATTTTTGCATGCATCTTATCTGTTTCCATTCAAAACTAAAACTGTGGATTCAAGAAAATTGCATACAGAATCGTGTTTTTTTTACAGGAGAACAACAAATATGGGGGGGAAATTCTATCCGCAGCACGACCACACTATTGCAACTAACAGAAAAGGTTCGCGAACATGCACAATTCTTCAGAAATGATGTGCTTGCATGGCTTCCATATTTTGCATCACTTTCAATATCTGCTCAGCCTACATCAGCTTCAGCAAAGGCCAGTCCCTACATGTCCTTCCGCATTTTTTCGGAGGTAACAATTGAGGTAAAATAGCATAATTTTCTGATTTATTATGAATTTAGGAGAATTTCATGAAAATCCATTGAGTATTATTTATCGTCATTCATTCCACATCTTTACCACTTCCCATTTTTTTAGACATGTCTCATCATTCAGTTTGGGGGAGTGTTGATTTTCTTCATTTCTTTCTTATGACCATGTCAGTAATCTTCTTTGATATTCTTATTCATTCTCAACACCTCTCTTATTCCATGTTGTTTTACACCAAATATATATTTCAACAGATTGTAGCAACCACCTCTCTTTGTTTTCTATCATCGCATGAGGACATGCTAATTATTCAGTTTGGGGGGGAATTGCTACACATGATGAATTTTTTCTACAATATTTCTTGTTTAAGGCATACAATTTCATTTTTATACAGTGCAGAAATTGATTTGCATATATCTTTAAAACTATGAACTGAATTCTTTTGATTTCTGGATAACAAAGAGGTATCATTAAAATACACAAACCCAGATAATTTCACGCTAAATTAGTTCATAAAATTTCAAAAATTATGCACTATCACCTACAACCATTTTGTTTATATCTCATGATCCGTGCATCAAAACGATCTGATTTTTGAGAAAATGGTTAATGAAGTTTGCTATTACTTATGTCACATTCTTCTGCAACTTCATATACATATAGTTGAACGTCAGCTGTAAAAAATTTATGCCTTCATCAAGATTGCTAAAATTGAATATTCATTATTTGAGGAAAATTCATTTGTTCCATCCATTTCATGAGTTGGGATGAAAAATTTTCTTTGCTTGGTTAACACATGGGTTTTGTATTTGGGTTGCATGAGGACATGCAATATATTCAGTTCTGGATTGCATGAGGACATGCAATATATTCAGCTTGGGGGTATGTTGGGCCGTGAATACGACCACTTTTTAACAATTATTTCATCCATTTTTACTCTTCTTTATCATGTCATTTATTATAATTTATTATATAAATCCATTTTATAACGACTTATGCTCTTATGGATGAATATTATTTATTCTCCTTTATTTTTAATAAATTGATGATTATTATGCATAATTTTATCAATGATGGTTTATTAATATATTTTGTACAGATATTTTCCAGATTGCAGATTTGATCTCCAAATCATCATCAAATATTCCAACTCAGAAATTCGCTGGAATAAGAAGTGACAGTTTTGCGGTTGAGATTCTAGGCAAATGAAGAAGAATCTGGAACATTCGGAACATGGGTTTTGTCCAGAACATACCAAATTAACTTTATGTGAAGATGGTTTGCTCAAATTCGGCCTGTATTGATAGAAACACAAGGTTCTTTGAGCACTATTTTCTCAGATTTGCTGTTGCGGCCGTCCTCCAAATTATCTCAGCTGCAAATCCAAATTCGACTTGCTCTTGTTGGAAGATGGATGCAAATAAATTTTCTTGTTGATTAATTGGTTAGGAACAATCCAATATTGTTATGAGAGATCATATTTGCTATTTTATTTCTCCTCTTTCTAATTATAAAGGGAGAGCATGTATTATGTATTGGGGAACGATGGAGGATGGATGAAAGATGGAGAGATTTCCTATTGTAATTATACAATTCCTCATCAAATCTCATTGATTAAACAGAGATCGACTATTTGTAAATGTTTTTATGCATGGTTAATACAAGAACATGTTGTCATTTAACTTCTTTGTTTTGCAGTAGCTCAGCGGCGTTTTACCGGTGGTTGAGGGCCTGACCCTGGTGGATCGATCCGTTGTTTGTATCTCTACCTTTTCATTATTGTTGTGAGATATTTCATATTTTCTTTTATTACAGTTTTCAAATTGATCGGTTTGTTGTTTAATTACTTTGATATCAGTGTGTTATATTAACGAATCGCGTTGTTGTTCTGTTCTTATTTAAGAAGAATCTCAACATTGTATAATTTATCTTGTTAATACCTTAATATAGCTTCACTGTTATATTTCCATTACGGTTTGATTCCACTTTCTGTTCGATTTGATTGATATTCATTACAGATTGTTGTTCAATAGGATTGGTTATTTGATTCCATTAATTAGAGTTTGTTGTTTAGATTTATTAAATAGGATTCGTTGTTTAATTCCTTTAATTACAGTTTGCTTTCCATTTACTTTGGTGTTCATTTATGTTGATTAATTGCAAAGAGTCTGCTTTTAAAGAGTTCTTCCTTTTTTACTTTCAACAACAGTTAGTTCAATTTCGATTTCCCTTTGATTGTTTTGTTTCAGTTTGATTTCAACTGCATCAATTTCTAGAGGAATGAGTTATTGCTAATGTATCCTCAATTGATGTTTGCTGAGTGAATATTTTGATTTCAGAGCATTTGAGTTTATGTTGTTGTAGTTAGATTTATCTTTCAAGCATTTATTTACTTTTTTATTTAGAATACCATATTACATCTCACACAGCATTGCTCTTGGCTAAATTGTCGCATCAGACTGAGTACACTCTTGAAATAAAATTCGTTCCTGGATTCATAATTAATGTGAGATAAATAGGTGTTAAAAGTATACCTTTTATACCTCAACACATGTCACCCCAGTTAACTACCTCCAAGTATTTTTTTGAAATTCAAATTTGAATTTTAACTACTTTTACCAAGGCAAAGTCAAAAGTAGATTTCTTGCTACATTTTCAACGTAAAATACATATAAGAAATTATATTTTAGATGTAAATTAAATTAAATTGAGAAATTTCCCATCTTGCAAGTGTGAAAATCACAATAATGGTAAAAATTATAATGAATGTAAATTGTGGTGGATTAATAATCAACACACTTTGTTACACAGCATTTTGTCATTGTCCCTGCAATACCCAACTCGCACATTGGAGGGTAATTTCTGTGACTGATAAGCAGTGTCATGCTTTGAAAATACCATCATTTCATCCATTTACATGAGAGAAATATTCCTTCTGTTGGCAATTCCCTGAGCAGAGCTGTAAAAACTGCTATTTTTGCCTTGGCGCGAGTAGCTAGTTGCACCCTCGCACCGAATGGGAAATTTAACACTGAGCCCGCATGAGTTGGCTCTCTGTGCCAGTTAGATTCCAGTGCCAAGATTTTAATAGAATTAAAAAAAAAAATAAAGGCGGAGGTTCCACTCCAACCACCTTGAGGATGAGTCATTGGGAGGGGTTGAACTGAAAAAACCGCCGACTCCTTCCTTTAGATAGTAGTTTCCACCTCCCTTGGAACTCTCGTAAAGGATAGGACTCCATCCCACCTTTGTAGGGATACCAACCTCCTCTTATTCCTCTATAAAAGAAACTATCTCTCTTAGTACAAGCTAGCTAAACTTGGAGAAGTAGACATACTATAGCTAAATTACTAGAGAAGATAGAATAAGAAGGAATTACATTGAGGAAGCTTGAGTCCATGCTAAGAGAGCTTTAGTCCATGCCTTCATCCCGTCTGAATTCCATGAATAACATTTGAGATGCGCTTCGTCTGAACCCCGATGGAGGAGACTGTGACATCAAAGCATCGTTTGTACTCTTCCTTCTATTCATTTATATACATGACTACTGTTTGGTTCCACTATTGTGTTATGATGTTTACTTGATGCAATATGTTTAGCCCTCTTTCACTGGCTAATATTTATGAGTGAAACCATTATTTCATATGTCGTTCTTGTTCTTTGTCATATGTGTAGGTATTTGAGTGTAACAACGAATGGATTGTGATTTGCCAAGGCAGAAGTGAGAGGCTACTACTCTTTCTACAATGACGACAACGTTGGATTCAAGGTAGGTCAATCTACCACATCTTTTGTTCATTCATTAACTAGGAAGCAACACTTTACCGTGTCCTTTTGTTGCTACACCCACCCTATGGCTAGAGGGATCGTATTTGTCCGTAGAGAGGATTTACCTTCATAACAAATTGGCGACTCCACTGGGGATCAGTGCGAGTTTGTCGTTTCATCCTGTTGGGTCAGTTTCAATTATTGACTTAGTTATCTGTCTTTTTCTGGTTTGTGTGCTTAGTTTCCATCCTTTGTTCAGCTCTAGAGTATCAAGGTTGACCTGTGCTCATTAGGTTTTGGTTTTTCCTTTTCTTTCCTTAGTTATCTAGCTTTTCGGGATTTTTCGCTTCACAGTCATGCCGATTGGCATAGGTTGCTCTTTTTGCATTCATGCCAACCCCTGTATGTCGCGGATTATAGCCTTACAGTCGTGCCAACCTCTGTAAGATTTTGCTTGACTTCCTTAATGAGTGTTTTGGTCATTTTTTCTTGCTTCTAGGTTATTTTTTACGTGTGATTAAGCCTTTGGAACTTTGTTGACTACTGTAGGCTTGTTTCGAGAAGTCCTTTGTCCATTTTCCTGTTACTGTCATTTAAGACCTTAGGGTTCCTAAGGTTCTTATACACTGAGCCTTCTATTTGAAAACAAGTCTCGTTGATTTTTTTAGTCTCGTTTTGGGTCATTATGCTGAGTTTTTTCTTGATCCTTTTGAGTGTTTTGTTGGTTGAATGATATTTTCGTTTTATCGACTAGTCCTTCTTCTCACTCTAAGCATCGATTAATTTGTTTGTTTGGGTCATTTTGGGAAACTCTGTCTTTTATTGAAAGTTTACTCCATTAGCTTGAATGTTTTTGTGTTTGTTTCGCTTTGGTTAAGTCATTCAATTTTAAATCCCTACATTCGCAAAACTCAAACTAGTGTTCATTTTGTTTTTTTCATTGAATTAGTGAATTGTGTGCTTTATTTCATTAAATTGAAATGTTCCTTTACATAACTAGCATTTGTCAATCTAGGAAGGAGTTTCGTTTTGGATTGATTGCATTAGAGGCATTAGGAGTTTTCTTCCCATTGCTTGTTATTATTTGAAATATTTCTATCCTTCTCATAACTCGTATTCATCGAATCGAAATGATATTCATTTGCATGTAGCTTACATTTAGGAAGTTGAGTTCCAAATTCATTAGGGCCTTAAAATTGAAACATAATCCAAGATCAAATGTAAAATTCATTTAGTGAACCTAAGGCAACATTGAAACCTAATGAAACATTTCTAGTGGTCTAGGCTAGAGACGTGTTCCGGCGCGTTAAAACCTAGTAGTTGTCGCTTGCCTTTTGGCTTCAGACAACAGTATTATGGACTTGTAATCCCCGTACCATCATGTATATAAAGCGAGACCCCTATAGGTTGCAATCCTTTATCCATAGGAAGCTGAGTATGCCGCCTTGTAACTGTGATACACCGAAAACAACATTCAGGGAGACTACCTACACGTACGTTAAGTCCTTGGTAATTTCTCTTTCATTTGATCACCAAGGTGTATATGACAGTTCACGGAAACCTGGTATACCCTCTTGCTTAGAATACCTGAGTAGTCATTTCGATCTTTTCGTGACTCTTTAAACGAAAAAAATATCCTTGAGCACTTTTCCTTTCATGCTCATTTCAAATTGAAATTGACTAGAGTCATATTTTTCCTGTTTCTCGACTCTTAAAATATGAAACAACAAATTTTGGTTTCAGTGTTATAAAATTAATCACCTATGTTCACACGCCTATTTAAAAGTTTTTTTACTTTTTATGATTGATTTCCTTAGTTTTGATCTTGGAACGTTCGATTTGTTCTCTTTTTTCCTTCCTTTTTTGATATACGGTCAAAGTGGCAAAACTTCCAGTTTTGTCATCCTCACTGCCTCCTAGTGTTGGTTCTTTTCCAGATGTTTCTTTTGAAACCCCTCAGTCCACTAGGTCTGTTGAGTTTTTGCAGCCTATTCTTCTGTCTATCCAACCCCTTATTACTGGTCTCTGCTTGATGAGCTGGTTGATTTCAATTGGCCTCCTTCAAGTTCTTGGTCTATTTTTTTGGAAGAAGGAGAATTTCCTCCTCTTACATCAGGATCACCTTTTGTTGCTGCTGCGATACCTCCTGGTCCCCGTAGTATTTTTGAAGATCTTATGAAAGATTCAGATATGCATTCCTCCAGTCCTGTTGGAAATGAAGGAATGCCTGTTTCCACAGGAGAATATCAGCTCTTTCCGGAATATCTCTCTCATGCCTCTGCCCAATATTCTCGACCTTCGGTGTCACTTCCGGTTGGCTATAGGTCTTTGAGTTAGATTATGTCTAGTGCTACATCCATAGCACAAATCAGCACAGTAACTCATCCTCATAGTTCGGTCCTACTTTCGTTAGGGCTATCACCGTCGACTCTTGGTTCGCCAATTATTGTTACATCTGTTCTAGTCCAACCTACGGTCTGTGTGGCTTGTAATTCAATTTCCACTACTCCTGTGATTCCTGGCGGTTTTAATTTTGAAGAATATCTGTTAGCTGTTCAGCAACAGAGTTCTCAGTGTTCTTAGTAGTCCCAAGCTCCTAGAGATCCTCGTTTCCACCATTATGATGTTATTGGTAATCTCTTATATGTATATATGCACCATTACGATGTGTATGGGAATCCAATTTATTTGCCTCCTGTTGATCCTTATCATGTTCTTTATGATCCTTTGCAGTCTATTACTCATTTGGGACCTACCTTTCCTGTGAAACCCTCTAGCTTACAAGGACAACCTTCTCAAGGACAACCTTTAGCTCAGCAAGGCCCTGCTTTTGGTCCACAAGGACAACCATACGGTCCACAAGGCAAACCTTTACAAGGAAAACCTTTGGTCCAACATGGAAAACCCTCTGGTCTCTTGGGTCAACCTCTGAATCAAACCAGATCATCTTTTGGTCCTGGGGGGAAAGTTTATCCACCACAGGGACAACATATTGCACCATAATCACAGTTGCATGTTCAGTATGGCCCAAATATTGTGCAACCAGGACAACCCTACGGTCCTTCTCCAGGTCAACCTGGTCATTAGGGATAGCCTGGACCATCACAAACATCAGGTCTACCTTTCCCACAAGGTCAACCTGGTGGTCCTCAACAACAATTTCAAAAACCGGGTCAACCAACTCAACAACCGTTGCAACCTGCCCACCAGTAGATTCCTTCTTTTCTGCAACCGGTTCTACCTGCTTACCCTGCGCAGTAGCCTACTCAACCTTCTCCGCAAGGTCAACCTACTCAACCGCAGGACACTTAGTACCCTCAAGCTTCATATCAACCGATATATAGTGCGCCTTAGATTCCTTACCCTCAAAATC
Organism: Pinus albicaulis; assembly: GCA_034641835.2. Classification (NCBI taxonomy): domain Eukaryota; kingdom Viridiplantae; phylum Streptophyta; class Pinopsida; order Pinales; family Pinaceae; genus Pinus; species Pinus albicaulis. The sequence goes on from CM076576.1 coordinate 608,548,353, forward strand.
AACCTGTGTATCAACAACCTCAAACTCATGCTTACATTCCACAACAGAATCCTTATTCTACTCAACAAGGGCCTCAATGGTCAACTTTGACTTAATATCCTAGTCCTCAACCCCAGTATCAACCAAATTATCTTGCTTCTAATCCCTATGATCCGAATCCTTTGGGAAAGAATGTATGGGGATAGAATCACGCTCGGACTGGGTGGAATGTACACACAGGTCCTTACCAAAGACCTCTGATTACTTTTAATACTCAATTACCATTTCTTGCTACGTTGGAATTACCTAATGTGTCAAAGTTGAAAAATGATCCTAGTCTTCATAACCCGTATTGGCCTCCAGTTCCAACCAAGATTCCTAGTGAAGACCCCCAAACGCATGTTATGACTTACCACTTGTGGTGTTCTTCTAATTCTTGGGCTGACGATTCTATTCGTCTTTGTCTTTTCCAATGAACTATTACTGGTGCCACTGCAAAGTGGTACATTGAGCTGTCTTGTGGATTATTTCAAGATTTCAATTCTTTAGCCATGGCATTCCTTACACATTTTCAGTTACCGATCCACTATGAGACCGGGATGCATCTCCTGACTTCATTGAAACAATACCAAGCTACTCATATCTCGGATCATATTCATGAGTGGTAGTGTCGTCATTGCATGATCAAATTCGATATACCTAATCAGCTTCTGACTCATTGGTTCACCACCTCCTTTTTCAATCAAATTGCTAAATACATAGCTATGGAGGCATGTGTAATCGAGGAAAAAGCCATTGCTTACGCCCAGTACCTTGATCTTGTGTACTCTCAGTCTGGCACATTATATGATATCTTGCCTTATGCTCCTCAACCTGAAACTTCTAAACCGCTAGCGACTCCGTCCATTCATGGTATTATTGGTTTTGTATCTTAGACTTCTCAGCAGTATCTTTCCTCCAACTCTGGGAAGCAGAAGTCTACTTCTTCCAATAATGTAGCTTCTCAGTCAATTTCAAATTCTGGAAAACTTGCAGAAGTGAATGTTGTTCAGGCCAACCCTACGGATAACACTTCTAAAGGTAAGAAGAAGGGTAAAGGTAAGGCCAAAACCGATACCCTGAAACAGTATTCTCAGAAACCTCGTTCTGCTGATAGTTCTCAACGTAAACCAAAGTATCCTTGTTTGATTTGTCTTTAACAGCACTTCACCAAAGAATGTCCCTGACAAAATGAAGTGAGTCGCTTTCTCAAAGGCACCTAAGGAGCTCCGACCATCCTTAAAGAACCTTTCCCTCAGGAGACCCAGATGGTAGAGCAACCTCAGTCCTCTACCCCATTTGGCTCTCAGGTGTTTATGATGAATGCTTCTGCACCCATTTCTATTGCTACTCAATCGAAAGATTATTCTAGTTCGCATCAAGCAACAACGAAAGAGATCATTGATGGTCCTCCTCCTCCACCTGCTTCTAGCTCTCTTGAGATTGAACGGCCTAGCGCTGAATTTTTTGTACGAACACCTTCCAAAGGTGTACTCCATATGTCTTCTTATAATCCCAATGCCCATGCTGCTCAACATTACAATATTGTTCAGGATTTGGCTCGAGTGACATCTACTATGTTTGCATTAGAAGTACTTCAGAGTTGTTTGTCGCAGCGGAAGGATTTGCTATCTGCAATGGGTGTGGTCGATCCTGCCGATACTAGCCTTCTCGCTTTCGATTTAGAGAATTTCGTCCCGTGACTCCCGCACCAAATTGTGCTCATCATCTAGGTTGGTATTAATGGATTGAATATTCACTGGGCGGTTATGGACGAGGGTGCATCTATTTGTGTTATGTCATATACTTTTTGGAAAGCCATTGGTTCTCCACCTCTTACTTCTTCACCCAATGCCCTTGAAACATTTTATGGAAGGGAATCTAAACCTTTTGGTGTTCTCGCTAGTTTATTGATTACATTGGAAGGGAGACATTCAATGTTGAGGTCAAATTCGTTGATGCTAAAATCAATTACAATCTTCTCCTTAGACGCAGTTGGACTCATGCCATGCTGTGCGTTCCGTCCACTCTCTTTCGTGTTTTGAAGTTTCTGCACGAAGGAAAGATTATTATTGTCGATCAATTGTCTTTTTTCACTTCTTCTTCCGAGAACAATGTTCCGTATTTGGATAAGATTCCTACTTCCTATGAGAGCATCGGGCTAGGCCTTTTTAAGGATCTTGTCCTCATGGGTGTTTTTCCCCTTCCACCACCAAATACTGTTTAGGTCAATATGCTTTCCTGCACCGATGACCCATGGGTTATCTCTTCTCCTGAATAGATCGATTCATTTGGGCATTTGATGCCATTGAGTTTGATTGAAATTGATTATTATGAACTCATTGCCGCATCAGACACTCCATCCTCTGACTCTGCTCCTTTGAGCATGTCTCTTGATATTTATTCTCAATCCTTTTGCCTTGGTGATTTTGATTCACCTAATCCATTGAAGGATGTGTTTCCTTCCGATGAAGCCATCGTGGAAACCATGTCCCTCAAAGATCTACCGTGGGATGATGGTCATCATCTTTCCTCGTTTCTACCGAGTCTTGGGGCCATGTCTACTTGTCTTGAGTGTTTTGCTTCTCGGGTTCCTTCTCCTCTGCTTCAAACACATGTTCAGATCCATGAAGTTTTTTCGGAAGGTAACTTGAGTAACATTACACAGACGATTCCTATTGACATTTATGTTAAACCAAGAATCATCGAGAACATCCATATTGGGGTCACTTGTTCTTCTGATGAAGTACAAGTCTATACTAGCCTTTTTCACGAATTCCGTGATGTATTTGCATTGTCCTACAAAGAAATTCTTGGCATTTATCCTAGCATCATGATAGATGATATTCCTACTTACCCTGGTTCGAAACCTGTTTGTCAGCATCTTCGTCCAGTGCATCCTAGGAAAGCTGCTACAATTAAGGCCAAAGTGGGAAAGCTTCTCAAAGCTGGTTTCATTTATCCGATTCCATTCACAGAATGGGTCTCTAATATTGTTCCTGTAGATAATAAACAAGGAACTATTCGTATTTGTGTTGACTATCATGATATCAATCGAGCTTGTCCCAAGGATAATTATCCTACTCCCTTCATCGATCGAATCATTGACGACTATGCCGAGAGCTAGATTTTTTCCCTTATGGACATTTTTTCTGGTTATAATCAGATCAACATTCTCCCAACTGATCAACACAAAACTGCCTTCATCTGTCCTTGGGGCACTTTGGCATAGAAGAAGCTTCCTTTTGGTTTAAATAATGTTGGGGCCACATTTTAGCGTGCAATGTCTTATGCCTTTCATGATATTTGCCACATTGTTCAACCTTATCGAGATGACCTTCCGGCTCATTTAGCTAAGCATAGAGATCATCTTGACCATCTTCATCAGATTTTTCTTCATTGTAGACACTATAACATTCAGCTTAATATGCACAAGTGTGTCTTCTGAGTCGATTCTAGTAGAATCTTAGGGTTTATTGTGTCCAAAGATGGAATTTTCCTCGTTCCTCTCAAGGTTGAGGCTATTATCAATCTCCCCTCTCCTTCCTCATTGCATCAGTTGCAGAGTTTACAAGGGAAAGCTGATTTTTTATGCCATTTTATACCTAACTATGCTAAAGTAGCTAAACGATTCACACGATTGTTGAAGCAGGGCGTTCCTTTTTGTTGAGATGAAATCGCTCAGAAATATTTTGATGCATTGAAAACATTACTTAATGCTCCTCTCCTCTGCCTTCCAAATTATCATCATGACTTTTCCCTTTATTTAGCTGCCCCTTTCAGCACAATTGCCATGGTTTTGGTACAAGACGATGATGAGGGTCATGATCATGTTATTTATTACTTTTCTCGTAACTTCTTGACACCGAAAGGCGTTATGATCATGTCGAGAAGTTAGCATTGGTTGTTGTTCAAGACATTCAACGTTTTAGTCACTATATTCTTTTGCGCACAGTGACGGTGATTTCTGAATGCAACCCCATGACCTACATATTGTCTCGATAATTTCTAGGGGGGAAATAATCAAAGTGGATTGTTATCCTTCAAGAGTTTGATTTGGAATTTATTGCTTCCAAGTCTAAGAAATCATTGGTCTTCGCTGATTTACTATGTTCTCTCCCTTCCGACTCCGCTCCTTCTCGTTTTGAGGAATCCATTCCAGACGATTCGCTTTTCTTGATTAGCACCCTCGATCCTTGGTACGGTGATATCATCGTCTATCTCCAGACTCCATATTTTAGATCCAAGTTGACAGAGGATGCCCGTCTACACATCTGCCATCAGTCGCAACCTTATCATATAGTTGGAGATACTCTCTATCGTGTTGGAGTCGATTCCATACTCCAGTGATGTTTGACTCTTGAGGAAGCTAAGAAAGCTCTGAATGATTGTCACAGTGGTGCCTATGGCAGTCACATGTCTGGTTATGCTACTGCATAGAGGATTCTTCGTGCTGGTTATTTTTGGCCATCTATTTTCAAATACTACATTGTCACTGTTCGTAAATGCCATGATTGCGAGATTTATCAATGCAAGATGCGTGCGCCACCCATTCCTCTTCATCCTGTTATTACTGTTAGTCCCTTTGAGAAGTGGGGCATCAATTTTATGACGTGTAATCCTCACTCTGCCGGGGGCATGCCTATATTATCGTAGCCATGGATTACTTCACTAAATGGGCCAAAGCAATGCCTACACATGTCGCCGATGGTAAAACAGCTGCCCAGTTCATATTCAATCACATTATTGCTAGGTTTTGTGTCCCTCAAGCCATCATTACCAATCATGGTTCCCATTTTTGGCATTATATGGTGGCAGAGTTGACTTCTAAGTTGGTTCTGTGTCACGACAGCTCAACATCATACTATCCTCAAGCCAAATTTGGCCAGGTTGAAGTTGTGAACAAAGTTCTTATCACCATGCTTGAACGTACAGTTGGGATCCACAAATCCAATTGGCATCTCATGTTATTTTCGGCTCTCTGGGCGTACCAAACCTCAGTTAAGAACGCAACTGGTTTCACTCCTTTCCAGTTGGTATATGGCCTCAAGGCTATGCTTCCTATTGAATGTGAAATACCTTCACTTAAGTTGGTTGTTGAGTTTGTTAGCCACCTATAAAATTTGTTATATCAAAAGATGGATAAATAATTTTTGGAGCCTTCAAGAAATAGGTTTTATTGCTAAAAGTGTTATCTCTTGAAGACTCATGGAGACATCATGCCCTCTGTTTAATCTTCACTACTGTTTCCCTTTCGAACTCAGAAATTCTGTTGTTTTCCATGAAGAAAAGACTACTGCAAAACTCCATTTTTCCCCTCCCTCCACTCAAAACTAACCATCATTTTTATTCCTTTTTTCCATCAAAATTCCTCTATTTTTCATTTATTCCTCTTTTCCCCTCATGAAAATCCTTTTACGAAGTTTAAAAATCATTTTTAAACTTTGACGAAACCCCAAAATCCATCAGAAAACCCTGAAAAATTCATAAAAATACACTTTTTTATATTCAGGCTTAAGCCCCTTTGGGCTAAATCCTGACCACTTCCCCACCATATGCCTCAGTGCTGGAACCGAGTGCTAATGGTCCCAGCGCTAATCGCATCAAAGAAATTCAAATGGATAGATTGAAAAACCCAAAGGCCCAATCCTGATTGGCCCTTTCTATGTATAAGCCCCGAGCCTTTTGTTTTCCATATAAACCACAGGCCCTACAACCGGGCGCCATTTCATATATATCACCCGCCCCCGAAGCCAAAACCTTTGTATCTTATTAAATTTTTGGTTTTCATGTGTTATGAAGGGTTTCTACCGGTTCATTATTTGAAGAAATCTCCAGCATTGATCCCAGACCAATCAACGGTCAGCGCAATATTGCATAGCAGGTTTTATCAGGCTCATTTTTTTCCCCTCCAATTGGTCACTCCTCCGACTCATTTCCCATCGTCGATCTGATCCTCAGATCGACGGCCAGCATTAATTCGCATCGGCGCCATTCAAAAGTTCTGCACCATCGATCGCATGCCTCCGATTACATCTAGGTTTTCCACGTGTCCAAATTAGACGGTCTGGACTACATTTACTGACTTTGGTTTAAAAATCATATACCCACTTCATAATGTTTTAGGCCAAATCCTGGCCGTTGATCTCTGCAGATCAACGGTCCTTCTTCGCCCTTTCTCCGCCTGTATATTATTTTGTTCAAACTTGGATTCAATCCTGACCATTAATCCTTTATATCTGACGGCACATATTAACCCAACAGGCCTGCCTCCTGTGGGTCCTGCCTTCTTCCGGATTTGATCTCTGTCGTCGATCTATTCATCAGACGGTCCATAATAAAACTTCCCTATCTCCTATCCGCCGCACATCCAGCCAATATCGCGCTCGCTCCCCCACCATGACATATGAGGCCCCATATCTAACAGTCGATGTCCCATATCGCCTAACTTCGAGCGCGAAGGTTAATCTCCCAAAATCACGCGATATAAGCTATATTTAAAATCCACGTGTCAACCTCTGACACATATCGTGTCCAAAAAGCTAATACCGCTTTCTTGCCCTTCTGCGGCATGAAATCCATGGTTTTCCTTCCTTAAACCACCTATCCCCTTTTGCACTATATTATATCACTTTCCTCCTCGACCTTTGATCTCTACAGATCAATGGTCCCAGATCATTTTCTCTTTATAATATCACCCTCCGCCTCTACCAAAGGTTTTCAACATGAAATCTCCACCGTTGATCTCGTGGCCTGATCTCCTCCGACGGCCCATGATTATCCATCAACCCAAACTTCTTTCCTTTGAATTTTCCTCCACGAAAGGGTTTTTAACCTTATTTATTCGCATTTTATCCTATTTTCAAAATAATGTGACCCCTTCACATTATTAATTCGCCGCTATTCTCAGCCGTTGATCTTCTTGGTCAATCATAGATCAACGATTCTGACTTAAAATTTCCCAACACTCTCCTTTTGACTTCTACACACGATCTCCACCATTGGATGCTGCCATCCATCGGCCACACTCCTCCCCACAACCTCTGAAGCAATTTTACCAAATAACGCAGTATTTCATAACAATTGTGTTTTTTTTGAAGGTTTAAATGAATTTCAAATATTTTGAAAGAAATGATAAAGCCGAGGATGAAGATCCTCTAGGCTCTGTTTGTTTAAGAAATATCCAATCACAGGGTTCACCTTTGCATTTCGTCGATGCTTCATGGGAATTGATGCCATATGGACCCTTTGCAGCACCTTCACATCAACAAGATATAGACAATTAAATTAAAGCTAAAGAGTATCAGTGTTGAAGACCTTCACCACAGCAAAAATAAAGGATTGAAGACTGTTTTCATATTTTTGGAGGATTACGGCTAAGATCTAAAATAAAAATCCTAATCCTCCAAATTAAAACACAATTAAAGACTAATCAAAGGTTTATCAGTCAGAAAAAGCCTCCACCACCACATCAGAGGCTAATTGAATCCTCTCAGCTACCCATTTCCATCTGTAGCCTTGAAGCATTAAACAGAGGCCGAGTTATGATCAGAAAGGAATATATTTGCCTCAACGTATTCAAATAGTTAATTATGCCAAAGAAAATTAATGCAAAAAATATCACCAGAGTTATTACAACATGAAACAGAGCCTTAAAGTCAACAAAAGCTACCACCGAGCTTAATTCTTCAATGTAAAACAATTAATACATATGAAACATTTGTACACTTCTCCATCGATCCCATCAAAGGCTGAGAAGTATTAGAATCTATATTAATTGACTTGGGAGATCTTTTATCCTCTCCCACCTCCTCATTTCTTCTATAAATACTCCTGTAGAAGATGAGAAAATGTTGGTTGAAAAACTTTGAAATATACTTGTGCTCGAAAATTCTAATTGTAAACAGTGTTCAAAGGCTCTTGAAGCTCCATTTGTGATAGAATAGTTGGGCTGAGAAGTGAAGATGATTGCTAAACTGAAACACTGGACTTAAAGCTATAATTGGTTTGAAGCATCAATACAAGCTGATTTATGCGATCGTGGTCTATGTCGACAGTGATGTTTTTCTTATTGTAAATCATTATTTTATTTATGTTTTCACTCTGTCCATCTTCTCTGATAAAGAACAGCAAGCATAGAGTAAGGATTTACTGTACATATCAGTACCCTTCTCTGATTGATAAGCTTTATCTACATGTTTTCTTCCAAATTGTGTTGTTTAGGAATGGTTTAATTCAGTTCAAGCAGTTAGGAATGTTGGCATTCACTCGTCCTACTGTCTAGGTTAATTATTATTCTTGAATGTTATTTTTAATTTATGTTGAGTATAGATGAACTGAGGAATTTTTGGTGAGCCATGTCCTTTAGTGTTATCCCCAAAAATAGTCTTAAAGTTTCCCTAAGAATGTGTTGAAAGCAGGATAGGTTCAAAGTCCTTACCTGATCTTAGAATATTCTTCGTTATCATTTGTGTTTCCCTTTGTGTTTAAAATGTTTTTCTATTGGAAGTGCATCAAAATCTAGCTAGTTTCAAAGTACTTACCAGATCTTAGATTACTTTTATGTCTTTCTTAAGTGCATGCCAAAATCAGGATAGTTTCAAAGTACTTACCTGCTCTTAGGCTGCTCTTTGTTCTTCATTTGTTTATTTCCCCTTCTTTTTGTATCATTTCATTCCATAAAATCAACTTTAAAGAGATCATGAGACATAGATGACTTGCCCCATGGACCACTCTTGAACCTTGTTGTTTCAATCAAACCCTATTATGACTCCATAGCCCAATGGACTAAAAAACAGCATTATATCTATCTTTTAGCTAAATATTGTTCTGATTGCTTGCAACTTCACACCTTTGAAACTATTTCCATTTTAGAACTTTCCACTCAAATAAATAATCATGCTCAACCATCCAAAACAAACAAAAACCCTCGAACTTCATAACTAGCCTAATATCATTACCCAAAAGCTTTTAAAGATAAATCTGTCTTTACACTTATTGGAGAGATCCCTCTCCGGATTCAGGAGGGCTAGATCCTAGAATCCAAAAGTGGTTGAAATAGTGTTCTCCCTGCAGTTGGACTTTTTCCAATATTGCTAATTACAGGGAGCCAAAATTTCTGGCAACTCCACTGGGGATCTAAGTGAAATTACAGTCTAAATAAACCTAAGGACCCCAGGAAAGCACTTTTCTCAAGAACAATTGGTATATTAACCAGTTGAGCCACCAGAAGCTAACATTTCTGGTGACTCTGCTAGGGATCTGAGTGAGATTACAGTCTAAATAAATCTAAGGACCCCAGGAAAGCACTTGTCTCAAGAAAAATTGGTATATTATCCATTTGAGCCACTAGAAGCTAACATTTCTGGCGATTCCACAGGGAATCTGAGTGAAATTACTGTCTAAATAAATCTAAGGACCCTAGGAAAGCACTTGTCTAAAGAATAATTGGTATATTAACTAATTGACCCACCAGAAGCCAACATTTCTGGCGACTCCGCTGGGGAATCTGAGTTGAATGACAGTTTAAGTACACCATAGGCCTCAGAAAAACCTTGATTCAAGAAACATGTTGTAGTGAGTACAAGCAACCCTTTTCAAGTACTACCAAGTAATGGTAATTATGGTAAAAATTGTTTGAATCAGTGACAAACTAGGAAAACCCTAGGATTCTCATAAGAGTTTATCTAACCTTGAAATATCAACTAGCTTAGCCATAAGAGTAGACTATTTTTGTCTCATAACCGTAGCTTAGTTTTGAAACAAATTTAGGACACTCCTAACAACCAACAAAACTGAAAAATAACTCAGAAAAACCCAAAAATATTTTAGATTGGTATTCAATAAAAATGGTGGTGGACCATAAAACATTTTACCTCCACAAGAGCTAAAAAATTCCACCTGGCGACTCCACAATCCTAAATATACCTTAAGACTCCACTGGGAAGACCCATTATCATTATAACATCATTTAAACTCAATTAGAGGACTGTAGGATTAAAATTGTGAAAAACAGATCAGTTAACCCCTTAAAGATTGTCATATTTGGTTAGACTTTTCTTTCTTAATTGGGTCTGAAAAAAACAACATATTTTCTCCTAGAAAGATTCATACTAGAGCCTATCCTGACCTAGAACCACTTGAGATAGTTGATAACCCTGAAAGTATCCTTAGGAGCTCTCCTAAAATAAAATTTTCAACTGTTTTCAAATCACCCTTGAGATCTAATTCAGTTCCTGAAAATCTTGCAGCTCTACAACAATCACAAGCAGACTTAAGAAATCCATTTAGAAATAGCTCTCTTGGTGATTTAGATTAGCTAGATTCTGAGTCTTCACTTTCATCTCCTAAAACAAGTGAACATCCTGGTAGTAGAGAAACAACACCACCTGATTCACATTTCCTTTCCAATTTAGGTGTCTCTCATCCAAGATAAGCTCAGCAATCTATTCCTGGTCCATCCACATCTGTTCATCCTACATTCATTGTTCAAACTACTCCACTCCAGCCCACTTTCCCTCTTATTAATCTGCCTCTTGTAAATCCACCTCCACCACATATCACAGCAGCATGGTATGCTCCCTTAGTCCTTCCTATACCATTAGTCAATCTTCCATAGGACTATCAGTCCAAAATTCCATTATATGATGCCATTAATGCTACTACTACATCAAAACATGTGGATAAGATGAATGACTACTTTTACAGAAATGAGATTGATGATGAATATGTCAAGCTTAGATTATTTGCTCAGAGTTTGGGGGGGGAAGTAAGAAAATGGTTTAAAGGCTTAGCCCCCCATAGTATCAATAATCTCCAAGCCTTTCATCAGTCATTCTTAAACAAATAGGAAGTGAAGAAGAATCCTCTCCAAATACTCTCTTATTACAAGAACCTCCACAGAAACACTGGGGAAAGTGTACAAGCTTATTGTACTAGATTTAACAGTGTGTATAATGTACTTCCCCCAGATCTAAAACCTCCACAAGGATCAGCGTTAAACAAGTTTCGTGAAGGGTTTGACCCTGAGATGGCTTACCAGCTGAGAGAAAGAGATCCTCTAACCCTTGAAGATATGCAAAAAGGGGCTCTTGTTGTGGAAGTTAACTTAATGGAGAAGAGAGCAAGAATGAAAAATGAGAAGAGAGTGTCCTTCAGAGAGGAAACTACACCTTCTACTTCCAGCTCAAAGATGGAAAGAATGATGGAGGAGATGATGAAGAAAATGAGCATTCTTGAGAGAGCACAAGCAATTCAAAACCAAACTGCTCCTCAAAATAGAAACTAGAACCAAAATCAGAATTTCAGAAGGAACCAACCTCCAAACAGACCTAGGGAAGATGATAAACAGATCACTCCTCCCTTTCATCAAAACTATGTGAGTGAGGTCGAAGAAGCATATGAGAAAGTAGAGGAGGATGATATCAACATGCTGGGAGTAGATAATGATGACTTTGAGGTTCACTATGATATAAAACAAGATCTATACACACCTTATGATGACAAAAGAGATGAGGATGAAAGCTATTATGAAGACATGAAGAATGTCATCATAGAATCTCAAAGGGAATATGACCTTAGAAGTAAAACCAATCAAAAAAATGCCAACACCAAAACCTCTGACAAATCTTCACAAAACAACACTGTAAAAAAACCCAAAATTGTAAAACAAAAAGACAAAACAGTGGCTGGAAATTCTGATAAAGGTAAAGAGAAAGGTGCTCAAAACAATGTAAAATAGAGTGCAGACCTTAGTAGTACTAACACCTCAGTTGGTACTCCTGTTAAAACCATTTTGTCAAATGTAGATAGACAAAATCAGCAAACAGATTTTGCTGGCAGAGTGGCAGTTAATAAGGCTGAGACAAGTACTTCAAAGAATCAAATTGCTTTCAGTTTGGAGCAGGAAATTTCAAAAATTAAAATCTTTGTTCCTCTCTCTGAACTAGCTGCACAAAATGTATGTAGGTCTCAAATTTTGAAGGCTTTAAACATAGAGGATAATAATGACACATTCAATCTTAATGATGACCAGCCAGAACTTATTTTTGGTCCGAATATTGAAGGTAGATATCAAGAGGGACCTGTTCCTCCTTTTTATGTAAGTTTAAACATTCACGACAAGAATTTTCACAACGCTATGCATGATTCCGGGGCTTCTCATAATTTAATGCCCAAAGCCGTAATGGAGAGCCCAGGTCTAGAAATCACTAGACCTTATAAAGACCTTTACTCCTTTGACTCGAGCAGAGTAAAATGTTTAGGATTAATTAAAGACCTCTACGTTAACTTAGCACAGATTCCAGCCAAATGCTTAGTCATAGATATTGTTGTGGCTGATGTGCCCCCAAAGTATGGAATGTTGTTATCACGATCTTGGGGGGCTAAGTTACAAGGGACTAGACAGATGGACATGACTTATATGACCATCCCTGTGTTTAATCAATCCAAAAAACTTTACAGGGAGTCCCATTTGCAGTACATGGTGACTAGTCAAGACAGACCACAAAACTCTCCTCTGTATTCTGTAAATATAGTCCTTGATTCTTTTATTTTGTTTAACAATGAAACATTCACTGATCAGGTGACTTTAACTGAACTGATGGCTAATAGAGAGAAAGAGGTAAGCACCACAGAAGTGTCAAAATAGTTTTTTGCATTTGAAAAATTTAGCAAACCAAACATGGGTCTTGAACTACAAGTCATGCGTCCATCAATATTTAACCTTGGGAGTCAAGAAAGCAGCCCTTAATACATTAAAAAACCCGAGGAATTAAAACGGGTTCAACCAAGTGATGATTTTCAAGAACAGACCAAAAACACTTTTGTTGAAGAGGACAGTAATCAAATGAAAGCACTTGAAACTATTCCTCTATGGAGTATGTACTTTGATGGGTCCTGCCCTAGAAGCAATGTTGGTGCAGGTGTCTGGATTCGTAACACTGAAAATAACCACACAGAAAGAATTTCCTGTAGATTAAACTTCCAGTGTTCGAATAACATAGCGGAATATGAATCCCTTCTTTTAGGCTTACATTTGTTGAAAAAGTTAGGAGCCAAAAGAATTAAATTCCATGGGGATTCAGGGTTAATGATTGGACAATTCAACGAGGAATACAATGAAAATCACCCAAGACTTAGAGCCTATCGAAACAATGTCTTGGATATTTTGAAAACTTTTGAGGAGTATCAGGTAATTTTTGTCCCAAGAAAAAGAAACATCGTGACCCACAGCTTAGCTTTTGCAGCTAGAACATGCTTAATGCCATACGAAACCAAAGAATGCACAACTCAGATTAAATTCAGACCAGCCATTCCTGATAACAAAAAATATGGGCAAGTGTTTGATGGAGACAAACAAATAGAAGACTTCATGCAATTCATAAATGAATTTGAACAACACAATTTAGATTCAGATTATGAAACCAACTGCAATAGTGAAGAAAATTTTCTTGATGAAGAAGAAAATTCTCCTGAGCTTGCTAATGTTAATATTTTTTCCACCAAACTTGAAAAGGCAACAGAAATGATTGGAGCATTAGAAACATAGGAGTTAGAAACTCTGCAATCTAAATATCAGAGTTTTCCCAAGGGTCTGGCCCCTTTAGAAGAGTTGTTTGATTTTAACGATGTGGCCAAGAAGCCAAAACTGGAGCCTGTAGAGACTGAAGTGGAAGAGTACAATATAGGCAATGAACTTAAAACTATGATGATTAAACTGTCTAAGACTTTACCAGCTCACATTAAACTCAAATACATAGAGCTATTTAAAGAATTTTCTGATGTTTTTGCGTGGAGTTATGAAGATCTTAAATCCTATGACACTGAAATAATACTACACAAAATCCCTCTAAAGGAAAACCAAAAAACATTCAAATAGAAGCTGCATAGAATAAACCCTGTTCAGCTGCCTTTGGTTGAGAAGGAAATCAAGAAAATGTATGAAGCTGGTATTATTGTCCCTATTAGATATTCTAAGTGGGTGTCTAACTGCAAGAAGAAGAAAATGGTGGAGAGACACCGTTGTTTTTCAGGATAGACTTTAGAGACTTAAACAAAGCTTCATTGAAAGACAACTACCCTTTACCTAAGATGGATCATATTTTACAAAGGGTAGTTGGTTCCAAAAGAATTTCTTTGGTGGATGGCTATTCAGGGTACAATGAAATCTTAGTTCACCCTGATGATCAATTAAAGACAACTTTTACTACACCATGGGGCACTTTCATGTATGTGAAAATGCCCTTTAGTCTAATGAATGCTTGTGCAACATTCCAAAGAGCCATGGACATAGCATTCTCGGAAGAATTGGGCTACTTCATAATTATATATCTTGATGATGTCACCATGTTTTCAAAGATAGATGAAGAGCACTTAGAACATTTGAGGAAAGTTTTCGAGAAATGCAGAAATTTTGGGATATCTTTAAACCCCAAGAAGACATTATTTAGTCTCCAAGAAGGTAAAATTATTTGGCACATCATTTCGGAAGAAGGTATTAAGATAGATCCAAAGAGGATTGAGGCCATATTGCAAATCTCTCATCCTCAAAACATCAAGGAGTTGCAATATTTCATTGGAAAGATTAAATTTTTGAGAAGGTTCATACCCAACTTGGTTGAGCTCCTTAGAAATATTACAAACATGTTGAAGAAGGAGCAAGGGGTAAAATGGACCCTGGAAACAAAGAAGTCCTTTGAGCTGGTGAAACAAGCGGTAACCAAAACACTGGTTCTAATAAGTCCTGATTTTTCAAAAGATTTTTATATTTTTTCATTTGCATCAGAACATACAGTATATGTTGTCCTTTTAAAGAAAAATCCACAAGGACAGGAGCAGCCTATTGCATTCTTTAGCAAGGCTTTGAGGGATGCCCCTTTGAAGTATAACATTATGGGAAAGTAAGCTTTTGATTTAGTTAAGGCTCTGAAAGACTTTAGGGTATACATCTTGCATTCCCACATCATTGCCTTTGTCCCAAATTCAGTTGTGAAAGACATTCTAACACAGGACCCAGATGGTAAGAGAGGTAAGTGGATAGCTGTTATTCTTGAATATGATTTAGAGATAAAACCCACTAAACTCATCAAAGGCCAAGGTCTAGCTAGGTTGATGGTTGAATCAAATTTTGAAGTTCTTGATATTAATATGATTAATGATTTAGATGAACAAGAGGAAATATCAACTCCAATTGTTGAAGATCATTTTATGAATTCCTCTTGGTATGCTGATATTCTTTATGTTTTGCTTAATATGAATACACTTCCTGGTTTGACAAAAACGAAGGTAAGGTTTCTAAAGTTAAAAGCTGTAAACTATTGCATTATAGATAGATGTCTTCATTGGAAAAATGCAAGTGGTATATTGCTTAAATGTTTGCCTAAGTATGATGCCGAGAAAGTTAAGCACAAGTTCCACGAAGGGGAGTGTAGAGGTCATTTATATTGGAATACAACAGCAAACAAAATCCTAAGGGCTGGTTACTATTGGCCTACTCTCTTTCTTGATGTACACAAGATGATCATTGCCTGTCATAAATGCCAAATTTTTGAAGGAAAAAGAAAGCTTCTACCCTTACCTCTGCATCCAATCATTGTTGAAGCTCCTTTTCAATAGTGGGGACTTGAATTCATAGGAGAAATCCATCCACCATCATCCGCCCAACATAGATGGATTCTCACTACCACAGACTACTTCACCAAGTGGATACAAGCCATCCCTTATAGGCAAGCCAATGATTCTGTCATTATAAAATTCATGGAGACTAATATTCTCTCTAGATTTGGTTGTCTTATCAAGATCATCACTAATAATGCAGTAGCATTTGGATCAAAAAATATGGTTGAATTCTATCGCAAATATCAGATAACATTGGGTCATTCCACGGCCTATTACCCTCAAGGTAATGGACTTGCAGAATCCTCAAACAAAATTTTGGTGAACATAATTAAGAAGTTATTGGAAGACAACAAGAAGTCTTGGCACACAAAGCTTTTTCATGCACTTTGGGCTAACAGATTGACTTTGAAGAAATCTATTGGCATGTCACCTTACCAGCTTTTGTATGGTACTGATGCAATTTTTCCAACCAGCCTTGGTGTGCCAGTTATGAAGTTGATTCAATAGGTTCAGTCTGAAGATAATGACATGATCAGAAGGATAAATCAGACTATCCATCTTCAGCGGACCATAGAGGAGGTTTATAACAAAGCATTGTAGAAGCAGGACAACATTAAAAATCTTTTTGACAGGAGAACAAAGGCCAGCAATTTTAATGTTGGAGACAAAGTTTTAAAGCGGGACTCAAGGAGGGAAGACAAGGGCAAGCATGAAAAATTTGAAAACTTATGGCTTGGCCCTTACTTCATTCATTCAGCTGCTGGTAATAATGCCTTTTTCTTGCAGGAGTTGAATGGAGTTGAATTGTTTGGGGGTCCTGTCAATGGTAGGATGCTCAAACATTACTTCTCTTGAACCATGTCATGTTTTGAAAGCCTTTTCATATTTTTTCTCATTGTAAATATTCCACCCATTATTACATTCAAAGTTAGAAAAAACAAAAATACAAAAACAGTGAAAGAAAGAAAAGAGGGTGGATTGTAAAAACAATAAAGGTACAACCCCATACCAATAAAAAGAGAAATAAATTTGAAAGTGTGAAGCTTAAATGCTACTCTTGAAGAACACACTTCGAATTAGTCAAACAACCTAATCATGAATAATTAGTTTTAAATTGACTGTTGATAGGATAGTGAATTCGATTTGAGAAACAAATTAATCTTGGCTTATCAGTAGGTAGATTAGGCTAGAAATTAAAGGTTCAAACATGCTCAAAATTTGAACTAGAGAACAAGCAAAGAACAACTCGGATAGAAGCAAAAACAGAGTTGAAAAAAGATGAAGGAAGTCCTTAGAATTTTCAGATCTTAAGCCTTCCATTTTGATCTAAATTTCTGTAAAATAATATTTATGAGAAGCTTGTTGTTTATGCCATAGATCAGCTACAAGTCAAACTGTTCAATCCTGATTTGTGTGCTTTAAATTTTTGTTTTAGAAATTAGAGAATAAAAATCTGTTAGACTGTTTAATCCTAACAGATTAGTAGATTAGGTAGAAAAACATATGAAATCAACTGTTTAATCTGAGTTCATGGAGAAATAAGGAGTAGAATTAGATTAGTTTTATGCTTTCAAAAGAATAAAATGTTGTGAAAAGAGTTTGCCAATCCAAATGCACTCTAAAGAAGAAAAAATGTTAGATCAGTAGGATTGGGTAGGTAGAAAGCTTGTGTTGATGAAGATCCATTGTTTTTTATGGCTGCTAACATGTTTTTTAGAACAAAGAAGATCATCCAAGTAAGAAAATTGCAGCCCAATGAATAATGCACTGATCAGCCTCCCAGAGAATGCAAGTCTGAAGTTCTTGATGCCTTCAAGAAGGCACCATCCCCAAGTGGAGCCACTGTTAGCCACCTATAAATTTTTTTATATCAATGGGTGGCTAAATCATTTTTGGAACCTTCAAGAAACATTTTTTATTGCTAAAAGTATTATCTCTTGAAGACTCATGGAGACATCATGCCCTCTGTTTAATCTTCACTGCTGTTTCCCTTTCGAACTCAAAATTTTTGTTGTTTTCCATGAAGAAAAGACTACTGCAAAACTCCATTTTTCCCCTCCCTCCACACAAAAATAACCTTCCTTTTTATTCCTTTTTTCCATCAAAATTCCTCCATTTTTCATTTATTCCCCTTCCCCCCTCATGAAAATCCTTTTACGAAGTTTAAAAATCATTTTTAAACTTTGCCGAAACACCCAAATCCATCAGAAAACCCTGAAAAAATCATAAAATACACTTTTTTGTATTAAGGCTTAAGCCCCTTTGGGCTAAATCCTAACCACTTCCCTACCATATTCCTTGGTGCTGGAATCGAGTGCGAATGGTCCTAGTGCTAATCGCATCGAAGAAATTCAAATGGGTAGATTGAAAAACCCGAAGGCCTGATCTCGATTGGCCCTTTCTATGTATAAGCCCCAGGCCTTTTGTTTTCCATATAAACCACAGGCCCCGCAACCGAGCACCATTTCATATATATCACCCACCCCTAAAGCCAAAACCTTTGTATCTAATTAAATTTTTTATTTTCATGTGTTATGAAGGGTTTCCGTCGGTTCATTATTTGAAGAAATCTCTGTCGTTGATCCCAGACCAATCAACGGTCATCACAATATCACATCACAGGTTTTATCGGGCTCATTTTGTTTCCCCTCCGATTGCTCACTCCTCCGACTCATTTCCCACCGTCGATCTGATCCTCAGATTGACGGTTAGCGCTAAATCGCATCAGTGCCATTCAAAAGTTTTTCCCCACCGATCGCATGCCTCCGATTGCATCTGGGCTGTCCACGTGTCCAGATCGGACGGTCCAGGTTACATTTCGCAACTTTGGTTTAAAAATCATATACCCACTTCATAATGTTTTAGGCCAAATGCTGGTCGTTGATCTCTACAGATCAATGGTCCTTCTTCGCCCTTTCTCTACCTGTATATTATTTCGTTCAAACCCGGATTCAATCCTGACCATTAATCCTTTATATATGATGGCTCATATTAACCCGAAAGACCTGCCTCCTGTGGGTCCTACCTTCTTGCGGATCTGATCTCCGCCGTCGATCTATTGATCTGATGGTCCATAATAAAACCACCCTATCCCCTATCCACTGCACATCTAGCCAATATCGCACTCACTCCCCCACCGTGAGATCTAAGGCCCCAGATCTAACGACCGATGTCCCATATCACGTAAATTTGAGCGCGAAGGTTAATCTCCAAAAATCACGTGATATAAGTTGTATTTAAAATCCACGTGTCAGCCTCTGACGCATATCGCGTCCAAAAAGCTAATACCATTTTCTTGCCCTTCTGTCGCGCGAAACCCTTACTTTTCCTTCCCGAAACAACCTATCCCCTTTTGCACTATATTATATCGTGTTCCTCCTCGACTGTTGATCTCTACAGATCAACGTTCCCAGATCATTTTCTCTTTTTACTATCGCCCTCCACCTCTACCAAAGGTTTTCAACGTGAAATCTCCATCGTTGATCTTGTGGCCTGATCTCATCCGACGTCCCACAATTATCCATCAACCCCAATCTTCTTTCCTTTGCATTTTCCTCTGACAAAGGGTTTTTAACCTTATTTCTTCACATTTTCTCCTATTTTCAAAATAATGTGACCCCTTCGCATTATTAATTCACCGCTAATCTCGACAGTTGATCTTCTTGGTCAATCATAGATCAACAGTTCTGACTTAAAATATCCCACTACTCTCCTTTTGACTTCTACGCAAGATCTCCACCATTGGATGTTGCCATCGAGTGGCCACACTCCTCCCCACAACCTATGAATAATTTTTACCAAATAACGTAGAATTTCATAACAGTTGTGTGTTTTTTGCAGGTTCAAATGAATTTCAAATATTTTGAAAGAAATGATAGAGCCGAGGATGACGATCCTCTAGGATCTGTTTGTTTAAGAAATATCCATTCACAGGGTTCACCTCCGCGTTTCGTCGACGCTTCATGGTCATTGATGCCATATGGACCCTTTGTGGCGCCTGCACATCAACAAGACACAGACAATTAAATTAAAGCTAAAGAGTATCAGTGTTGAAGACCTTCACCACAGCAAAAATAAAGGATTGAAGATTGTTTTCATAGTTTTGGAGGATTATGGCTAAGATCAAAAATCAAAAGCCTAATCCTCCGAATTAAAACACAATTAAAGACTAATAAAATGTTTATGAGTTAGAAAGAGCCTCCACCGCCACATCAGAGGCTAATTGAATCCTCTCAGCTACCCATTGCCATCTGTAGCCTCGAAGCATTCAATAGAGGCTGAATTATCATCAGAAAGGAATATATTTGCCTCAACGCAGCCGAATAATTAATTCTTCCAAAGAAACTTAATGCAAAAAATATGAGCATAGTTATTACAACATGAAACATAGCCTTAAAGTCAACAAAAGCTCCCACCGAGCTTAATTCTTAAATGTAAAACAATTAATACAGAAGAAACATTTGTACACTTCTCCATTGAGCCCATCAAAGGCCGAGAAGTATTAAAATCTGTATTAATTGACCTGGGAGATCTTTTATCCTCTCCCGCCTCCTCATTTCTTCTATAAATACTCCTGTAGAAGATGAGAAAATTTTGGTTGAAGATCTTTGAAATATACTTGTGCTCGAAACTTATAATTATAAATAGTGTTCAAAGGCTCTTGAAACTCTGTTTGTGATAGAATAGTTAGGCTAAGAAGTGAATATTATTGTTGAATTGAAACACTGGACTTAAAGTTGTAACTGGTTTGAAGCATCAATATAAGATAATTTATGAGATCCTGGTCTATGTCGATGGTGATGTTTTTCTTATTGTAAATCGTTATTTTATTTCTGTTTTCACTATGTCTATCTTCTCTGATAAAGAAAAACAAGCATAGAGTTAGGATTTACTGTATATCAGTATCCTTCTCTGACTGATAAGCTTTATCTACATGTTTTCTTCCAAATTGTGTTTTTTAGGAATGATTTAATTCAGTTCAAGCAGTTAGGAATGATGGCATTCCATTGTCCTACTGTCTAGGCTAATTGTTATTCTTGAATGTTATTTTCATTTTAGGTTGAGTAGAGATGAACTGAGGAAGTTATGGTGAGCCCTGTCCTTTAGTGTTATCCCCAAAAACTGTCTGAAAGTTTCCCTAAGAATGTGTTGAAAGCAGGCTACGTTCAAAGTCCTTACCTGATCTTAGACTATTCTTCGTTATCATTTGTGTTTCCCTTTGTGTTTAAAATGTTTTTCTATTGAAACTGCATCAAAATTTGGCTAGTTTCAAAGTACTTACTAGATCTTAGATTAATTTTATGTCTTTATTAAGTGTATGCCAAAAGCAGGATAGTTTCAAAGTACTTACCTGATCTTAGGCTGCTCTTTGTTCTTCATTTGTTTATTTCCCCTTCTTTTTGTATCATTTCATTCCATAAAATAAACTTTAAAGAGATCCTTAGACATAGATGACTTTCCATATGGGCCACTCTTGAACCTTGTTGTTTCAATTAAACCCTATTATGACTCCATAGCCCAATGGACTAAAAACCAGCATTATATCTATCTTTTAGCCAAAGCTTGTTATGATTGCATGCAACTGCACACCTTTGAAACTCTTTCCATTTTAGAAATTTCCACTCAAATAATAATCATGCTCAACGATCCAAAACAAACAAAAACCCTCGGACTTCATAACTAGCCTAATATCATTACATAAAAGCTTTTAAAGATAAATCCATCTTTACACTTATTGGAGAGATCCCTCTCCGAATTCAGGAGGGCTAGATCCTAGAATCCCGAAGTTGTTGAAATAGTGTTCTCCCTGCAGTTGGAATTTTTCCAATCTTGCTAATTACAGGGAGCCAACAGAGTTATTGCCTAATACTTCACCAGAAGAAGAGAAACTCCTTTATTTAGAAAGTCTAGATGAAAACCACCACTTTGCTGCTCTCGTTATTGAAGCACAGAAAAAGTGGGTCAAAGCTCATTTTGACCAGTCAGTTTCCCCTCGATGTTTCGTTGAAGGAGATCCCATCCTCCTATATGAACAAGCTCATGATAAGCTGGGGGCAGGTAAATTTCAACCTATGTGACATGGACCCTATATTGTTAAATGTGTATTACAGAATGGGGGCTATGAGCTAATTGATTATGAAGGTCATACTCTTGAACAACTCAGAAATGGGTTGTATCTCAAAAAATATTATGTGTGAGTCATTCATGTGTAATAGCTGTGCATAGGTGTTGTTTTTTGTTTTGTACATGTTTTTGGTTTGGTGTGCTTTGTGAAGTGTTTTCCTGCTTATTGGGTCTTGCTTATAGTGCAGATGTCTATTACCCCTTATGTTGGTTTCGCGGATGGTGCTTCCCCCACTACCAGGAGTTTGTCTTGGGTTGCCTGGGAAATTTATGATCCTGCTGGTGATTTGATAGATCTACAAGGTATTTGTCTAGGACAAACTTCAAACAATGTCGCTGAATATAGTGTTGTCATTGAGCTATTAACCGAGGCAATCAACATCGACATACGCACATTGCTTGTAAATCTAGATTCACAGCTTGTCGTTTTGCAGCTCAATGGTCATTATTCTATTAGAAATCCACATATTTTGAGATTGTATTTACATATTATTTTGTTGGAAAGACATTTTGATTTCATCACATATAAACATATTCCTAGACAAATGAACACGTTAACTGATACAGTGGCTAACATTGTATTAGATAGAAATTTATGTAATTTGTAAAAGCATCATCATATGTAAAAGATCCATGTAGGAAAATAGATGTATATATATATATATCGCATGTTTTCAACTGTGTGCATCATAACTTAAAAAAATATATGTGTTTTTTGTTACATCCTGAGATATCAAGTCTCTCAAAAGTATGCAGATAAAACCTAGGTGTCAAATCAACATGGTGATCATGGTAACATGTCGCTACTCCTACATGCCACCTCAGAAAGTGGGGAATTCGGCTAGACACACTTACGGTATGTTGAGATTCAACAAGATGATGAGCTTACTGAAAAGAGTCGCCTTCACTAAGTGAGCCCGCAGGCTATTTTTGGTGCAAGTCCATTTTTAGACTGTCTATTTTAAGACATGATGATCATATTTCAGAAGTTGCAGGATGCTATTTATGGATGGTTGATCAAGCTGGAAAAATAGATGAAATTATATTTTTAGAAGATTGGGTGAAGTCTCTTTATAGATCGTCGACTAAAAATAGATGCATGTCGATTATTATTAGCTCGTAATAATAATTAGACTCTAAAAAAAAACTTATTCTCTTGGAGAACTTCAGTTCAGTGCACAGATGTGGCACAATAGCTGACAGAATGAATTATGCTATTCCTAAGGGTTTACTGGAGCTAATGCATGGAGGAATTAGTTAGAACTCAAGTGGCAGAGTTATGACACAGTTGGAAGAAGTAGTTATGGAGTTGTATTCAGTTTTACTTAGTTAGACTTAGTTGAGTTAGTTGTATCTAGTCTAACTGATTTATACACTAGTGAGAGTAGAGTGAATTAATTAGTTAATTAATTCACAAATATTAAATCATTAATCAACTGAACAATACAACAGTTAACTACAGTGGATGGCAGTTTCAGTGGAGACGAGTGGAGAGATAGGTGAAAGGGCAAGATAGACTATCTGTTGTGACTATAGTGATGCATTGATTGCATCACACACTAAGTGGAGATGCCAATGAGGATTGCGCAGTCAAGGATGGATTAATTCAAATTCATTCAGAGCTATTCTTTAGCAAAGATGGCGCAGTGGAGGCAGGCTAGCAAGTGGCAAATATCGGTGCATGGATTTGCAAGATTATGCCTGATTAGTGTATGACGATTGTACTGTACTGAGAGCTTGTGATAAGATTTTTATGTTTTTATGATATTTTCATATGATCTCCATGTTACATAATATATATTTTGGGTTTTCAGCTTCAGGCTTTCCTGGTTAAAGACTGTGTTATGTGCAATTAATTATTTTTGTTTATGCTTCACATGTGTGTGTAATTAATTTTTCCGCAAAAGATTAACAAGTGGAATAGATTCAGTATCTTGAATAAAGTTAAATAGTGTGATATCAGGTGGATCTTGGACATATGCATGCTTAGTGTGTATAATTCCTACATGGTATCAGAGCATTGTCGATTGAAGATTGCAATTGTGAAGTGAGTTTGTACTAGTGGACGATTCGAATTTTCTACAGAAGATTCTCGGTGCAGAAATCGAGTATACATTGAAATGTCTTTCAACGGGTTGAGACTGGAGTATGCCCTTGATGGGAGCTTGAATTACATAACCTGGAAGGACAGGACGAAGGTGGCTCTGGAGGATAATGGGTTGAAGGAGTTCATCGATAGCGATGTTCCTAAGCCAGGATCTAGTGATGTTGCATTACTTGATGCATGGAAAAATAAGACAACAAAGATGAGAATGATTCTTTTGGAAGGTGTGAAGGACCATATTGTGTCTAGCCTTCATGGGAAAGCCACTCCATTCCTAATGTGGAAGTCTTTGACAGATGTTTTCCAAAGCAGAAGTGACCATAGGAAGTTGGCACTTAAAGAGAAGCTCAGAAAAATAAAAGTGGAGAAAGGCGACAATATTCCAAAATACCTTTCGAATTGTATCCACCACAAGGATGAACTGGGAAGTGTGGGGGTTACTATTGATGAAGAATACTTGGTGTGATTGGCTCTCCTTGGGCTTCCGAAGAGTTGGCATAGCTACGAAGACTCTGTCAATGGACGGGAGAAACTGCCAGGATGGGAGTGACTTTGGTCGGATCTTGTGCAGGAGGAGATAAGGTGGGGTACCAGGTCTGAATCTTCATCAAAGAATGAAGATGAAGAGAATTTCGCTTTAGCTGCCAAAGAAAGGAAATGGAAGGGGAAGAAAAATCCTTGAAAATCTGGTGCTAAAGGAAAGAAGCAGGATTTGTCCAAAGTGAATTGTTTTCACTGTCATGAGCATAGACATTTCGCCACTAATTGTCCACGGAAGAAGAAAAATAAGCAGGTTTTTGGATCTGCAGCTGGAGAGGCCTTAGCCTCGCAATTTGATCTAGATTTTTCCTTGATCGCATGCTTGGTTTCAAGTTGCATGGGATCAATGTGGTATCTTGACAGTGGTGCGTCTTTCCATATGATGGGAGAAAAAGAGTTGTTTAGTGACTTGGAGGAGGAAGACCTCCAGATGCATATAGATATGGACGATGATGATCGGTACAGTGCGACTGGCATTGGGACCATTACCTTTGAGAGGGAGTTCAGTAATCCATTCTTGTTGAAGAATTTCATGCATGTTCCAGGTCTCAAGAAGAACTTGGTCTCGGTTGCAATGCTGGAAGAAAAAGGTTATGATGTTGTTTTTAGTGAGGGAAAAGCCTTTATTGAACATAAAAAAATGGGTAAAACCAAGATGATAGGGGTTATAATTAAGAATCTTTACAAGCTAGAGGTAGATGGCTACGCTGCAATGGTGGGAAAAGCAGAAGAAATGGTGAGCCAGGATGAGGGCGAATTATGGCACAGGAGATTGGGCCATCTTCACCATGGCGCTTTGAATATTTTGCAACAAATTTCTACTGGACTTCCCAAGGGTACTCTTGCATAGTAAGATCAGTGCAAAGGATGTACAATGGGTAATTTTGTGAACACCACCTTTCATGAGAAGGAGAACCATGCTTGGGTGATCCTAGAGAGAATTAACACAGATGTGTGTGGACCATTCTTGGTTGCTTCAATAGCAAAACATAGGTATTATGTGATATTTGTTGATGATTATTCTCATAGATGTTGGATCTTCTTCATGCAGAAGAAGATTGAAACATTCTCAAAGTTCTGTGAGTTCAAGCCATTGGTGGAGAAGGAGTCGGGGAAGTAGGTGAAAGCTCTACGGAGCGATAATGGTGGTGAATACATCTCAGCCGAATTCAAAGACTTATTTAGCAAAGAAGGAATTCGAAGAGAACTCATAGCACCTCATAACCCATCGTATAATGGGGTCGTGGAGAGAAAAAACAGAACGATCGTGGGTGATGCATGAACGATGCTGCATGACCAGGGCCTACCGATGCCCTTGTGGGCGGAAGCATGCAACATTGCGATTTATGCGCAAAACCATTGTCCTCATAGAGTACTTGGCATGAGTATACCTGAAGAAGCTTTTACTGGTAAGAAACCCGATATTTCTCATTTGAAGATTTTTGGCTCATCTATTTACATTCATGTGACGAAAGATGCCAAGAAGAAGCTGGAGTCAACTGCAGAAGTTGGGATATTTCTGGGGTACACAGAAACACCCCATAACTATCATGTGTATTTTCCAAATACTCGAATGACTGTTATGAGACGAGATATAAAATTCAAGTAGGTGAAATCCATGAAGTTGTCGCTTGAGAGGGAGCTACATTTACATGCAGAAGAGGAAATTCTTGTTCCCAAAGATGAGCCTCTGGATGTGGATCAGCTACAGAAGGAGATTCATGGAGTATAGGAGTCCACTCATGTAGAACCAAACATCAGAAAAGGCAGAAAGCATACCACAAAAGCTGAGAGACTGAAGGTGGATGTGACACAGAATGTAGGAGTCCCTACATCACAGCGCAGACAGAGACAATCACCTGACCAATATACTAGATAAATGGCTCTTATGAGCAAGTGTATCATGACATAGCCATCTTATTTTGAAGAAGCAGGGCAGGATTCCACATGGGTAGATGCCATGGTGGAGGAGTATGACTCCATTTTCAGAAACAGTGCTTGGGATATTGTTCCAAGGCCAGTGGGAAAATCAGTTGTAGGATCAAGATGGATCTACAAGGTAAAGCAAGTTGTTGATGGGAGCATTGATAAGTATAAGGAAATGTTTTTTGCTTGGGGCTTCTCAAAGATTGATGGGATTGACTATGAAGAAACCTTTGCACATGTTGCACGGTATTCTTCCATACAGACCATCCTTTCTCTCTCAGCGCATATGGGTTGGCACATTCATCAGATGGATGTGAAGACTACGTTCCTTAATGGGATCATTGAGGAAGAGGTGTACATTGAGCAGCCTGAAGGATTTGAGATCTTCAGCAGCAAGTTGCATGTGTGCAGGCTCAAAAGAGCGTTGTATGGGCTGAAACAAGCACCCCATGCTTGGTACACTCATATTGACAACTATTTCGCTGGACTTAGCTTCACCAAGAGTGAGGTGGATGCAAACCTGTACCATATTTTGGTTGAGGGTAAGGTTTTAATCATTGTACTTTATGTTGATGATTTAATACTAACAGGTGATGAGCAGTTGATACACTCATGCAAGGCAGATCTTGCAAAGGATTTTGAGATGAAGGATTTGGTCCTCCTTCATTATTTCCTTGGATTGAAAATATGGTAGTAGGAAGGTGAACTATTTGTGTCTGAAGGCAAGTATGCCCGAGAGATAGTGGAGAAGTTTCACATGCAAGGTTACAAGCCTATCAACACTCCTCTTCTAGGAAATTGGAAGAAAGAGGATGCTACATCGACAGAGGTAGTGGATTCCACTGTTTATTGACAGTTGGTTGGTTCGTTGATGTATTTAGTCAATACAAGACCGGACATATGCTATGCGGTGAACCAACTTTCAAAATCAATGCTTAAGCTTACCAAGCTCTTTTGGAAGGTGGACAAGCATGTCCTGAGATATCTCAGGGGCACATCTATGGTTTATGGTACAGACAGACGGATGAGGTGATGTTTGATGTCTTCATGTATGCAGATTGGGCAGGAAGCCCAACAGACAAAAAGAGCACATCAAGAGGAATTTATGGTATCATCATATCATAGATTATGTGCAGTGGAAGATCATGTTGCTTCAGTACATTCCTACGGAGGATCAGGATGCAGATATTCTGACGAAGGCGCTCACCAAGAGCAAATTCGAATATCATAGAGGCAAGATCGGGGTGAAGGATAATCCCTATCTTGTTGAGAGGGAGTGTTGAAATTCAACAAGATGATGAGCTTAGTGAAAAGAGTCGCCTTCAGTAAGTGGGCCCACAGGATTTTTTTGGCACAAGTCTATTTTTATACTATGTCTATTTTTAGACATGATGATCATATTTCAAAAGTTGCAGGATGCTATTTTTGGATGGTTGATCAAGTTGGAAAAATAGATGAAATTCTATTTTTAGAAGATTGGGAGAAGTATATTTATAGATCGTCGATCTAAAAATAGATGCATGTCAATTATTATTAGCTCTTAATAATAATAATCATACTCTAAACAACAACTTATTCTCTTGGAGCATTTCAGTTCAGTGCATAGATGTGGCACAGCAACTGGCAGAAGGAATTACGCTATTCCTAAGGGTTTACTGGAGCTAATGCATGGAGGACTCCATTAGAACTGAAGTGGTAGAGTTATGACATAGTTAGAAGAAGTAGTTATGGAGTTGTATTCAGTTTAACTCAGTTAGCCTAAGTTGAGCTAGTTGTATCTAGTCTAACTGATTGATACACTAGTGAGACTGGAGTGAATTAATTAGTTAATTAAGTCACAAATAATAACTCATTGACCAACTAAACAATACAAAAATTAACTACAGTGCATGGAAGTTTCAGTGGAGACTAGTCGAGAGATAGGTGAAAGGGAAAGAGAGAATATTTGTTGTGACTATAGTGATGCATTGATTGCATCACACACTCAGTGGAGATGCCAATGAGGATTGCGCAGTCAAGGATGGAGTAATTTGAATTCATTCAGAGCTATTCTTCAGCCAATATTTCGCAGTGGAGGCAAGCTAGTAGGTGGTAAATATCGGTGCATGGATTTGCAAGATTAGGCCTGATTAGTGTATGATGATTGTACTGTACTGAGAGCTTATGATAAGCTTTGTATGCTTGTATGAGATTGTCATATGATCTCCATGTTACATAATATATATTTGGTTTTTTCAGCATCAGGCTTTCCCGGTTAAAAACTGTGTTATGTGCAATTGATTATTTTTGTTTATGCTTCACATGTGTGTGCAATTAATTTTTCCGCAAAAGATTGACAAGTGGAATAGATTCAATATATTGCATAAAGTTAAATAGTGGGAGATCAGGTGGATCTTGGACATATGCATGCTTAGTGGATATAATTTCTACACGGTATGTCTCTGGTAGGCACGAGGAACATCGTCAAAAGGTGCATAATCCGGGACTCCTCATGTGATTCCCTCTAGATTACGCATTATCTCATCTTCCTCGTCGCCCTCGACTTTAGGGTCAAAAACGCGAGGGATTCGTCTCGCTATCGGTGACATGCGGACAGGTCTCTCTAGGCCAACATCTACAATCACATGGATTTAATGTCAAAACATGCATAAATAAAAAAAATCATAATACTCATAAAACATTAAAAATGAGTCTCACCCAAATCTTCATCTGAATCCTCTCCCTCTGGGAGTGGGAGGTCTGGATCATCAGTAAAATCTATACCAGAGTGGGGCGAGTCCTCCACCACAATTAGTTGTCGGTGGATCAAATCGAATAATTCTGGTCTCCAGGACATCTGTTGAACACCCTGTGCCCTTGGCATCAGAGCTACCCATCAGGCCATCTATGGTTCTCTTGCTAGTGGTGTCGAGGCTATAAAATCTTGTCACTGGAAAATGGGTAGTCATTCCAAGAAGAAAAATACCAAAGTAAATCCATAACCAAATTGTTTCAGTTTGGTAATTTTTATTTTATTAGCTGGCTCTTCATGTTTATTGTCATGACCTCTGCCCAGTTGTAGATGTTCAATGCCAAGCAGTCTATAGCAAGAAGCAGCTGTGTCTTTGTTGCTTCGTGCAGTGCTTTTGATCCCGCAGCTCGTGTGATGGTATGTAGCACCACGCTTAGTGTCAAATCTGGGATAGTTTCGATATCAACTTTCCCACTGCCTGATCCTTTCCGTGCTCCTGGACATACCCTGTCTATTACCATGCTCATATTTTCCATGCAAGGTTGGGTGCCAGTTAGGATTGGTGCTATGCTCCTCTGTAATAATCTTGTTATGAAGTAGACGTCATAGGTTTCAATCTCAAGTTCTTGATGCTAAAGGATGAACTTCTCTTGATTTTCGTCCCATATGCTGACCAGATACTGTAATAACTCTAGTTGGGCTTGGATACATGGCGTTGGGAAGAATTTTTTCAGACCAAAGTTTTTAAGTGCTTCCATGACTCTCTCATTTTCCATGGCTAGCTCGTCTTCTTTGCTATGTTCCCGTTCTTTCCATTCTATGACCATTTTGCCTCTCTACCTGCAAACACATTTATATGAGTGGTATTAGCCATTTTTTAACCTTAAATTTTTGAATTATTGGGGTATTTGATTAGAATTTTTCACAAAAAATGGTTTTTGTCATTGGTGGGATTGTTTCTAAAACAGTCACACCAATGGGCATGCCCTAGTGTTAAAAATTGGGTGATTGGTGCGACTTCGTGCCTGAAACATGCACCAACTATTGTTCCCTAATATTTACATTTCCTCCCCGAGAATTGGAAATTAGAAATTTCAGATAGTAAGAATTGAGTTAAAATGATGGGATAGATCTGAACTCTTACTTGGAACTGACGAATTTTAGTTTGGTTTGCTGGATTCGCCGCAAGATTGCACAGTAAAATGGGTAGCTATTGCTCCACAAGAGGTAAAAAGTGAAAAGTAATTATTTTTACCATTTTTTGAATTTTATAACTTTCTCAAAACCCTAATTAGGTTTTAAGACATGTTTTTCGATTATTTTATTATTATTCTCGGGAAATGGGTTTTACACAGGTCTCTTGTGTAGCAACAGGTTTTTCATGCAACAGTGATGAAGTAACCAGTTATATTTTATACTTTTACGGACTCAGTAAAAACACGAAAAAGTCACTACTGGAGTCATCTTTTAGCTCTTCTTTAACTCTCTAAAATTGAAAATATTGCCGAGATTCTTGTCGCTTTCAACTCATTAAATAGCTGTGAAACAGCATCTACACAGTATACGTTTACCCCTTTTTCGGGCTAGGATATATTATTTACGAAAAAGGAATATCTTAGCCTATCACGACTAAGAGGTTCTTTCAGACATTTTTTTCTACCTTTTTGGATCTGGGAGACTATTTACAAAAAGGGCCATGCTAGAGTTTTCTTTTCTACCTTCTTTTCAAACTCTCTAAACATGAAAAGATGTCGAGTTATTTCTTTGTCAAACTCATTAAACCCTGATGACATCGGACTTTGTCACCATGATGTTACTCAAGACTCCTCCCTAGGGCTCGTAAAATGTACTAGGTTGGATTTGTCCGAAGGAAAAACTTACATTGCAAGCATATGTTATCTCCTTCAAGCTTGTTTTAAAAAAAAAATTTGGGGTACTCGCCAGAAATGGTGGGGGAAAATGTAACCAAGTTTTAATTATGTTGGCAGTATGCCTCTCTTGAACATGGAATTTGTCTGCATTCGTGTCCGGTGGAGGACATCTCATTACGTTATTTTTCCTCCATGGGTTTGGGTAATCCTTTTTTACCTCTCATCTGCTCTTTTCCATGTCATCATGACCTCAGATCCTTCAATATCAAATACTGCCAAATCTAGTGTCGTGTTGCTGATATGTTCAAGAGAATTCTTGCCTCTATAGTTTTCAACCTTTCTCTGATTCCCTGTTGGCCCTGATTCACTTTCATCATGTTCCTGTTTCTCGTGTCGATGATGTGGGAAACATTATGGCCCTCCTTTGACCAGATCACTTCCTGTCAACTTCAACTCATTATCCAGGAATTTGATCTAGAGACTCCCTTTTGGTACCTTGGAGCCTGCATGCCTCAATGGTAGGTTTTTTTCATTCAACGCAAGGTTGAAATCATTGGCCTTTGATCAAGTGATTCTACGGGTGTTCGATGTCAGATCATTGTTCAAATTCTGTAGATTGTACCTTTTGTACCTTGAGGGCCATCATCATTATTGATGGTTTCTCTCGTGTCTGTTAATGGTTTTCATCATTGGTTGGTAATCAGACGATTTTCTTACATGTTCAACTTCATCTCATATATTCACATGCTTGAAACTTTACTTGTTCGCGTCGAGATGGAGCGCAAGACCCTGGGTTTTGTATGATAAAATCCAGGCTACAGATTATCATGACTTATTGCATGACTCTTTTTATTGCATGGTTGCGACCATACCTGAGTATATTTATTGATCCTTACTGCTGGATGGCTGCGTCCATACCTCGGATCTCAGTTTGTATATACTCTATTATGGATGGTTGTGCCCATGCCACATGATTCATGTATCACAGATATCAGTTGTATTTGTAATTGTAGGTCTTCCGACATCGGTGTTTGGCTTGAACACATTCTCATAAAGCATCTCACCCCTCCCTCTCCCTCAGACTTCATGCTTTAGGGGGCATCTGTTACACAACATTTTGTCATTATCCCTACAATCCCCAACTCACACATTGGAGGGTAGTTTCTGTGACTGATAAGAAGTTTCATGCTTTTCAAATACCATCATTGCATCGCTTTACATGAGAGAAATATTCCTTCTGTTTGGAATTCCTTGAGCAGAGCTATAAAAACCCCTATTTTTTCCTTGGCGTGAGTAGCCAGTTGCACCCTCGTACCGACCGGGAAATTTAACACTGAGCCCACACTAGTTGGCGTTCTGTGCCAGTTAGACACTCGTGCCAAGATGTTTATGCAATGTTTTTTAAAAATAGAGGCGAAGCTTCCAGTCCAACCACCTCGAGGATGAGTCATTGGGAGTGGTTGAACTGAAACAGCTATGGAATTCTTCTTTTAGCTAGTAGTTTCCACCTCCCTTGGAACTCTCGTAATGGATAGGACTCCCTCCCACCTCTGTAGGGATCCCAACCTCCTCTTCTCCCTCCTTAAAAGAAACTATCTCTCTTAGTACATGCTAGCTGAACTTGGAGAAGTAGACATACTATAGCTGAATTACTAGAGAAGATAGAATAAGATGGAATTATGTTGAGGAAGCTTGAGTCCATGACTTCTAACAGAGCTTGAGTCCATGCCTTCATCCCGTTTGAATTCCCTGACAAAAATTTGAGACGTGCTTTGCCTGAACACCACTGAAGGAGACTACGACATGAAAGAATCGGTTGTACTCTTCCTTCTATTCATTTATATACATGACTATTGTTTGGTTCCACTATAGTGTTATGATGTTTACTTGATGCAATAGGTCTAGCCCTCTTTAACTGGCTAATAGTTATGAGTGAAACCATTATGTCGTATTTTGTTCTTGTTCTTTGTCCTATGTGTAGGTATCTAAGCGTAACAGTGAATGGATTGTGATTTTCTGAGGCAGGAGCAAGAGGCTACTATTGTTTCTACAATGACGACAGCGTTGGATTCAAGGTAGGTGAATCTACCATGTCTTTTGTTCATTCATTAACTAGGAAGCAACACTTTAGCATGTCCTTTTGTTGCTAGACCCACCCTAGGGCTAGATGGATTGTCTCTGTCCGCAGAGAGGATTTACATTCATAACACACTTCCTAATTGGCTTAATGCAGCAACGATGTAAAAATTCTTGTAGCTTTCATCACATTATATGTGTATCAATTAACTCTATTTCAACGAATCATAATAGAGCTAGCTACACACACAATAACTTCATTCAAGAACATCTTGAAAGCTGGTAATGTTGACAAGTGCAACAAGAAAGTCTCAATTTGACTTTTCTTGGTCAAATTGAGAAAATTTGAATTTTCCACATCAGAAGACAACTTGGACGCAATTAACTGAGGTTACATAACTTTTGTAGCTCATTTATCTCAGTAAATTTGAGCTAGAGGGCTTGGATTTCAGTTAAGCATGTGTGATTGCTAAATTTTAGTTCTATACTTCAGTTTTATTAAGTTTCATTTAGTTAAACTAGTTCTAATTGTTTATAGAACTACTGGAAGGTTTGTTGTGTAGAGGGAAAAAAGTTTAAATCAGCGATGATACTAACTAATCAATCAACCTAGAATAGCTACTGCATGCATAGAATTCGAATTCCCTAACTGTGGTGAAGATTCCAAGGCAGTGTAGGAAGTAGTTGTAAACCGGTTTGAGTGTACACATGTTGCATGTAGTCTGATGATAAACATTGGGAATTGTGAAATAAATAAGAGGAAAAATCCTAAATAATAGGGACCTAATTCCTGGAGATTTTCGTAAGGAAATAGGGGATAAAGTAGAGGAATAAATTGATTAAGTCTCAGTCAAAGCTTCTCATTGAGGAGAGAGATAGGTTATTCACTTGTCGTCTATGCTCAGTGTAGGAAAGCAATTTTAATACATCTCTATACATCTGATTAACGCAAAGAGGCTTGATGGATTTTTCCAAGTTGGGTTCGCCTAGAAAAATACTATGTATGTGTGTTATTTCTTACTGCATGTCTGACATTATTACTCTAAATTGTGAATTGAATTATGCATATTACTAGAGTATAATTGTGTATGTTGATGTAGATTAAAATTTATTGAGAATTTTTAATTATATCACTATATTTCTACATGGTATCTATCGAAGATTCACATTAGAACAAGAATTTTGAAGTGTTTTCTCAGGATGTTCGAATTTGTAGCTTTAGTGTAGTAAGATTTCTTTAGGCTTAGGAAAATTACCTTCAACTGACTGATATTGGAGTATGCATTGGAAGGAAGCTCAAATTTCATTGCATGGAAGGATCACATGGAGGAAGTTATTTATGATAATGAAATACTGGATTATTTCATGAGAGACATTCCAAAACCAAGATCAACTGATGTCGGGAAGCTAGCCCAATTAAAGATATATCTAGCCAAGGTGAGGAGAATAATATTAGAGGAAGTGTGAGACCACATTGTCTCAAATATCCATGAAAAATAAAATCCTTTCGCAATGTTGCAAGCACTGACACATCTATTCCAAAATCATAGTGACCATAGAAAATTGGCCCTCAAAGACAAGCTTTGAAATATTAAGATGCAAAAGAATGATATTACTCCATAGTATCTCACTACATTTACACAAGTTCGAGATGAGCTTGGAGGGGCTAGTGTGAATGTTGCAGAAGATCACCTTGTGAGGCTATCTCTTGTAGGAATTCCTAAAATAAGGCATAGCTACTAGGACTCGGTGAATGGGAGGGAGAAATTACCAAATTGGGAATTCTCGTGGTCCGATTGGGTTCAAGAAGAGATTAGGAAGAATACCAGAGATGGAACCTCATCCAAGGGAGAGTATGAAGAAAATTTTGCATTGGTTGGAAAGGGAAATAAGGTAAAAGGGAAGAAATCCCAAACCAAAATAGAATCCATCCAAGGGGGCAAGAAGAAAGACTTGTCCAGAATAAAATACTTCAATATTGATGAATTCACGCACTATGCGAAAAAGTGTCCACACAAAAATTCTAAGAAGAAGGACTTAGGAGGAGCAATAAGTGAGGCATTCACTTCATAGTTTGTGTTAGACTTCACCCTTATTGGTTTCACGACCTTCTCTCTGATGGGGAGTGTCTGCTACTTGGATTTTGGTGCCTCATTCAACATGACAAGGTGTAGAGAGTTTTTCAGTGACCTGTAAGAGAAATATATCCATATGCATATTGAGCTTGGGGATGACAGAAAGTGCAATGATACCAGAATTTGTACAACAATCTTTAAGAGGGAGTTAGGATTCCCTCTTCCCCTCAAATATGTCACATCTTTTCCAAGACTAAAGAAGAATATCATATATGTGGCAGTTTTGGAAGAGAATGGTTATGATGTGATCATTAATAAAGGGAAATAATTCCTGAGAAACATAGTAAGGGTAAAGAAGATCAGGGTTTGGGTGAAGAAAATATAAAATATGGATGTGGAATATTGTGTTTCATTAAGCACTAAGGTACAGAAATTGTAGAGTCGTGGTGTTGGTGAAATTTGGCAAGGATAATGGGCCATTTTCATCATGGCACCCTGAAAATTATGCATAAAATAACCATTTTCCTACCTAAATGAGAAATTAGTAGCAATATGTCTCCAAGGGTTGTACCTTGGGGAAGTATGTGAGATCCGCATTCCATGAAAGAGACAACAAAGGACACATCCTCTTGGAAAGAGTCCACTTTATTTTAGTGGACCTTTCTCAACATCCTCCACTACCAGGCATAAGTACTATGTTATTTTTATTGATTATTTCTGAATGAAGTGTTGATCTTCTTCATGCAGAAGAAGCATGAGACATTCTCAAAGTTCTTATAATTCAAGGAACTAGTTGAGAAACAAATTGGAAAGAAGGTGAAAGCTCTAGGGTGTAACAGTGGAGGTGAGTATGTTTTGATTGACTTCAAGGAGTTCTACATGAAAGAAGGCAATTGAAGAGATCTTGCAACACTCCAAAGTCCACAGAAGAATAGGGTAGATGAGAGAAAGAACCATAGCATTGTGGGAGTTGTGAGAGAAATTCTACATGACCAAGACCTACCACTACTTTTGTGGGAAGATGCATGTAACACAACATTCTACTTGCAAAACCATATTCCTCACCGATTCTTGGTATGATTACACTAGAGGAGGATTTCTCCCGGATAAAGTTGGATGTGTCTCTCTTCAAAAATTTTGGAGCCTATGCTTACTTCCATGTCTCCAAATATTCGAGGAAGAAGCTTGCACCGACAAAACATTTGGAAATTTTTTGTGGGTTACACCAATACTTTACATAATTACCAAGTTTACTTACCTTCCCTCAAGATGAAAATTGTGCAAAGGGATGTAAATTTTGATGAGGAGAAAGCAATGTGGTGCTCTCTTGATAGGGAGATTCAGATCGCATTAGAAGAGGAGATTTGGCTCCAAAGGAGGAGCCTCAGGAATTTGTGGAGAAGATAAAAATAGAGGGCCAGAGAGTGGAGACATTCAATCAAGAAGAACCATCTAGATAAGGCATAAAAATAACCAGGGAATTTGATAGATTGATTCAAGATGTGAGGTAAAATGTGGGAGCTCCTTCAAATTTCCACAGGAAAAGGAGGTCACTTGAGAGGTACACTGGCTACATGGATCTAATGAATGAGATAGAAGGGACTAAGCCATCCTCTTTTGAGGATACATTTGAGCAACCAGTTTGGGTTGGTGCAATGTTGGAAGAATAAAAATCCATCATCAAGAAGAATTTTTGGGAAGTGGTTCCAAGACCAATAGATATATGAGTTGTGGGTTCGAGATGGATCTTCAAGGTTAAGAATGCAACAAACATAAGCATAGAGAATTAGAAGGCCATATTTATGGCAAAAGGGTTCTTTCAAGCTTATGGAATTGACTATGAGGAAAATTTTTCTCTCGTAGCAAAGTATTCATCCATTAAATCAATTATTGCAATGGTTGCACAAATGTGAGGAAGATCCACCAGATGGATGTAAAAAAAATATTCCTGCATGGGGTTATTAATGACGAGGTGTACATTAAGAAACAGCAAGGTTTTTAGACATTTGATCGGGAGTCTCATGTGTCCAAACTTAGATGAGCATTTCACATTCTCAAGAAGGAACCCTGACCATGGTACACCAGGATCGATAGTTATCTCACTAGATTGGGCTTAACCAAAAATCAAGTGGATGTGAACCTCTAGCATAGTTTGGTAGAAGTTAAATTTCTTATCATTTTTTTATATGTTGATGATTTGATATTAACAGGTGATGAGAAGTTGATGAAATATTTCAAGGATGACATTGTAACGGAATTTGAGATGAAAGGCATGGGTCTCATGCACTACTCCCTCGAGTTAGAAGTATGGCAAGACGATGAGGAATTTTTTATGTCTCAATGAAATTTTTTCAATGATATACTGCAGAGATTATGAATGGAGATTTGTAAGCCCACGAAGACACCTATAGTGACCAACTGGAGGAAGGGGAATACCACATTGGGTGAAGAGGTGGATGCTACCATTTACCTGTGGTTAGTGGGTTCATTGATGTATCTTGTCAAGACTTGACCATATATGTGCTATGTAGTCAACTAGCTGAGCCAAGCTATGTTTAGGCTGACCAAATTGTATTGGAAGGAAGCTAAGCATGTTTTTACAGTTCCTGAGAGGGACTACCCCATATGGATTATGGTATAGATGGAAAGAGGGAGTGAATTCATCTGGCTTCACAGATGAATTTTTCTCAAGGAGTATATCCAAACGAAAGAGTAAATCATGTGGAATTTTCATTGGTGGTTCCACAATGGTTTCCTGCTACAACAAGAATCAAATATTTTTGGCACTCAACTCGATAGAAGTTGAATATATGGTTGTAATTCAAGAAGCATGTGAGGCAATCTGGATGTGAAATATAATTTTTGGATTGTTTGGTTAGATGATGGATTCTACTGTGATCTATTGTGATAATGAGATTTGCACTAGCCTCTCTCAAAATATAGTACCTCACAATCAAACCAAGCATATAGATATATGGTATCATCATTTACGGGACTATGCGCAGAGGTGGGAAATGTTACTACAACACATCCCAACAGAGGAAAAAAATGTTGACATCTTCACAAAGGCCTTGTGATGATCTGTATTTAAAAATTGCATGAGGTTTGCAAAAATTTTCAAGTGATTCAACTAGGGTTTAAGCCTCTTTTGTGAAATTACTAAACACATAAACATGAAATTTAAAATATTTTTTTGCTGAAAAACAAAAGAAAATATCACCATAAATGTAAACACACAACAACAATTGATGGAGGAGTTCAGCCATCTTAGGATACCTCTCCTCGTCCATCTTCCAATGGTTGGCTTTCTTTCTTTATTCTCAAAAAATGGTGATTATTTACATTTATAGTGCTCAAATGGTTGTGGTGATAGCTCCAATGGCTTTAAAACTCTCAAAAAGTCCTATCTAGCCTCTTTCTGTTGCCAGAATGGCCAAAAACTGAAGAAGTTATGATCTCCACAGGGTTTCTAGCAACTCATCCTACAATTTAGACTTGCCTACAAACCGCCCTAAAATTTTTCCAAAAAAATGCTAATTGAGAATTTTTTTTTCCAACAACCAGCGAAATTGTGGAACCATTAATTTGAATAATGCAGCCTATAGACTGAATTTTTATTATTAACGGGCGGCCAAATTATTTTGATATAAAAAATGTGGCCGGGGGGGGGGTGGTCAGGCTAAGCCCTTGCCCCTGGTCCCACCCCTTATCTTTGTGGGAGTAGTGACCAAGGCTAGGGGTAGCC
Source organism: Pinus albicaulis (assembly GCA_034641835.2). Lineage (NCBI taxonomy): Eukaryota > Viridiplantae > Streptophyta > Pinopsida > Pinales > Pinaceae > Pinus > Pinus albicaulis. Next base: position 608,587,180 of record CM076576.1, read on the forward strand.
CCGACCCACCCCCAAATGTGCCAATGCACAACATTTAAACAAAAATTTGGAACCAATATAGTTAAGTCACAATGCATGGCGTGTTGGTAAAGTGTCGGTATTGCCACCCATAGGTGTTGTGCTCGATTCTGTCTGAGTCTTATCTGCCGACAACCAAAATTTTGGTTGACCGCGAGGGTACCATATGGAAAAATTTGGTTGGCCCACGTGGCATTCCCTGGTACATCTACCAATAAACCAATGAGATTGCTCCATATCAAACCAACAAAAATGTGACAAGTAGCACACTGCGAATAGCCAAAATGATCCTATCGACCGTGCATAATCAAGGTCTAGTTAGTAGTACGGACTGCTAACTAGGCAACCTTGTGTATCCTAAAAAACATTTTTTTTTTTATTTCCAAAAAAATACATAACACGATTGCAGGAGAATACAGAGTTTTTTTTTTTAAACGATTTATGACAGATTCAGAATGACAAGATATATGCAAGCACACAAGTTTCGTTCCATTATGAGAAAGTTGAATTTCAAGCATAAAATTGATCCAGTAGATCGTTCCTCCCCACTAGAAGCTTTTGGACCCTGAAATATAACTTTCAATTTACAAACAGATGAGGGTACAATTCCCTCACCCTTCTATTCTCAATCCATTTCGCTTTGCTTGTATTTATACCCTTGAGCATCACACGAAGATATTCCACATTTCCTCGTTTTGAAGTCCTTGTTAAAATATGAAGGATAGTGTCTTGTTTCCATTTTTCAAGATATTCAGGATATAAATCTTCAATTGAAGGAATTTTAAAATTATCTCCTTGATCTTCAATCAAAGGAGATCATACACTCTTAAATTCTCAACATTAACAACTCCATGAATTTACATGTATCAAGGCAAATCCAACCTTAAGGAATTGTTACCAATCTTTTCTAGAATTTTGAATGGACCATATCAAATTGGTTTATGCTTTTTACCTTCTACTTGGAGTCTCTCTTTGCTAATGTGAAGCCAAACTTCATCACCGACTTGAAATTTTTTGATCTACAAGATGGTTATCATGTCTTCTCTTTTACCTGATTTCATTTTTCTCCAACCGCTCGTGAATTGTTTGATGTACCAATTGAACTTTTTCAATGAATATTTTAGCTTTTCCTATGTCACTATTACCATCAATAGAAAAATATTTCCCAAAGATAAAATATAAATGAGATTTAGGCAAGTATCTGAAACATGCCTCAAAAGGCAGGGTTTGAGTCGAAGTGTGATTGGCTCAGTTGTAAGTATGGTGAATATAGTGCAAATTTTCATCCGAAAACTTAGGATGCTGATTCATCCAAAAGGCTGCTTTCACCCACATACGCAGAAACTTTAAATAAGTATGCCTGTTCCGAAGATTTAATACTCGTAAAAGAGTATACACTCCAATCTACACATGGAAATAAGCTTTGTGGAAACCAGAACCAATCCTTCTACTATGCGCTTAAACTTTTAGCTTACCCTTCTGTTCTTTCCCATGACTCTTCACACTTATCAAGACTCTTTACTGCGCAATTCCGCATCACGAACCTCCATCACAATTTTTGTATCACAGATCACAACAAATAAGACATCGCACGTTGCACAAAATAACATACAACCTTAACAATAACCATATATCTCTGTCGATGAAAACTTTCACTCAACTGTGATGTAATCTCTGTTGTTGATCTATGTCAGATCTAATTGTCCTTCTATATCTCTTCGCATATTGGCGAACTTATCAATTCGCACTTTGCAGAGTTTAATCTTCGTTGTTACCTACTTGTGCCATTTCACATGCGATATGCGCGTGGAACTCGTTGGCACGTGCTCCTTTTCACCGCATCGAAAATAAAAAAACTTACCAGGATATGTTTTAAACTTAAATACTGAAATCGTTGATTGCGATGTGCGCTTGACTGCTCCACCTGACACGTGTCTACTTCACAGTTTCCCCAATTTAACTTGTGAATTCAATCTTAGCTGTTCATATTTGAAATTGATCTTTAAAATGTTAATCTTCGCCATCCATTCCCTTCTTTTGGAAATATTTCAAAGGCTTTTTTGCCTAGGTCTTTTCTTTTTTTTATTCAACTATCACCACTCTGTGTCTCCATTTCCTTCACGCTATCCTTCCTGAGCTTGTTCAGTATTTAAAAGCGTTAATCTCTCCTAAGCTTGTTCTTCTGGTTATTCGTATAACCATTACATTGTCTCAATCCTGAATACAGAATACCCTTCTGTATTACTTCTCTAAATATAAAATTTGGATTTGTTCCTTCTCGACCTGCATTCAATTTATAATTTCTCTAGACTAGAATCACACATGATTCTACCCAGTCACTAAGTCCTTATTGGTCTGAAAGACTTACTATTTAATGAGAATTCACATAACAATGGTTTATTACAGAAACACCATAATTTCTCAATCACGGATCGCTCAGCTCGTAATTAAAGGGACGACACACAGTCACTATGAATTCGATTTTTCATTAACTAACAAATGTACAAGTACAAATAAAAGCTACTTACAATCTAGCTTTGGCCTGCTGCTCTCTTGGCATGGCCTTCTCTTCCTATAGAGAACCCTCTTTGTCTCTCACTCTAGGCCTGATCTTCTTTCTTTAATTTGGCCTCTCCTTTTTCGAAGCTTACAATTGAATTTATAACACAATTTCGAGCTTATCCAGACCTCACTCAACTCCTATAAACTTGTAACTAATTTCAATTTATAAGGAAATCCTGATTTATGACTTCTCTATCATCTTAGCATAAACAACAAATATTCTCTCTAATATCCCATTTCTTAAGGGGATTTTTTACATTGACTCAACACTTATTGAAACCTAATCATTAAGAATATTCCCTACCAATGGTCACTAAGAAATAAAATTCTTTGTACATGAGTTTTACAATGTCTCTTTTACAATGGTTCCTCATTGAAAAAATGTCAATACCCTAAGGTCTGATTTCTACTTTGAATTTTGACTTAAAGCAGATGCTCCTGCATCAAACTCCCCAGGTAAAAATAATCATCATATCTAGATCACGTGTCTTTAATAGTTGTCCTCTTGTATCCCAAGCTATGTTCTGTAGTTCTTCTTTGGTTGTTTTTGTTGTTGTTTGTTCTTTTTCTCCAGGTATCCATACTTTATGATGCACTGCCCCACTGGCTATGCTCTCACATTCTTCTGTCATCTTTCTCTTGATGTTGCTGCTTTTCTTCCTAGCTACTGTCTTGTTCTGAGACACCTTCACCATAAAATTTCTTATTCTTTCACTCTCCATGTCTAGTTTATCTTATAACTGGTACTCACTCTGCCAATGGTCTTCAAAATGACGTTTCTTATATTCTCTTTGAAGTTGTTGGATTCTTACAACCATTATTACATCCTTAGCCTCTTATTGCTTTTAAACTTTCATCTCATCTCCAAATAGCCTCTGTTTAATATCTTTGATAAAAACATATACTCAGATGCTTCCAGTAAAAATTTCAGAAATTCATTTTCTACTTGATTCCTTTCAAATGCCTCATCACTGTGATGTTCATCAATTCCAGCATATATTTCTTCCTCTTCCTTGAGAGCCCTTAGTGATTTTCCTTCAACTCCTTGACTAATCCTGGTAGTCATTTTAGCTTCCTTCAGTTCTAAGACTGATTCGTCTTTAGCATGAGACATGTCTGCCTCACCTTTACCCAATTTCAATTGTGCATTTATAATATTCATTCCCTGAATTGTTATTATATCCTCCAAAAGACATAACTCATCCCACAAATATGTCATCTCACTTGGAACTTCTTTCAAAAATTATATACAATCCTCACTATCTCATTCTTTATCACAAGTCCAATTTCTTGGTGACACTACTTCTTCATTCTTCATCAGAATAAAATTTTGATCCTCTATCTCTGTGACAACTTTATATGTCTATCCAACAGTCTTCTCTTGTTCAATCAGATAACCTAATTCCTCCTCGTCCTCAATAATAACGGGTTCCTTCATATGAGACATAAATTTCTCATCTTCCTTGGAGATACTTCCTTCACTAAGCAAGGATTTTATGAACTCCTTCCGCTTCAATAACTCGACTTGATCTTCATCTAAAAGACAATCATCATCGTACTTTTCTTGACAATTCTCAACTTCATTCAAGGCAATTCCAAGAGATGGATTTCTTTCTAAAACACCTGCAAACACAATCAAATTATCAATCTCAAAATCATAATACCCAATGGTATCATTTGATGATCCAGTCACCAAATATTCCTCTTGCTATTCTAAGTCCTCTACATGACTCACAAAATATTCAATACTCTTCTTATCAACCTCCTCAAGCACTTCAATTCGTTGCTTGATATCCTTCTCCACTTCTTCTTTCTTTTGGTCATAATTGTGAGCCAAACTTCCTCTGTTTTCAACTTTAGAATGCTAAAAAAAAAAATTTCTCTCGAATTTGGTATAAACTTAAATATGAGATCTAACTGTCTCAAAACTCAAATTCTGTCTCTATTCTTTGTCTTCTTTGACATCACCTACAAACATACACAAATTATTAATTTAAAAATCATAAGGCTCAATTTCCTCAACTGATGTTTCAGACATCACTGCTCCATCTTCAAGTTCAAAAGAAACTTGTTCATCTCTAAAAACATTTTCTTGTTGTAGCTAAACTCCTTCGAGCTTCTCTATCCTCAATTCAACATCCATAATATGCTCAAGCTTCCTCAGCTCCTCTATTAACTTTATATTCACCTCCTGTTCTCTCTTCTCTTGTAGCTTATACCAATTCATTTTCTTTCTCATTCTATAACCAACTCTCTGGCCTTCTTTACTTCTCTCAAACAACTTCATCAACAAATTAAATTGCATTCTTATCTCAGGATTTTCTCTCTCACACTCTTCATCCATGCCATCTACTTTGACATGTTTCTTCACTTTTCTTCTACTATGGTCTCCCTTAGAACCTCTACTATGAATATTATTAGTCATCTTCTCCTATATCTCTATGAGTTCCTCACTCACTATGAGCCGTACTTAAGCCTATGCAATAACAAGTCCTCCCTGTTGCATTTACCTCACCAAGCTTTCCTCTATACTTGGCCACTAGTCCACTCTCTAGAAATTTCTTTTAGCATTCCTCTGCTCCTTCAAGGCTTCAACTCATATGTACTTTTGAGAACACAATTTTTCTGTTCTATTTCAATAAAAAAATGAAATACTAGGTTCTGGCCACACTCTTCTTTCACTCAGAAATCCTTACCAAATTCCTTCATCACTACTTCTTAAAGCTATGATCTTCTTCTATAGACATACTCCATTAGTTGCAACTATCAATATTCAATCTATCTTTTATCCTGCAAAATTGAAATCAAAGTTAAATAAAATAATACCTACATGGTTTCACAAGCAATATCCATCCACTCTTTACATTCGACTGTATCTCCATTCTCCAGAAGAAAACAACCATCATTGTGCTTTCTTTATGCTTCTGCAATCTCTTCTTAAGTTCACACTGAATATTATTATGTTATGCTACCAAATGTCTTCTACATAGTTTAGCTATGCAATCTTCATTTATGACATTTTTTTTTATTTTCTCGCTCTGATACCAAAATGATGCAGCCAAAACGCCATTTTTACCCATATACGCATAAAATTTAAACAAGTATGCCCATTCCCAAGATGTAATACTCGTAAAAGAGTATACACTCTAATATACATGTAGAAATCATCATTTTGGAAACCCAAAAAAATCCTTATTTTATGCGCTTATACCTTTAGCTTACCCTTCTATTCTTTCCTGTGACTCTTCACACTTACCAAGACTCTTTACTACAGAATTCTGCATTGCAAACCTCCATCACACTTTTTGAATCGAAGATCACAAAAAATACGACATCGCACGTCGTACAAAATAACATACAACCTTAACAATAACCATATATCTCTGTTGACGTGAAAGACCACTCAGATGCGATGTAATCTCCACCATTGATATATGCTAGATCTAACGGTCCTGCTATACCTCTTCGCATATCAGAGAACTCATCAATTAGCACTTCGCAGAGTTTAATCTCAGTCATTACCGACTTCTGCCATATCGCATAAGATGTGTGATATGCATGTGGACCCCACCGGCACGTGCTCCTCTTCAATGCTTTGCAAATAAAATAACTTACCAGGCAATGTTTTAAACTTAAATACTGAAATTGCTGATTGTGATGTGCGCTTGACTGCTCCGCCTGACACATATCCACTTTGCAATTTCCACAATTTAAGTTATGAATTCAATCTTACTCATTTATCTTTGAAATTGATATTTGCAGTTTTAATCTTTGCCATCCATTCCCTTCCTTTGGAAATATTTCAAAGGCTTTTTGGCCTAGGTCTTTTCTTCTATTTCTTCGACCATCACCGCTTTGCGTCTCTATTTCCTTCATAATATCCTTCCTGACCGTGTTCAATATTTAAAAGAGTTAATCTCTCCTGAGGTTATTCTTCTGGTTATTCATATAACCATTACAATGTCTCAAGCACGAATACAGAACACCCTTCTATATTACTTCTCGGAATCCAAAAATTTGGATTTTTTTCCTTCTCAACCCGCATTCAATTTATAATTTCTCTAGACTAGAATCACACATGATTCTACCCAGTCACTAAGTCCTTATCACTCAGATATACTTACTCTTTAATCAGAATTCACATAAAAATGGTTTATTACACAAAAACCATAATTTCGCAGTTATGGATCACTGAGCTTGTAACTAAAGGAATGACACACAATCACTATGAATTCAATTTTTCATTAATTAACAAATGTACAGGAAAAAATAAAACGTTCTTACAATCTAGATTTGGCCTACTACTCTCTTCGCATGGCCTTCATTTCCTACATAGAACTCTCTCTGTCTCTCGCTCTAGGCCTAATCTTCTTTATTTAATTTGGCCTCTACTTTTTCAAAGCTTACAATTGAATTGATAACACAATTTAGAGCTTATCCAGCCTTCACTCAACTCCTTTAAACTTATAACTGATTTCTCTTTCTAAGGAAATCCTATTTTATGAATTCTCTATATTCTTAACATAAACAAAAAATATTCTCTCTAATATCCCATTTCTTAAGGGGATTTGTTATATTGACTCAATACTTATTGACACCTAATCATTGATGATATTCCCTACCAATAATCACTAAGAAATAAAACATGTTTTACATGATTTCTACAATGTCTCTTTTACAATGGTTCCTCCTTGAACAAATATAAAGACCCTAATGTCTGATTTCTACTTTTACTTTTGACTTAGATCATATGCTCCTGCATCAGATGCTCATTGCAATAACAAAGAAGAATATGTATCTCTATCTTGTTCACCACCTCTTTTTGGCCTCTTGTTTTATGATGAAATGTTTTACTCTTTTTTAATTTGGTGTCAATGAGTCCCCATAAGCTTGGCCAAAAGTTCCTGAAAAAGTGAGAATCTCGATCATTAACAATGGATGTGGGCAACCCAAAATGCACCCATACATTCTGAAAATTAACTGAGCGGTTTGTTCAGCTGTAACCTGATTTTTACAAGGAATATAAATAAATTTTTTGTTGAACTATCCACAGCTACATAAATATAATCACGACCTCTCCTAAACATAGGTATAACTCCTACAAAGTCCTTAGAAACACTGTCCCATGGATGAGAAGGTACATGAAGTGGTGTATACAATCCCAACTTTCTATTGCTAGGCTTACTGACAACACATAATGAACAACCACTTACAAATCATGACACGTTTTTAAGCATATGAGGCCAATAGAAATACCTTTGTAATTTTGCCACTGTATTACCTACACTAAAATGACCATCAACAAGAAAATTATATGCTTTACTTACGACGTTGAATCTCTCCCCTCGTGGAATACAAATCTTGCCAAGATGGTACAACAAGTTATCATGCACATGATAATCCAATTCCTATACTTGGTTACCTTGACACAAAGTGGCATATAGATATTTTAAATCATTATCTAAAGAATATTATTCAACATAACCCTCATGCATGACATAAATATTCTTAAGAATAATGGTTGCACTAACAATTGTTCTAGAACGCATATCACCAAACTTGTTATAGATATCATTCTTATACCTTATCCCCAAGTGGAATTATTGAATAAAACCCATCCATCGAAACTGCCTTGCTTGCTGCAAATTTATTTGTGATTGTAAGTATTTCCATGGTTGATGATCCATGTGAATGATTGCTTCTTTACCCTTTAAGTAGTTTTTCCACTTTTTCACACTTTGCACCAATGCATACAATTACTTGTCATATGTAGGATAGTTAATCACTGCACCATTAAAAGTTTCTAAATGAATATAGATGGGATTACCACATTTCATAAGGACTACAACCATGAAATAGTCGATTGCATCAGTATGTATCTCAAATGATTGTATCAAGTCTAGAATTTCAATTATAGGAGCTGAAGTGATATTTTCCTTCAATGCATCAAATTTGTTTTTCTCCATACCTCCCCAATGAAAGACCTGCTTCACACTTGTCAATGCATGCAATGGAGTTTCGATGGAAGAGGTGTTAGAAATAAAATTCCTCCAATATTTGGTTGCTGCCAAAAAACTTCTAGCCTTTCTCACTATTTTGGGCCTTGGCCAATTCAAAATAAGAAAAACCTTTGAGGCATCTATTTTCAACTCTCCTCCTCCAACAATATTACCAAAATAGACTAAAGAAGTTTTACTAAACTCACATTTCGACATATTTAAAAACAATTATTCTTTCTTAAAGACATCTAATAATTTTTTGACATGCATGAAATGTTATTCATGGGACTTGATGAAAATGAATATGTCATCTAAATAGAATATCATAAATTCATCTAGAAAATTCCTCACCACATCATTCATTACATGCATGAAAGTAGCAGGAGCATTACAAAGCCCAAAATACATAACCAACCATTCAAAAAAACCTTTCTTTGTTTTGAATGTTGTCTTACATATGTCTCCTTCAATTATTTTGATTTGATGATAGCCACTCCTCATGTACACCTTAATATAATACACAAAATCTTTGATTTGATCAAGTAAATAATCAATTCTATGAAATGGGTAATAGTTCTTACTGTAATATTGTTCAATGCATGGAAGTCCACACACATGCGCCCTATTCCATATTTATTAGGTGCCAAAATAATAGTTTAACCACATGGGAAAGTACTTGGTCGGATGTTTCCCTTGTCAAGAAATTATTGGATTTATTTATCCATTTATTCATTTTCCATTAGTGACATCCTGTACATGCTGATGTTAAGAAGAGGACAATCTTGTTGCAATCAGATTTCATATTGGATTCCTCTTTTGGGAGGCAGTTCATTAGGCTCCTAAAACATCTAATCATATTGTTTAACAACCTCAACCAAATCATATTTCAACTTCGAATCACAACCGTGGAAGGCTTCATTATCAACATCATTCTTTTGTTTGACCATTAAAAGCACAAAATTCTTGCTAGAGTTAATAAGTCTCTTCATTTTTCCCGCATTCACAAGTGAAAATTTTATTTTATATTGGTGTGCTCTAACAATGTACTCAATACCATATTTGAACAAGAGATACTTGTTTTCATGGTGATCAAAAATAGATTTCCTATCACAAAGATATCGGATCCCCAAACAATACCAGAAATATCAATTGGAACTACATCAAGTTCAACTTCATCAAGAAAGTTTGATGTAACTACAAATATAAATATGCATTTCCTTGTCACTTTAAATTTTCATTCTTACACATCCAACCTAAAGGATAAGGTTTTGGAAGAGGAATGGTCTCTAAATTCAACTTCTTGACTAAGTCATCAGATAAAATATTTTCTTGTGAACCACTATCAAAGAGTGTATCAATTTTTCTATGCTTTGAAATAACTTGAATGTGTAAAAGTTCAATTCTTTTTTTCTCATCTTGAGTATCATTAGGACAACTTGAATAACTAGTGCTTACTATTCTTACCTTTCAAACCCATTGTTGTGATCTTTTTTTCATCTCCTGAATCAGATCCTAAATCATGTTGTGTAGTTGCAGCTATCTTTTGCTTCCCTTTGTTGTTAAAATTTTTGGGTCTCATCTCAGCATGAATTTTCCAACAGTGTTCTTTATCATGAACATATTTTTCACACTTATTGCATGTTAATTTTTATCCCTCTTTCTTAATGGAAGCATTCTTCTACCCTTTCCCTTTGAATTTACCCTTTCCTATGTCTCTAGTTTTCAATTAATTTTTTTTTCCCTCTCATGCAACAATTTTACCTCTTTCTTCTAGGTGTGTAGCACGTACACAAACCTCATCCAAAATTTTAGGGTAAAAAATGAGTATGGTATGTATCAAATAGCAAAGAATACCTCCAATGAATTTCAGAAACATATCTTTAGATGATAAATCTACACCAAATATTAATGATCTTATTCTAAATTATTGAGTATAGCTTTGCACACTTGACCCTTTAATTGCCTAATTTTTTGAAAATCCATGACATTTTTTTCATGTATGCTAATGGATAGAATTGTCTTCTTATTGTAGCAACCAAATCGTTCCAAGATGTTAAGACCTTACCATGTTTCTTCATGTCATCTTGAATTTTGCCTTCCCACCAAATAAGAGTTGTACCTTGAAACCTTAATTAAGCAAGATGAATCTTGGTGTCATCATCCTTGATCCTTTGTATCCTTCAATACACTTCAATTAGGTGAACCCAATTATCTAATCTCTCATCATTTACCTCACCATTATACAGAGGGAATCCAAATTTTATGTCAAGTTTCAACAATGGAGTTTTGTCATGTCCCTTTGGAGAATGTGGAGGTGTTTATGAAGGAATTTTTGTGGAAGAAAATGATGGTGAATATGGTAGTGAGGATGGAGGTGAAGATAATGGTGGTGTCAAAGGTAGTTTTTAACCATTCTGATTACCTTTTGGAGGCTTGTATCCATCTATTCCATCTCCTTTTGAAGACTTATCTCCTTTTGGAGGATTGTAACTCTCACCTTGTAATATTTTGTTTTTCTCCTCATAGATACCTTTCGCCATTTATTTCATATCAAAGAATTCTTTCATGAAGGATTTATCATCTTATGACATATTATAAGGCTCTCCTTCATGTGACATACTTTTTGAAGCTTCAACTCCAATTTGAGGTAGAATCTTTGGTGGATATTGTGGAAAGCTTGCTCTCCTTGTCCTTGACCTAACTTGAGGACTTGTAGCCACAAGCTTTCCTTCTCCTCTCTTGAGTTTCAACCTTGTGAGCATCACATACACTTGAAAATAATTAAACCCTCACAAAAACAAAGAAAACCTAAGCTCTGATACCAAATTGATTTGTATTTAAAAAATTTCTTGAGGTTTGTGAAATTTTGCAAGATATCCAATTAGGGTTTAAGCCTCTTTTGTGAGATTATTAACACATAAACATGAAATTTAAACTAATTTTTTTCTCAAAAACATAACACAATATCACAATAATAGTAAACAAAGAACATCAATTGATGAAGGAGTTCACCCCTCCTGGGCTACGTCTCCTCATCTAGCTTCGAATTGTTGTGCCTATTTCATTATGATAAAAAATGGTGTTTACATATATTTATAGTGCTCCAGTGGTTGTATTGATAGCTCGAATGGCTTCAAAACTTTCAAAAACCCCTTTCTAGCCACTTTTTTCTCCAAAAAATGCCAAAAAATGAAGAAGTTATGATCTCCACATGTTTTCCAGCAATTTGTCCTACAATTTCGACCTGCATGCAAATCTCCCTACAATTTTTCCCCAAAATCTGCTAACTAAGCAACTTTTTTGCCAATAACCGACGCAAATTGTGGGATCATTAATTTTCATAATGTGGCCTATAGGCCAAATTTTTATTATTAACGGGCGACCAAATTATTTTAATATAGAAAAATGGGGAGTTGGGCTAAGCCCTAGCCCCTAGTCCCACCCCTTATTTTCATTGGCATGGTGACTAGGGCTGGGGCTAGCCCCGACCCACCCCCAAACCTGCCAACACACAACATTTAAGTAAAACCTTGGAACCAATATAGTTAAGTCACAATGCATAGCGTTTCGGTAAAGTAGCGATCTTACCACCCAGAGATGTTGTGTTCGATTGCTAGAGTAATATCCGCCCATAACCAAATTTTTGGTCGGCCAACAGGGTGCCACATGGTGACCTTTTCTGGGCCCACATGGTATTCCCCGGTTGGTCAAACCGTCAACTAATGAGATCTCTCCATATCAAACTGACAAAAATGTTACAAGTGGCACACTACGATTAGCCAAAAAGATCCAATCAACCATCCACAGTCACGGTCCAGTCAGCAATATGGATTGCTGACTGGGCAACCCTGTACATCCCAAAAACATTTTTTTTAGTTGTTTCCAAAAATGAACAGAACATGATTGCAGGAGAATACAGAGTCAGTTTTTTGTGAAATGAGTTGTATCAAATTTAGAACAATGAGATCTACAGACACACATAGGTTCTGTTCCATTCTGAGAACTTTGAATTTTGAGCATAAAAATGATTCACTAGGTCATTCCTACACACTGGAAGCTTTTGGACTTCAAAAGATCACATCCAGTTGAGAAACATATGAGAGTATAGTTCCCTCACCCTTCAAATCTCAATTCAGTTAGCTTTGCTTGGATTTGTACCCTTGAGCCCCACACGAAGGTATTCCACGTTTCCTTGTTTTGAAGTCCTTGTTTCTTTGTCAAGGATAGTTTGTTGCTATAATTATTCAAGTTATTTAGGAGAGAAATATTCAATTGAGGGAAATTGAACATTTTCTCCTTGAACTTAAATCAAAGGAGACTCATACAATCCTAAATTTTTGACATTAAAAACTAGATAAATTTGCATGTATGAAGGAAAATCCAACTTGAAGCTATTATTACCAATGTTTTCCAGAATTTTGAATGGACCATATAAAATTGGTTTCATATTTTTACCTTCTCCTTTGATTCTCTCTTTGCTAACGTGAAGCCAAACTTCATCACCGACTTGGAAATTGTGATCTACACGATGCTTATCATGTCTTGTCTTGTACTTGACTTGAATCTTCTCCAACAATTCTTGAACTGTTTGATGTACCAATTGAACTTGTTTGATGAATATTTTAGCTTTTTCTATGTAATATGACCATCAATAGGAACATATTTCCCAAAGATAAAATCTAATGGAGATTTAGGAAAGTATCCTGAACATGCCTCAAATGGCGAGGTTTGAATCAAAGAGTGCTTGGCCCGATTGTAAGCATGCTGAATATAGTGCAAATCTTCATGCCACAACTTAGGATGATTGTTGCAATAAGCACGAAGAATATGTGTCACTATCTAGTTCACCACCTTATTTTGGTTGTCTGTTTGTGGATAAAATGTTGTAATTTTTTTGAATTTGGTTTCCATGAGTCCCCACAAGCTTAACCAAAATTTCTCGACAAATTGAGAATCTTGATCACTGAAATGGATGTGGGCAACCCAAAATGCACCCATACATTCTGAAAGAATAACTGAGTGGTTTGTTCAGCTGTAACCTGCTTTTTACAAGGCATCAAAATACACATTTTTTTAACCTATCGAAAACTACATAAAGATAATCATGACCTATCTTCGACATAGGTATACCTCCTACAAATTCCATAGAAACATTGTCCCATGGAATATAAGGTACATGAAACGAGAAGGTATAGGAAGTGGTGTATACAATCCTAACGTTCTATTGTTAGGCTTAGTGGCAACACATAATGAACATCATCTTACAAATCGTGACACACTTTCAAGCATAAGAGACCAATAGAAATACCTCTGAATTGTGCCACCCTCTTACCTACACTATAATGACCAAAAATAAGAGAAGTATGTGCTTCCCTTATGATGCTGAATCTCTCCCACTGTCGAATACAGAACTTACCAAGATGGTACAACAAGTTATCATGCACATGATAATCCAATTCCTCTACTTGGTTACTGTGACACAAAGTCGCATATACATCATTAAAATCATTATCTAAAGAAAAATTTTCAACATAGCTCTCGTGCATGATAGAATTATGCTTAAGAATAATGGATGCACTAATAATTGGTCAAGTAACCATATGAGAAACCTAGTTATAAATACCTTTCTTATACCTTATCACCAAGTGGAATTGTTGAAGAAAACCCATCCTTCGAAAGTGTTTTTCTTGCTGCAACTTTGTTTGTGATTGCAAGTATTGAAATGGTTGATGATTTGTGTGAATGATTGTTTCTTTACACATAAAGTAGTGTTTCCACTTTGTCACACTTTGCATCAATGCATACAATTCATTGTCATATGTAGGATATATTACCACTGCATTAGGACTGCACCCATGGCATAATCGATTGCATCAATCTGTATCACAAATGATTGTATCAAGTCTTGAAGTGAAAGTAGAGGATTTGAACTGATATTTTCACTAGTACAAAATGGCTAATTAATTACTAAAAAAATGACTAAAATTTGAATATAAACGACTATTTTTCGGCCGGTGACCAATAGTAGCTAATTTACAGTATCTTATAACGCGACCAACTTTTAGTCATTTTTAGCTTAGTCATTAATTGGTTATCTCAATTTTGTTGTTAGTATTATATTTGGTCATTAATTTAGTCACTGATTTGGTCAATGATTTAGTCATTGATTTAATCATTGATTTGGTCATTAATTGTCACAATTAATGATCAAATATACAACAAAATATATTACTATATGATCACCCGAGAAAATCAGTTAATGACCAACGAAATATGACCAAAATGTTGGTCGTGTTATAAGATACTATAAATTAGCTACTAATAGTCATATATATGAAAATTTTGGTCATCGTTTGAAACCAATTAATGACCAAAGAAATATGACTAAATTTTAGTCGTGTTATAAGATACTGTAAATTAGCTACTAATAGTCATATATATGCAAATTTTAGTCATCGTTTGAAACCAATTAATGAAAAAATAAATATGACTAAATTTTGGCACTGTTATAAGATACTGTAAATTAGCTACTAATAGTCATATATATGCAAAATTTAGTCATCATTTGTAATAAAAAATTTATCATTCGCAATAGTCATTTATTTTTTTGGTAGTTTCATATTCATTATATAAACGAATAATTTAGTAATTTATATTCATTTAATTTACTTTCATTCATAATCATTATAAATGACTAATTTAGTCGTATATTCATTTTATTTGTGTTCATCATTAATCAATATAAACTACTAATTTGGTAGTTCTAAATTGATTTTGTGTTCATTATTAATCAACATAAATTAATTTGTATGATTAAAAAAATGTCATACAATGTGCATGTTCATCTAATATGAAAACACAAAGTTGCATATGTTAATTACAATACTAAACAATGTCAAGTGCAACTATAAATAATTTTAACTACATAAATTATAATATATGAAATGTTCAAGTATTACAATATGGGTTTCCAACTTAATATTAGTTAGACTAAAATTTACACATGAAATGATGTTTCATCACTTCAAAACATTATCGTTGTGTTTTCAAGGCATTACAGGTGAATTCACCAACTCTGAAGACTTTATCATCAATCTTTATATGTGTGTCTTATGCGATATATTGGCTCTAAGGGTATCACCAGTCCAATTCTCCTCTCTCTTTTTGCATTTGTTGCTCCAATGTTATTGATCTCCTCTTTTTTCAATTCTTGCTTCTTACCATCAATACTGATTTCATTTTCTAAAAACAAAAGAAGATACAATGCAGTGTAAGACATGAAAGACAATGAACAATAGAATATAAACTAAATTAGACTATAAATAGTTTATACGACATATACCTCAACATCAACAATGTCAAAGCAATTTTCCTTCAAAATCAATTTCTGCAAGATAAATGTGACACATTATTCTTTCTCATTTCTCAACATGCTACATACGATAAATTGAAAGTTGCATAAAACCAAGAGAAAACCATTTTCTAACCGAAACAAACAAACAAACAGTGTCTCCAATAAAACTTTATTATAATATTAGCAAATGAAAAGAGAGTGGACCATTTGTGTTATTTGACTTTGCTTATCTTTGTTATGAAAGTGCTCGAGCTTCAGGAACCAAGAAATGTGAGGGAAGTTGTAAATGTGAAAAAATTTATGTTGAACTAATTTGTAGACTTCTTCAGAATGATGTGAATGATGCCATTTTCAAATGTGGTCAATCTCATAATAAGAAATGACATGTATTCTAATAAATTGCATTGCAATGACTACCATGGGCCTCCATGGGTTATAGGTCCTCAATATGTTAATCTTGATGATGAAACAGAGATGGCAACGATAAGTATAGGTGGTCCTAGTTTGTATGGTGGATATCTTCGAATCAAGGTCGTCATCTCAATGAACCTAGGTTCTGACATGGTAAACGTGGATCTGGTCTTCACCCAATTTCATTCCATCATACTTTGTCAATACTCAAGAGGACATAATGGTCCTTCAGCATATAATAGGGTTTCTTTTGAGGTTATAGATAAATATTAACCAAAGCAAATGGATTACTGGGATCCAAGAGATATGGATAATTTAAATGATAACAAATATATATATATATATATATATATATATATATATATATATATATATTCCAATTCAAATGTAGGGATACATTTTGTGGATTTTACTAATAGATGGAATGAGAGAAATAATCCACGAGGAGAATCTACTGGTCATTGTGACTAGGGAAATACTCGAAGATAATAAGGCTATTTTAGTTCAAATTGAAGATGGTGTTGATTCTTGTAGCTCCTCAGTTACTGGTAGTTTTTAAGGTAGGAATTTCAGTTCTTCAAGGATGGGATCCTTCAAAATAATTGCATCTGCCTTGGTCCTATCATCCAAAAGAAAAACATAATCAACAATGATTAAATATTTCATGTTTAGGGAAATTCCTATTTGTATAGTTGTCAAGCTTATCGTTCTTTTTTACTCTGTTTTAACTCTGTTGATACCAACTACTCTACGGTAAAAAATAGCAGAGGAGCCATTAGTCATACCTACCCATGGTCTCTTGTAGGCATGATAGAGGAATAGGCAGAGCCATTAATTATAATTGCAAGGATATTGAGGAAAGATAGTTCATTATCTAGTTAACCAATTGCACATTGAACCCTATATGGATGAGTAACCCTAAATAAAGCCATTTTTATCTATCATATGTCTTGGAAAGACAAAATCACTAACATTGCTCGTAATTTTTTGGTTTGATGTTATAAATTCGTTCCTCGGCTACTCCTATTCTGTAATGGATTTGTTTTCCACGAAGGATGAAAAATTGTTCTAATGACATGGAATCAACTTAGTGGATTTTGACCCTACATGCAATAATTTTTGCAATGATTTTGTAGATGCAATTACATAGTGATATGGGTTTGAAATCATCTCATTTTTGTCTAATTTTTTGGATTAAATCTTGAAATGTTGAATTAAAAGCTCCCAAATTCTGCTTGTGTATTTTAATTTGTCAAAAATTCTTAGCTGGTTTGTTTGAAGGAAGTCATAGAACCCCAAGAAGAATTTGATTATCATGGAAAGTGACTGAGGGTTCTTATACTTTTGGAAACAATTCAAAATTGTTTGTAATTCTTCCTTTGATATTTGATCCATCAATGCCTCATTACCCACCTCACCTACAGAACTAGGAAAATATGAAGTCATCTTTAACTATCTCTCTTAAATTTATTCTATCATCCTCGTTATAAATTCCCTCAAAATGGTCTGTTGATGAGCAAATTGCTCCTCAAGATAAGACACCTTCTCATGAGGAAAATGTTGTTGATTAAAAACATCTTGAGGCAATTGTTCATTAAAATTATGAGATGTTGAATAGAGAAAAAATATATTATTTAGTAAAGGTTATGCACGAATGTTAGTGATTTGGTACAAGGAAATACTGATGGGCAGCGAGGGAATTGTGGAGATACCCTACAACTCTTTTCCCAAATGTGACACATGAGGATGTATGCTTATTAAACAACTATATTTGAGAACATGCACCATTTTGAAGGCAAGACTATTTTGGATGTAGGCGTAGGAAGTTTGATACAGGATCCTGCACTCGACCCAACAACCCACCTGCTTACCTATGACTACGATCTATGCGCTTCCCCGCTAGTTAACTACAGTTGCTCCAATTCTCGGTCAAATTGTGCCCAACTTCCCATCACTGTAGCTTCAAATAGGCTACTCGACCACGTGTGGTGGCTACTAAACCTACACTCACACAGGTATAGCTAGCTCTGATAGCACTCCTTCATCCACAAACTATACTGAAAATTTCCCTTTATTGGTCATTTGTGTGTTTTTTCCCTCGCGATTTCTCAACAGTTGAGTGGTGTCGACTAGTCTAGCCTGTGTTTCTTCCTTCTTAAAGAGTTGCAACCTTATGCTTCTTGTGGTTTTGTTTTTGTCAAGTGCAGGCCATAGTTCTTCCACCTACGATTGTCGACCATACCTTCCCAACTCCTAGAAAAATACACTCAAAACTATGTGCTTCTTCAAGGTGATATTGGTATATCCTTTTCTACCAACAGGAATGTCGGCCACCCCTTCTTCGCACATTTTTCCTTTCCTATTAGCAGTAGGGTTTGACCCTTATTTCAACCACTCTCATTTTTCCATGACTGAAACAGCCTTGTCACTTATGGATAATTTATTCAACGCCTATACAACATACAAACTGATCTATATGAACCTTTTTCAATCCTTAAAAAAAATAACAATTGCTTCAGGGCACTAAATGACTGATTTACTTCGATCTTTAAAAAATTGATTTTTCATGGTCACAATAAAAAAAGTTTGGAACGAAAGAGTTGGGAATGTCATATATGTTTATATATATAAATAAATTTATAAATAATTTAATAACACATTATCTTGCAAGAAAAGGGGGAACAAAACCCATAGATGACAAAAGTAGGTTCCTATCAGTGAGTGAAAAGCTTAACAATGCCTGACAGAGGGTAGGGTTGTTCGAGCATATAAAATAGGATTTACATTGTGTAACAGTAATATTTCAGAGCCTTTTGTTTACTTCATGTATATCTCTACAAGAAGCTCCTTTAAGGCCAATAATGTATTACTAACTATCTAATGGTAGAGATTGTTTTATTCCATCAAAACTCATGTAAAGGATGGAAAGTGTTAATTTTGGGCAACCAGGTCCAAAATCCATGTTGTGATGCTCAGATGTTGATGCCAATAATTTTATTGGATTCCTCTTTCGGAGAGGTGAAATATCGATCTAAATATCATCTTGATCGAATGAGCAGAACATGTATTTTGAATTTATTCCACATGTGCAAGGTCGGCTTGATTTATCCCACATGCATTAGAGATGTGTCACACACCCCCAAAGATGCCTATATCTTGAAGAGACTTGGAGTTCATTTTACACACACATTTTTGTGGAGGGATTTTCTTCTCTCTTGGATGGTGATGGAGTAGCGTTTCTTGATAGAAATTCTTGGGGTTGTGTGACACATGTGGGAGGCTGACCTTATGAAGACTTTTCTGGTTGAAGCATCCTGCTGGCCATCGTAACGGCACCATTATTTATCTCTATTTTTCGCTTGTCTTCCATCGATCTATTGGTATTTTCTATCTGCATCTTACTTTCATTGTGCCCTAGAATTTTAAAGTATATTTGCATCTAGCATAGAACATCTTCAGAATTTAAAATGGTATCAGAGCAAGGAGAAGACAAGTTGAGAATCTAGGGCAGAGAGATAAGTATTGTCTTCAAATGACTGAGATGTTGAAATAAAGCCGAGTAGCCTTGCTGGGAAGGACGAATTAGGAGACCTCTGTTCCAGCTCTGTTGGGGCTGGTAATTGGTTCCCTAACCTTCAGCGTGGAGGGAGATCCCTTCCCCTAAAATCTGAAGTATGGGCATTATATCCTCAGTGATCTCTGAAAGAAAAAGAATCCTAGACATCGTGAAAAGAAAATATTTTTGTTATGGTATATAAATGAACTACTTGCAATACGCATGATAAACTTCAGATTTTGACCAAAAAATTTTGTACACATCTCTGAGAGAGGCACTTCTGGTGTGCATCCATTGCTGCATTTCTAAATTTCTTGTATTGATCCTAACTTGTATGTACCTTCATCACATATAGTTCAAACTATAAAATTTGTATATGAGGTACTTTATTACATATCAACAGAAAGAGACCAAGAAAACGTGTGACTATAATGACCTCACTTTCCCCAACAGAATACAACATGTCTTGACAAATCTATCACATTATCTTGTTAGAAGTTGCACAAAGTAGGCATGTATTTGCACATATCCAAACTCAGATATAGATGCTATTGCTTCTGTAACCTATATTCTCCATCATTAACTTGCAACTTGTCTTCAGATACAAGTCCAGACAAAAAACATCTGCAACTGATGTAATGAAAAGTCATAGACATAAAGTCTGTGAGAATGATCCTGCAAGACCGAAGCCTAGACAGCGTGAAAGAGGAGCCTTAAGACAGTGTGAAGGAGGCCTATGGTATATGTGGGCATTTATTTAGTAGAGGCTAAGTGTTGTAGGAGACATCGGTTGGTTTAAGATCTGTTTAGAGTGTTGTTTAAGGGCCGATTTTGCTGGGTAGGTGGCCAAGGAAGAGAGGCATAAGACAAGGCTATTTTTAGGCAGTTTGGGTGGTGTCTAAGGGAGGACCGCAGTCAAAGAGGGCTTGGATTGTTGACTGTGTATTGAGTAGAGGGCTCTAACAGCATATTGAAAATTGCAGCGTATGGGTTTGTAATTTTTACAATGATTCGCATGACTTGGATATTGACATTTTGTGACACAGTGACATCACTCCTTTGGCTATAAGATGTACATAATGTGTGATTGTGATCTGGAGTAGATTATAGCACTGTAATTGTAACACATTGTTTAACAACATAAAAGCATGGAATATCCTTACTAGGTTGATTAATAGTAGAAAGGCTTGGTGTAAAAGGCACCCCAACCTGAGAACAAGCCATAAATTTTTATTCTGCAAATAAGGAAAACAACATTGATGCAATCTGTCCTCCTGACTAGTTTTGAGAAGAAAAAAAAGGTGACATTGTAATTAATCTTGGCATAAGACTGTCTTGTCCAGTGCTTGATGCATGTTTCAAATTGACCAGTTCCAAGGGAGGCTGAGCACATACAGACCTTTGCTCTGTCGTAGCAGTAGCAACATGAGTGGGGACATCATTAACATAATAATTTACTTCCTGAACTGTTGAACCATGAACATATCCAGACTGAGGAACTAAGTTTAGGGTAGGTATGATAGAATTCTAATGATGTGGCATTGAACACCCTCCAATCCCAGAATGCTCAACAAGTGGATAAATTATAGATGAATTTGTTGAGAATCCTGAAGGAAGAGAGACAACACTACATGTGGGTTAACTTCCTTGCCAACCATCATTAGGCTGCAAAGGACATTGTTCAGATCCAAGGTCAGATGTAAGGGATTTTTCATATAATAAGGAATGCCCTGTTACACAATGGTTTGGAACTGCAGGAAAATTCCCTAGCAAGGACTAAAATGGTGTTGAATTCAAATCGTTCTTTGAATGTATGTTTTCTGTTTGAAATTGAAAATCATGGCTGCGCAAAGTCTATTGATGTATATGTTCCATAGGGTTGTGGAGTTGAATTTTGTCTATTTAAAATGGAGCACTTGGACCTTCTGAAGACTTTGCATCAATTTTTTCCCAAGATAATGACTGCATTAAGTTTTCTCTGGGGCATTGTAATTTTCTTGACTGCATTGCTTGAATAACAATTATTAATGAAAATGAAGGCTCAGAAGTGGACATAGAATAGTGGTATATTTTTGTGTTAGGGCCGAGACCCTTGTATTCGATGGATAAAGAGGCCTTAAGGCCTGTGGAAAAGCAAGAGCGAGGGTCGAGCTTAATCATGTACATGATCAGGGAATTAAGGGCTGGAACATGGGATATATGCAGAGAAAAGAGAAAGGAATTTTAAGGTATTTTCTACTAATTAAGTCATTTTATTTGTTCTTGATGTGTAGGAAGATATGGACGGTGACATATGGAAAAATATATATGATCTTGATCTATGATATCTTCAGAGGAATATGGAAAAATATATATGATGATGAAGTTTGATACCTTTAGTACTGTATGGCAGTATGTCTATAATGCAGATGATAGTGATGTATAATAATAACACCAAAGTGAGTCATATGAGCTCAATGAATTTTGCAGAGGAGATGGCATTAAGAGGGAGACCACAACCACATATGCTCCTGAGCAAATAACATTGTTGGAAGAAATAAGAAGAGACCCTCATGGCTCTGAGACACTCTCCAGGATGCTGAGAGTCATATGGCCCCAAAGGGGGACATTCCGGGAAAGAAAGAAGCCATATAGATACCAAGGATATCTAACAGCCATGAGTACAATGTAAAGAAGTTGTAAAGCATCAAGTATGGAAGGATGTTATACACAAAAATTATGAGTCCATTATGAAGGACGATGTCTGGGATATGGTCTTGAGACCGGAGGACAAAGTTGTTGTCACCTCGATATGGCTCTATAATATCAAGCATGGATCTGATGGGAGTACTGAAAAGTACAAGGCAAGATGTGTTGCATGAGACTTCTCTCTAGGAAGGCATTTATTATGATTGCACCTGTGATCTATTATTACCCTTGCTGGTACGCAAAGATGGATTCTTCATCAGATGAATGAGAAGACTACCTTTTTTCATGGTTCGATAAAGGAAGATATGTATGTGGAGCATCCTCTAGGGTTCAAATTCCAGGATAGAGACTCTCATGCATGCAGGTTGAATAAATCCATCTATGGGTTGAAGCAAGGCCACAGGGCTTGGTACGAGAGGATAGATAGCTAATTGATGAAGTTGGGCTTCAATCAAAGTAATGTTGATTTGAACCTTTACTTCAAGGTTGATATAGAAAAGCCTCTCATTCTGGTTCTCTATGTGGATGATCTCTTCCTCACAGGTGATGACCCTCTCATTCATCAATTGAAGAGGGAGCTTGCTTCTGAGTTCAAGATGAAGGACCTAGGACTGATACATTACTTCCTAGGCCTAGAGGTATGGCAGAGACCTATCGATATTATCCTCTCTCAAGGAAAATGTATTGTGAAGCTGCTAGAAATATTTGGACTGGTGGACTATAAGTTCGTGTCGACAACGATCAAGCTGAACTTTAAGAAGTTGAGTGAAAGTGTTGTTGGGCCTATGCTAGCAAATCCTACTGAGTATCGTCAACTCGTAGGGGCCTTGATGTTCTTAGGGAACATTCATCAGAAAATATGTTGTGCAGTGAACACTTTGAGTCAACACATGGCTGATCATCATAACATTCACTGGGTTGGTGTCTAGAAACTCTTGAGATATCTCTGGGGCACGATAGACCATGGGCTAAGATACATTTTCGGGAGTTTGAGAATTTGTGTATATGCGGTTTTCGATTGGGCAGGCAGTGTGGTAGATCGCAAGAGCACATCTAGATGTTGCTTCACACTTGGTTCTTCTTCAGGCAGGAAGCAGAAGTCGATAGCTTTGAGCACCATTGAGGCCGAATACATTGCAGCGTGTATGGCCTCCACTTGGTTGCGAAATATATTCAGTGAGTTGTTTGAGCATGTGCTAGATGCCACCGTTATCCTTTTTGATAACCAGAGGGGGATTCGTTTGTCATAGAATCTCGTGTTCCACGATAGATCCAAGCATGTTTATGTCTGGTACCATTTCATCTGGGATATGGTACAGTGAGGGGCCATAAGGCTCGATCATATAGGAACTGATGAGTCGGTCGTGGATATTCTTACAAATACCTTGGGGAAGGACATGTTCCTAACCTTACGTGAGAATCTTAGAATCGTGTAACGAGGGGCTCCTGAGACACTCTTTCTTCTCCTGAATTGGTCTCAACTCAAGGCTATTGAAGCCTTGCATTGCTTGGTTCTCCAATTAAACATCTACCATTGTTTTCTTCCATAAAAGAAATCAGTCCTCTGGACATACAGAGGCTCTGATCTATAGATAATGATGCAAAAGGTCCAAATGTGCATTGGATTGATGTCATGCTTTGGCTTGCAAATGTTGAAGTTGTGGATGGAAAATAGATGTGTGCAGACCTGAAGAGTTGCATGCATCAATATGTAAATTCCTTGAAGAATTTCCCAAAATAGAATGAGGATCTGGAAGCTTCAAATTTCCACTTGATTCTTGTAGTGCTCCTCTCTTACTGGATGAGCTTGGATCCTACCATAGACCATGATTTTGGATAAAGAATAACGGTGTGGGTGCAGACATGCCCTGGACAAAATTTGGATTAGTAACAACAAATATTGACTCTATGCATGATGAAAATTCAGGTACAGACATAATTGAAGAGTTAAAGAGCACCTGAAATAAAATTCATATAAAGAAAACAACATTTACACAAATATGATCACAGAATACATTGTCAGTGAAAATATTACCCATATTTTTCTAACTAAAGATTTGATTAGAAACACCACAAGTTGACTTAATGTAATGGGCATTAACAATGCCATCACTATGACAGTTGGTCAATCAAAGCATCATTCTCAAAATTGATAGGTTTAAGAAATGAACTATCGATCATGATGGGTATTGACCTCTTGACAACACTGAAAACTCTACACGCATCTACATTGTATGTAAGTGCTTAACTCTAGAATGGGAAAATAATGAAAATAATACAGACCAACCAGGAAGAATGTTACTCCAGGCTATCTCAATTTGATCAGCAGCGAGTATGTGGTGATCAACAAAAGTTTTAAATTAAATGGAAACAACTAACAACATCTATCAACAAAGCTTATTCTTCAGGGACAGAATGCCATTCAGGAAAATAAGAAAATATAAAATGGGATAAAGATCTCCTCCCAAGAGTATTAATTACTTTGGAAAAACATTTGAAAACCTCTTAGAACTGTCTTTGAACAAATCTTAACAAGTAACTTGCATATACCTGTGTCACCAGCTTGCAATTGCATTGATTGAATACATGGTGTCACCCCTTACAGAACATACATCCAGCTGTTATTATTAGGCCAAAATCGAAACTGAAAGATCCACTCCTTGACTTTGGCATATTGAATTTTTAGAGGTAGCCCTTCTGGTTGTGATATTGGAGGGAAATAAGCATGTCCATGAACATTCTAATTAAAATAACAGAAATCCCTCATAAATAGGAAAATAAAATACCTACTCTGTTAACAGTTCTTCCATGCAAACACACTAAGATTTCACTAGAACCTATAGAATTACACACATATACAGATATTCACAAAGTTGCAGATATAAAGGAGAAAGAAAACATGATTCATTAAGCATAGGGCATGAGAAACATCACATAGCCTTCATCTGAATGAAGGAGACACAAGTTACAGAAACCCTTCAACACCCAACCACCAACATGTGACTTAATTAATTTTAACCATTGTAGCTTAACTTTATTACATCATAACATAACTCTATAAGATAAAGTACTCCTAACTTAAATTTCCTAAGCTAAGCTATGGTACAAATTATGACCATTATAAAGCCTCTATCCCAACAAATACATACAACAACATCATCTTCAAGTTTTTAATAGAAACAGAGAGCAATATATTCAAAGTCTTTTGTGAAACCCAAGTTGTTTTAATCAACACCAAAAAAGAGGCATAGAAGACCCCTGAAGAAATCCATGTTGTAGTGAGGCTGAGGAGGAAATGAGCCACCTATTTCTGATCTATCTATGAACCAAGAATATATATTTTACTGCACTAGGTAGACCGACCTGCTTCGAGTTCTGTTGATGACTGGTAAATGAAAACCCTAAATTACTCAAATTTTCACTTCCTTGATTTTCTGTTAATGTAAGTGAATTTAAATGAGATGAAAAGTTCTCCACACCAGTATTAGTGGCCACCTTTTCATAGGCCTTTGAAGACACAAAAAAATAGGAGTAGAGGACATATTTGGACTAACTTCAACATCAGAAATATAACAATCACTCTTTAGTGTATCACTACAACCGAACGCAAGATCATAACTTAAAAATTGACCCCTTCTAAAAAAAAATTCTTTGTTATGTTCACTTATGAGTGAAGGGTAGGGATTACTATGAATGGAGTCATATTTAGAAAAATATCTTGAGAATGTATTTTTGCCATCAGAAACATGCTTCAACAAGCTGGTTGACTTCAACTGAACTTGTTGGTCATCACATGATGGAGAGAGTTGCTTATTTTGTGTTTGTAATGCATGAATTTGGATTCTCAATACTTTTGCCTTTAATTGAAGAGACAATGTTCACAAAATGCACCTTTTTTAGCCCATTAGATATCATTGGTTTTAAAGGCTTAGACCTACCAAACACATCATGAGACTCCTATTGTTTCAGTTGATGTTTTGGAGCAGCTGTTGCTTCAACATTTGAATGCACAAAGTAAGGCTTAACTTCTTCACTGTATACATTATAGATATTCATGGATATATTGTGTTGAGTCATTAATTTCTGGAAGCTTACCCCTGAATCAAATCCACCTGTGCCAAAATAATCACCCCCCTTTTCACCTAACCTTTTAAATCTCCAATATTTTGGCTTGGGCTTGCAATGCTCTCAATATCGGCAGTTAAAGAGATAAATGTATCTTTAGCTAAGGATTTTCTCTTTTGATGTTCTAGGACATCAAATTTTCCGCCACTAACTCTTCTAGATGAACTAATTTAGTCTGAATGTCCCTTATAAGAACATTATTGTTATCAAAATTCATATCTTCTGTTGCATTCTTTACTACTCCAGCATCCTTTGTAGAAAACTCTGTAACTAGCCCAGAAGTTTTTATTTTTCCTTGATATACCTCACCAGAGCTTCCAATAGATGAATAAATATCAGCAAAAATCAATTCACTCACAGATTCTGAGTGAAAAATGGTTTAGGTTTCCATATTCTTGATTATAAGACACATTACAAAGTGTGATAGGCCGACAAATTCTCATTATGTTTATCTTCTTGTCTATCTTGAAACTTGTGTAGTTTATCCTATTGTTGAAGTGAGACACCTTGTATGTGTCTCAAACAATTGATTTGTCACAACATACTCAAAATTATCCTACATTTCCTTCAATAGATGTGTGAATATTCAACGGGGAAATTTTCCTCCAATTACCATTTTTTGAAAATGCAACAAGATGATGGAGCTTAGTGAAATGAAGTCGCCTTCACTAAGTGGGCCCACAGGCTATTTTTGGCACAAAGTCTATTTTTAGACTATGTCTATTTTTAGACATAGGGATCATGGTCTATGAGTTGCAGGATGCTATTTATGGATGATTGGTCAATTTGGTAAAAATAGATGGACCTTTATTTTTAGACATTGGGCGGTTTATATTTTTAGACTGTCAAGCTGAAAATAGAACAGTCAAATATTATTAAACCTTAATAATATTTAGAATATAAACATTATCTTGTCCTCTTGGAGCACTTCAGTTTGATTCTTGGATGTGGCACATGCAGCTGACAGAAGGAAATACGCATTTCCTAAGGGTTAGTTGAGCTACTGCATGGTTGACTTCAGTTAGAACTCCAGTGGCAGAGTTTGGTGGAGTTGATGAGACAGTTGGTGGAGTTGTGTTCTGTTTAAACTAGTTGAACTAGTTGTATTTAGTCTAACTGACAAATACACTAGTGATGAGTGGTGTGAATTAATTAATAATTAATTCACTAATTATTAACTCATAATTCTACTAATGAACACATCAGTTAACTGCAATCCATGGGCAGTTCAGTGGAGACCAGTGTTAGAGGTGGGTGAAAGGGTGTGATTGACTATCAGTTGTGACCATGATTGTGCATGAGATTTGCACACACTTTGGAGGATATTTCCAATGAGGATTGTGCAGTTGGAGCTAGTGGGATTCGAACTTGGATCTCATTCATTACTCACTTGGATTGCGCAGTAGAGGCAGGCAGACTTGTGGAGGAGATTTGAACCCCTGACTTGTTCAAATCTCATATAGTTTGTGTGTAGCTTTTGGAGATAGTACTGAGTACTTATGAGGAGTATTGTGCTATGTATTGTTACATGTTCTCCATCATTATATTATACAGATATTTGGGGGTTTTCAGCTATTTCTTTCCCGATTACATACTGTGTTGATATGTGTTCTTGATTATTGTTTTATGAGCGCATGCGACTGCTTTCTATTTCCACATATTGAAGATCAATTGTAGAAGAGGTTATGTGTTATGCATGAAGCTTAAATAGTGTATAACCAGGATAATCTTGGTGAATAATTCAGCAAATTATTCAAATTTCTACATCGTATCGGAGCTTGAGAATTGATCATCGGATCTATTGTAGTGATTACAATTATTTCGGTAGACAGAGTCTGTAACGGGCCAGGTAGCCTCTGGATCCATCCTTTCTTTGAAAGGTGATATATCCAGTAAATTCCCTTACAGTCGATCTCTGTGCTAGAAATAATTTGTTCTCACAGATCTAGAACCAGCTGAGTTTTGAGCTTGGAATTCGAATTTGCAAGAGAATTTGGAATTCGAATTTGCAGTAGTTTTCTTGGTGCCAAAGTTGAAATATCTTTCAATGGATTGCGACTGGAATATGCCCTTGAGGGAAGTTTGAATTATTTTTCATGGAAGGATCGGATGGAGGGGGTATTAGATGATAACGGGCTGAAGGAGTTCATAGAAGCTGAGATCCCAAAGCCTACTGATGCTGCTCAAGTTGAGGCTTGGAAAAAGAAGATGGCGAAATGTCGAAGAATTCTGTTGGAGGTCGTGAAGGATCACATTGTATCCAGCATGCATGGAAAATATTCTCCATACTTAATGTGGAAAGCGTTGACAGACTTATTCCAGAGCAAGAGAGACCAGAGGAAGTTGGCGCTCAAGGATAGACTCAGACATATTAAGATGGAGAAAGGCGACAGTATGTCGAAGTATCTCACGAAGTTCATCCAATGCAAGGATGAGCTGGGAAGTATGGGGGTGACTGTCGATGATGAGGAATTGGTGAGCTTGGCTCTCCTTGGTCTACCGAAGAGTTTGCATGCCTATCAGGATTCTGTCAATGGTCGGGATAAATTGCCAGGATGGGAGCGACTTTGGTCATATCTTGTGCAAGAGGAGATACGGCGGAATACTAGAGACGGATCTTCATCAAAGGCATCTGATGAAGAAAATTGCACTTTGGCTGCCAAAGCAAAGAAGGGGAAGAGAAAGAAAGCTTCTCATTCTGGTGCAAAAGGCAAGAAGCAAGACATGTCTAAGGTGAAGTGTTTTCACTGTCACCAGCACGAACATTATGCCACAAATTGTCTATAAAAGAAGAAAAATAAGCATGCTGTTGGATCTACAACGGGAGAGGCATTGGCCTCCCAGTTCGAGCTGGATTTTTTGCTGATCGCATGCTTGGTTTCAAGTGTGATGGGATTAGTATGGTTCTTGGACAGTGGTGCATCTTTTCACATGACTGGAGATCGAGATCTGTTTTTAGATCTAGATGAGAAAGATCTTGGAGTGCACATCGAGATAGGCGATGATGGTAGATACAGTGCGACTGGTATCGGTACCATTTCCTTTGAGAGGGAGTCTGGTAAACCCTTTGTATTGAAGGAATTTTTGCATGTTCCAGGATTAATGAAGAATATAATCTCTATGGAGATGTTGGAAGACAAGGGGTATAATGTCGTCTTCAGCGAAGGAAAAGCTTTCCTGCACAGTAAGAAAACTAGAGAGACCCGGAAGATAGGGGTTCGAGTCAAGAACCTTTATCAGTTGAAAGTAGATGGCTGTGCAGCAATGGCATGCAAGGCGGGAGAAGTGGTGAGCCAGGATGATGGCGAGATGTGGCACCAGAGATTGGGCCACCTTCACCATGGCGCTTTGAAGATACTGCAGTAGATTTCTACTGGCTTCCTAAGGGCACTCTTGCGCAGTCAGATCAGTGCAAGGGGTGTACCTTGGGAAAATTTGTGAAAGCCACCTTTCACGAGAAGGATATTGTTACGACAATTATTGAGAGTTCCTGGGACGTGTGGTCCTTTATAGGTAGCTTTGGCAGCCAAAGAAAGCAAGAGTACTATATGATCATGACATTGATTTCTCGATGTGGATCTTCTTCATGCAGAAGAAGAGCGAGACATACTCGAAGTTCTGTGAGTTCGAGGCACTGGTTGAGAAGGAATCGGGGAAGCATGTGAAGGCTCTTAGGAGCGACAATGGTGGTGAATTCATCTCTGCTGAATTCAAGGACTTTTGTAGTGCATAAGGGATTTAGAGAGAGCTCATCGCACCCCATAACCCACAGCAGAACGGGGTTGCTGAGCGGAAGAATAGAACGATCGTGGGTGCTGCACGGGAGATGTTGCATGATCAGGTACTACCCCTTCACTTGTGGGTCGAGGCATGCAATACTGCAGTATATGTGCAGAACCGTTGTCCTCACAAGATACTACACAGCACACTGAGGAGGTATTCGTAAGAGACTCCACATTTCATTTGAGATTTAAGGTCACCTGTCACTGGTATGTGACAAAGGATGCCAGGAAGAAGTTGATCCATCACAGAGGTTGGAATATTTGTGGGGTACACTGATACACCTCACAACTATCGGGTGTATTTTCTAGACAGTCGCAAGACTGTTGTGCGACGGGATATCAAATTTCAGGAGGAGAAAGCCATGCAGTGTTCGCTTGAGAGGGAGCCACACTTACATGCAGATGAGGAGATATTAGTTCCTAAGGAGGAGCTTTCGGATGTGGATCAGCCACAAGAGGAAGTTCATGGAGTGGAATAAACCACTCATGCAACGCCAACCATCAGAGGGTGCAAGCGCACTACAGAAGCTGAGCGACTGGCTCAAGATGCAGAGAAGGTTGTAGGACCACCTACAACACAGTGCAGACAGAGACAGTCACCGGATCGATACACTGGATACATGGATCTTATGAGAAAATGTGTCGTGATAGAGCCATCCTCTTTCGAGGAAGCCGTGGAGGACCGTGCATGGGTAGATTCCATGGTGGAAGAGTATGATTCGATTGTCAGAAACAGTGCATGGGAGATTGTCCCAAGACCGGAGGGAAAATCAGTGGTGGGTTCGCGATGGATCTACAAAGTGAAGTAGGTGGCTGACTGGAGTGTGGAGAAGTACAAGGCAAGATTTTTTTCCCATGGCTTCTCACAGATCGAGGGGATTGATTATGAGGAGACTTTTGCACCTGTCTTAAGGTACTCTTCCATACGGACGATCCTTGCTCTCTCAACACAGATGGGGTGGCACATCCATATGATGGATGTGAAGACTGTGTTCCTCAATGGAGTCATTGAGGAGGAGGTGTACATAGAGCAGCCTAAGGGTTTCGAGATCTTTTGCAGTGAGTCACATGTGTGCAGACTCAAGAGAGCACTGTACGGGTTGCAGCAAGCACCTCGTGCTTGGTACACACGGATAGACAGTTACTTCACCGGAATTGGATTTTCCAAGAGTGAGGCGGATCCTAACCTGTACTAGATTGTGGTGGAGGGGAAGTTGCTGATCATTGTACTGTATGTAGATGATCTGATTTTGACGGGTGATGAGTTGTTGATACTTTCATGCAAGGAGGATCTTGCAAGAGAGTTTGAGATGAAGGACTTGGGCCTCCTTCATTATTTCCTGGGATTGGAAATTTGGCAGCGCAGTGATGGACTGTCTGTTTCTCAGGGTAAGTATGCCCGAGAAATATTGGAGAAGTTCAACATGCATGGCTGCAAGCCTGTTGATACTCCTCTTCCCGGAGGTTGGAGGAAGGAGATGCCAGCCTAAGCAGAGGTAGTATGCCATTGTTTATCGACGCTTGTGGGGTCGTTTATATATCCTGGTCAATACACGACCCGATATATGCTATGCTGTTAACCAGCTTTCGCAGGCTATGGTTAAGCCTACCAAGCTCTTCTGGAAGGCAGACAAGCATGTATTGCGTTATCTTAGAGGCACATCGGGATATGGCTTGTGGTACAGACAGGAGGATGAGGTGAAGCTTTGTGGCTTCATGGATGTAGATTGGGAAGGGAGCCCAACGGATAGAAAGAACACATCTGGAGGGATCTTCAGTATCGGTTCGACGACAGTTTCTTGGTACAGCAGGAAGCAGAGATCCGTGGCACTAAGTTCAGTAGAGGCTGAGTATATGGCAACAAGCTTGGCTGCATGCGAGGCCATATGGATGAGGAAGATCCTGGTTGGATTTTTCGAGTCACACTTGGAGCCTACTGTGATTTATTGTGATAACCATAGTTGCATTAAACTCTCGACTAATACAATATTTCATGATAGATCCAAACACATCGACATCAAGTACCATCATATCAGAGATTGTGTGCAGTGAAGAATCATGTTACTTTCATATATTCCCATGGGAAAATTCGAATACCACAGAGGCAGGATAGGGGTTGCAGATAATCCATATCTACAGAGGGAGAGTGTTGAAAATGCAACAAGATGATGGAGCTTAGTGAAATGAAGTCGCTTTCACTAAGTGGGCCCATAGGCTATTTTTATTTAAAGTCTATTTTTAGACTATGCATATTTTTAGACATATGGATCATGGTCTATGAGTTGCAGGATGCTATTTATGGATGATTGGTCGAGTTGGTAAAAATAGATGGACCTCTATTTTTAGACATTGGGCGGAATCTATTTTTAGACTGCTGGGCTAAAAAAAGAACAGTAAAATATTATTAACCCTTTATAATATTTAGACTATAAACATTATTTTATCCTCTTGGAGCACTTCAGTTTGATGCTTGGATGTGGCACATGCAGCTGAAAGAAGGAAATACGCATTTCCTAAGGGTTAGTTGAGCTAATGCATGGTTGACTTTAGTTAGAACTCCAGTGGCAGAGTTTGGTGGAGTTGATGAGACATTTGATGGAGTTGTGTTCTGTTTAAACTAGTTGAACTAGTTGTATTTATTCTAACTGACAAATACACTAGTGATGAGTGGTGTGAATTAATTAATAATTAATTCACTAATTATTAACTCATAATTCAACTAATGAACACATCAGTTAACTGCAATGCATGGGCGGTTCAGTGGAGACCATTGTTAGATGTGGGTGAAAGGGTGTGATTGACTATTAGTTGTGACCATGATTGTGCATGAGATTTTCACACACTTTGGAGGAGATTTCCAATGAGGATTGTGCAGTTGGAGCTAGTGGGATTCGAACTTGGATCTCATTCATTACTCACTTGGATTGCGCAGTAGAGGCAGGCAGACTTGTGGAGGGGATTTGAACCCCTGACTTGTTCAAATCTCATATAGTTTGTGTGTAGCTTTTGGAGATAGTACTGATTACTTGTGAGGAGCATTGTGCTATGTATTGTTACATGTTCTCCATCATTATATTATACATATAGTTGGGGGTTTTCAGCTATTGCTTTCCCCATTACATACTGTGTTGATATGTGTGATTGATTATTGTTTTATGAGCGCATGTGACTGCTTTCTATTTCCGCATATTGATGATCAATTGTAGAAGAGGTTATGTGTTATGCATGAAGCTTAAATAGTGTATAACCAGGATAATCTCGGTGAATAATTCAGAAAATTATTCAAATTTCTAGACCATTATAGCATAATCATATATGAAAAAACAGTCACACTATGTAAATGCAAAGAAAATCCCAAACCTTCATCTCAAATAAGTAACACATTTTTGTGGAGGATACAAGGTAGATGAGATTGGCAAGAATTCAATATTGCAAATCCATGTTTTTCTGAAAATAATGTGATGACCAAGAAGCCACAAAAATAATGCTGATGCTAGTTGGCCCCCAATAGCTTGGACTAGAGTTGTAACATCTAGAGATGAGTCATAGACACATTTAGCAAATCCAGGCATAGCTTAAGATAGTGTAAGACTAAACAGAGATTTTTTGTTATAGAGAACACTCATGTATCTCAACTAGACATTTTGAAGTGTATTGATGAACAACGTGTAACAAAGATGGATTTGAAGTTTCTCTTTTTTTAGCCATGGCCTTCAAGCTTGTTAGCACATGACAGGGAAGCTCTATCTAGATTGTCAAGAATATTCTCATGTTATGACTTCTCTTCTGCCACTAACTTCACCTCCAACATCGTTGCACAAGAAATTAATGTCCAATGTGCTAGCAGTTTATATTATTACAAAGATGAATGGTCATAGTTGAACTATTTCTGATTTGAATGAAATTAAAACATAAACATAAAATAATATAATCATGATATATCATTTGGAGAATTTAACTTGTCATAAGTAGAATTTTCTTCCAAGATCTCATGAGTATGCTAGAATATATCTCAATCATTACCAACTTCTTTTCAAATCCCATACTAGAAAAAATGTTCGATTTGACTATGGATAGGTATAACTTACAATTCATGGTTCTCTTCTAGAGTGTTAAATGTGATTATTAGATGAGGAAACTTATTCTAGTAGATATAGGGGCTTTGGGCCTATCATATAACTTCAATGGAGTTAAGATTATAGCAGAAGACTTGATACAACTCACTAAACACTAGCCATCTTGATATAGTCCTTTAAGCCTCCTAGAAAATTGTAGTAAGGTTGAAATAGAGACTCGCACATATTCTTTTGACTATGGACGTATTTTAGAAAGATTTGGTTGGACAGTACTAATTTTGCAATTTTTTTGTTCATGGTGGAATTCAACACCTATAGACATAGTAAATGGAACTTGAATTGATTAGAGCACAACCTCTATTAGGTGCAAATAGAGGCCCGTCTCTAGCATATTTAGGGCATGTACTCTAGTATATCATGTGGGCTTCATCAATCATATATATATATATATATATATATATATATACACTTTAAAGTTCAATTGGTGGCTTCAGATTCCCTTTTGGCAACATCTCCTTGTAATATAATAACATGGGAGTATGTGAGTGCGGTGGGTGCATGAAAGAAAGAAATTTCCTGGAAACCTACAACTACATTGATTGGGTGGGATAGTGGAAATATTCTATTGTGCACAAATCATATTGGATCTTAGTGCTAATGACAATGAGTTTTCATTCAAATTGGCCCCATTATGGAAGGAGGGACCATCTATGTATGGCTGGACTCATTACTTTGTTAATATCTCTATGGGACCCTGCCACCTTTATTTTGTGAAGGAACAGCCAGGAAGGAGACTGTTCATGATCTTGATGTGGGTGCTTCCATGCATTAACATGTGTGAATTTATCTTTAAGTCGATGTACCCATTGGATCACTGGAACAGGTGGAGTGGCCGAGGAATCCATTTGGGTTTTACTGGGTTTTGTAGTTTCCTAACTGTAATTTCTTGCTTTCAGGATGGTGAGCAAGAATTCTCTCAATGTTGATTCAGCAGCTCCCCAGGCAAGTCCCAATGATTTTCATAATACCTGTAAAGTGTATAAATGGTAGATATGAATGTTTTGTTTTTATTTTACTACCTTTCATTTTCAGTGAATATGATATTTGAGGTTCAGAGCCTTATCCCAGTGTCTACTGAGTTCTTTGGGTACTCCTATTCTACTCATGAAATACTAGAATTGCATATACAGATGATTATAGGTTGTGTTTATATTTTCCTATCTATGTGCAGAAATTTATTTATATGTGTACGAGTTATCCTTTTGCTAAGCCTGCTTGCATCGATTTTGAGTGCCAATTTTTTTGTTAAAGAAAGAATCCCAAGAAATTTTGTTACCATTTCAACAGAGCTGCTAAATTTTTTGTTTGAGATGTATTGGTTATTGAGAGGTGGAAGTGAAGTTTAGTACCTAACTGTGTCTTATTCCACTTTGTGATTTTAAGTACTAATACTAGAAGTAGCCATGGTATCAATAAAGCACAAAGATTTTAAATAGTTTACATGGCTTGTTAAGCTTTCCCTTGTAGGTAGCTATACTAAAGTCTAAGAGTGTTCTAGAACTTGAAAATACTCAACTATTTTTATAGAATACATAGAACAGGCAGAGATAACTGTAGATGTTTTTTTTACAAAATTTTTTGAAACTTTTTTCTCTAACCCATAGATGCAGAGCAATGCTTAGTCTGGTTCTAATCATATACGAGGTTTAACAAAACCTAACTTACTTGAATGATGAAGAATAATATTATAACTTACAAATTATCTCTTTTTTGGCACTTAAAGGGAATACATTCTATTTTTCGCCACTTGCATGGAGGGCACATTAATGAAGGATTTCACCACATTCTCTCCTTATTCCTAGCATGCAAGAGGGTACATAAATTGGAGATTTACATTATTTTTCTAAGCTTGAAAAAGTTCACCCTAGTAGAAAATATGTCTTTGGAGTCATATGTGTTATTCCTATCTTCATCCATAATTATGTGACTAGTCTTTGATACTCATTCAAGACCTTCACAAGTTGTAATAATATTACCTAGGATAAAATTTCTCTTAATAAACTCCAGTTGATCAAGAAAAATGGTTCAGGCTGCAAGTTAAGTAGCTTAGACTTGTACTAGATGTTGCAGATCCATATACTCTTTTGACTTGTAGAAAATAAATTTTCTTACCTGTAGAGTAAGCAAATTTTCTTGTAATTTTCAGATCTTTGGAAAATATAGTTTGGTCTTTTAACTACTGTGATTTCATACTTAAATCGTGGAATGATTTGTGGACAATGGAGGATATCCATTCAAGCCTATGCCACCATCTCATCGTTGGAATGGTGGAATTAGGTTAGAAGTTCTTGAAATATTTTGAGAATAGTTTATTAATAATTGGATGGAAATTTGTTGCTTCTTGTGAGCAGACCTAAAGAGATAAGGATAAAAATCTTGAAGAGCACCTTGTAAAATAGTGTATTGAAGAACCATTGTAGGTAGTTCAGAAGTGTTTTAACAAAATCATGATTGAATAAAATACAACTATTTTATGAGTCTATGTGAGCAGGCATCAAAGAATTCCTACCATTGTTTAATTTTTAACAAAAATCATTCCATGAAAATCCATGCATGGCATCATACGAAAACTATGCTTCCTACTTTCTGCGTGACAAAGAAATGATAATACCATAATAATGTTCATAACAAAACTTAGTTCACCAATAGTCTCCACAAGAGCACACTCCATCCTTAAAATGATGGAAATGGTTGGCATCCCTAACAACAATTTCTCATTCTACAATTCTTGAAATGAGCTTAATGGTAGTGTGGCAGTCACCACAGACATGAAGATTCTTGAAAATTCTTATTGGAATCCCACTGGGTGTGCTGATAAGACCAAAATATATTGCCAGCTTTTCACTTTGATAGCTCAGAAATTCATCCTTATATTCATCCTCCACATCATGCAAAACAAATTTTGTGTCAGGCACATACCTTGCCTTATTAATCTGCTCAGATAGTGTTTCTCGCATTGCATAAATCTCTTCTACTTGTGGATGAGATCTATCTCCTACAATAAATGCATGTACCCTATTATTTGCTTCAGTCTAGCTGCAACCTGGAATTTTTCTTAGACTTTTACTAGATATTGCAGATCCGTACTCTTTTGACCTGTCGAAAATATTATATTGAGGCCTCCTAAGACCTACATTTTCTTACCTGTACAGTAAGCAAATTTTCCTGTAATTTTCAGATCTTTGGACAATATAGTTTGGTCTTGTAATGACTATGATTTTAGACTTGAATCTTGGAATAATTTGTGGACAATGGAGGATATCCATTCAAGCCTATACCACCATCTCATCCTTGGACTGGTGGAATTAGGTTAGAATTTATTGAAATATTTTGAGAATAGTTTATTAGGAATTGGATGGAAATTTGTTGCTTCTTGTGAGCAGACCTGAAGAGTTAAGGATAAAAATCTTGAAGAGCACCTTGTAAAAGCACTGTATTGAAGAACCATTGTAGGTAGTTCATAAGTGTTTTAACAGAATCATGATTGGGAATATTTATTCGGCATGTTTGGAAACTTTATTAGGCTTGGATTGTTAATGTTGGGTATGTGTTATATTCTTTCCACGACTAGCCCCACGCGCTATACGTTGCGCCGGGCGCAGAAGGGGGGTCACAGGGGTGCGGTAGCCCCCCTGTCGGGGTCTGGGGCAGCACCCCGGCGAAAACTTTTTTGGTATGCGGTCCCACTCATATGCGGACCCACCCATGTTTTGTGCATGAGTTTGCACATGGTTTTGGGGTACGATGGTTTTTGACCCCTGGTATTTTGTAGATCCGGTCAAGGGAACTATGGTTATGTTCTAATCCAGGGTTAATGGATTGGGGTTTATGTATGCTTCGGCATGTATATATATGTGTTGTAACACTAAAAGGAATATAATGAAAAATCAAGCTGGTCGTCCCAATTTGGGATTCAGGGGAAAATCTCTGTGTTTATCTGTTT
Source organism: Pinus albicaulis (assembly GCA_034641835.2). Classification (NCBI taxonomy): domain Eukaryota; kingdom Viridiplantae; phylum Streptophyta; class Pinopsida; order Pinales; family Pinaceae; genus Pinus; species Pinus albicaulis. The sequence goes on from CM076576.1 coordinate 608,625,754, forward strand.
TATGTTTTATGCTCTCGCTATTTTTTATTTTCTGTTATAAGATTCGTGTGTAGATAATTTCTGTTCAGGGTTAAAACCTACATTTGGTATCAGAGCTGTTTCGGCTTCAAGGGGACGCCTTTGTTGTTGAGGGTTTTTTTCTCGGGCCTGTGGTAGACCCTGTGCAGTGGGAGATCTGCGGGATCGATTCTTGCGGTGAAAGAATATGGCGAGCGACGGAAAGATAGAGATCGAGAAATTTAATGGTCAGAGTTTTGAGTTGTGGAAGATCAAGATGGAGGATCTGCTGGTGGATAAAGATCAGTGGATCGCGGTAGATCCAGGTACTAAACCAACGGCAATGTCAGATGAAGACTGGAAGAAACTGGATCGGAAGGCTAAGAGCACAATACGGTTGTGTGTGTCAGATTCAGTATTGTTGAATGTATCTGGGGAAGCTACGGCGAAGAATTTGTGGGAAAAACTTGGGACTTTGTACCAATCTAAGTCTCTGGTGAATAAGTTTTTCTTGCGGAAAAAGCTGTATAACCTGAGGATGAAGGATGGAGACTCGGTGACAGAGCATCTGAACGCCTTCAATACTGTGGTAAGTCAGCTGTCATCTGTTGATATTAAAATCTCAGATGAAGATAAGTGCATCATCTTGTTGTGTTCTCTACCAGATTCATGGGACAGTCTGGTTATTGCAATAGGTATCAATACAACTACCTTGAATTTTGATGACATTGTCTCAGCCTTGCTGTCGGAGGAAATGAGACGGAGAAATATGGAGGGTCAGAATGGAGATGCCTTATATGTATGAGGAAGGTCCCAAAACAGAAACAAGAATAAGGTTTCGAGTGGGAGATCTAAATCTAGAGGGAGATCTAAATCTCCTGGAAAGTTTGTAAAGGTGTGCTGGAAATGCGGAAAGGAAGGGCACTACAAAAAGGAATGCAGATCTAAAGCTCTTGAGAAAGGAAAGGGATCTGATGAAGCTCCTTCTGCAGAGGAAAAAACCACCTCAGATGAAGTTGGGGATGTGTATTTGGCTTCTTCTTCAAATAAAAATGTAGATCATGAGTCATGGTTGATTGACTCAGGTGCATCCTTTCACTTCACTCCCCATAGGGAGTGGTTCTGCGAGTACGAGGAATATGATGGTGGTGATGTCTTCCTAGGGGATGATAGGAAGGCCAGAATCGTCGAACGTGGAAAGGTCAAGCTGAAGTTGCAAGGTGGGAGGATTAGAACAATTCCTGGTGTTCTGCATATTCCTGCATTGGCCAGAAATCTGATTTCTGTAAGCAAGATGGATGATGCAGGTGTAAAAACAGTGTTCGAGAAAGATGCTTGCAAGATGGTTCGGGGAGCACTAGTATTAATGCGGGGAGTTCGGACTGGAACTCTGTACAAGCTACAAGGTAGCACTGTTATTGATGGGTGTAACAGTTCTGTGGTTCCTGAAAGTGGGACGAAAATTCTAGTTGTCTCTGGAGAAAAGACCATGCTATGGCATCAAAGGCTTGGACATATTGGAGAGAAGGGCCTTCGGATACTGCATAGAGATGGTATGGTAGAAGGTATGTCTAATTGTTCTCTGGATTTCGATTTCTGTGAACATTGTGTATATGGGAAGCAGAATTGGGTCAGTTTTCCTTCTAGTGCTAAGAGGGCAAACAAGATATTAGAACTTGTGCACAGTGATGTGTTTGGGCCTGTGTCAATTCCATCACTGGGAAAGTCTGTGTACTGTGTTTCATTCATAGATGACTTCTCAAGGAATACATGGATATATTTCTTGAGGAATAAATTTGAAGTCTTTGACAAATTTAAAGAATTTAAGGCTCTGGTGGAAAACCAGACAGAGAAGAAGATAAAGGCATTGAGGACATATAATGGTGGGGAGTTCTGCAAGAAGGAATTTGAAGAGTTCTGTAAGAGGTGTGGTATAGCACGGTAGAAGAATACTCCATACACACCTTATCAAAATGGAGTTGCAGAAAGAATGAATAGAACACTAATGGAAAAGTCAAGAAGCATGCTCAGTGGTACCGGGTTAGGACAACAATTCTGGGCAGAGGCAGTGGAGACTGCATGTTACTTAGTTAACAGATCACCTTCATCAGAGTTTGAGGATAAGACCCCACATGAGGTATGGAATGGTAAGAAACCCTCTATTTCACATCTAAGGGTATTTGGATGTGATGCATATGTACATGTTCCAAAGGAGAAAAGGACCAAGTTGGATAATAAATATGAAAGGTACATCTTTATTGGGTATAAGGATGGTTTAAAGGGTTACAACCTTTGGAACCCAGAAACAAGGAAGGTTGTCTATAGCCGAGATGTGGTGTTTAGAGAAGTGAAAGATGTTGTTAAACATGAATTCCTACCAAAGGAACCTGAGAATATAGAGTTTGAGCTAAAGGAGGATGAATCAGACTCTACAACAGAAGAAGACTCAGAAGATGAAGAGCCACAAACTCCAGCTTTGAGAAGATCAGTTCAAGAAAGAAGGCAACCAGAAAGGTATAGTCCATCTTATTTTTGTTCAGGTTTTGCCTTAACTATAACTGATGATGAACCCAGAACTGTCAGGGAGGCAATAGATTTAGAGGATGGAAAACTTTGGAAGGAGGCCATGGTTGATGAAATGGCATCCTTGCACAAAAATGATGCATGGGATATGGTGGAGTTGCCGGCTGGAAGGAAGCCCATTGGGAGAAAATGGGTGTTTAAAAAGAAGATGAATATAGAAGGCAAGGTGGAGAAATACAAAGCTCGGTTGGTAGCAAAAGGTTATTCCCAGGTGCCGGGAATTGATTTTGGTGATATTTTTTCTCCTGTTGCCAAAGTTACTTCTATTAGATTACTTTTATCTGTTGCTGCTGCATTTGATTTTGAGATAGAACAGATGGATGTGAAGACAGCATTTCTTCATGGGGATATAGAAGAGGAGATCTACATGAAGCAACCTAAAGGCTTTATGGTGAAGGGTAAGAAAGAACTAGTATGCAGGTTGAAGAAGTCTCTGTATGGGTTAAAACAGTCACCAAGGATGTGGTATCAGAAATTTGATACCTATATACGGGGACTTGGCTTCACCCGAAGCAAGGAGGATCACTGTGTTTATTTTAAATTAATTGGTGACCGTGTTATTTATTTGGTCTTGTATGTGGATGATATGTTGTTGATTGGAAATGACAAAGAAATTATCCAAGATTTGAAGACCCAACTGTTCTCCAAATTCAACATGAAGGATCTTGGTGCTACAAACTATATTTTGAGCATGGAAATTAAGAGAGATCGAGCAAAGAGGAAGCTCTGGTTAAACCAGAGGAAGTATGTCGAGACCATATTGCAGAGGTTCAATATGCAGGATAGTAAACTGATGAGTGTTCCTATTCCTGTAGGTGAAAAGTTGTCTACTGAACAGTGTCGCAAGACACAAGAAGAAGAGGAGGATATGTCCCGTGTTCCATATGCAAGTGCAGTGGGTAGCCTGATGTATGCAATGGTCTGTACAAGACCAAACATTGCACATGCAATGGGAGTATTGAGCAGGTTTATGTCAAACCCAGGGAAGGAGCATTGGACAACAGTGAAGTGGGTTTTCAGATATTTACGTGGCACTAGTGATTATGGCTTATGCTACCAAGGAAGACCAGGATTAGAAAGAATGTTGGACATTCGTGGTTTTGTTGATGCAGACTGGGCTGGAGATCTGGACCAAAGAAGATCTACAAGTGGGTATGTTTTTAGCCTATTTGGAGGTGCAGTCAATTGGATGAGTAAAAGACAGTCTATAGTGGCGCTTTCAACTACAGAGGCAGAATACATAGCAGCCACTCATGCAAGCAAGGAAGCAGTTTGTTTGCAGAGATTGTGTTCAAGTATGGGGTTGGTACAACAAGCTATAAGGATAGACTGTGATAGCCAAAGTTCAATTTTCTTGGCTAAGAACCCTTCTTATCATTCAAAGACAAAGCAAATTTATGTTCAATATCACTTTGTTAGAGATATGGTTGAGGCTAAAAGGGTGTTACTAGTAAAGGTGGACACCTTGAAGAATGTTGCAGATGCATTGACGAAGTCTGTGAGCACTCAGAAGTTCTCTTGGTGTAGAGAAACAATGGGTGTTGAAGAATTGGGAAAATGACTAAGCTCTCCTGTGGCCCCCCGTGGAAAGAAAACAACAAGTGGGAGAATGTTGGGTATGTGTTATATTATTTCCACGACTAGCCCCACGCATTGTACGTTGCGCCGGGCACAGCAGGGGGGTCATAGGGGGGACGGCAGGCCCCCCTGTCGGGGTCCGGGCCAGCGCCCCGACGAACTTTTTTTTGGTATGCGGTCCCACTCATATGCAGACCCACCCATGTTTTGTGCATGATTTTGCACATGGTTTTGGGGTACGATGGTTTTCGACCCCTGGTATTTTGTAGATCCGATCAAGGGAACTACGGTTATGTTCTAATTTAGGGTTAATGGATTGGGGTTTATGTATGCTTCGGCATGTATATATGTGTGTTGTAACACTAAAAGGAATATAATGAAAAGTCAAGCTGGTCGTCCCAATTTGGGATCCAGGGGAAAATCTCTATGTTTATCTGTTTTATGTTTTATGCGCTCACTATTGTTTATTTTCTGTTGTAAGATTTGTGTGTAGATAATTTATGTTCAGGGTTAAAACCTACAGTTAATTTCCGAACATGTTCTATGCCATTTCAGTTTAGGGCACAAAATACTGAAGCAGATAGAACAATAAATTGATCGATGGAAGACAAACCAACAAAGAAGAAGAATGATGGCATTACGGCGATCAGCAGGATGCTTCAACCATCAATGTCTCCAATAGGTCATTCAGCCAAGCATGTCACACAACCCTAGAACGCTACATCAAGAATCCCTAATTCAACTCCATGAGAAAGCCCTAACACAAATGCACTAAGGGAGAAGATAATTTCCTCCACACAATGTGTGTGCAATGATCTCCAAAACTCTCCTATTTATAATCATCTGTGGGGTCTGTGACACGCCCTTTAAGATATTTAAGTCTATATTATATTCCAGACCGACCTAGCACATAAGTGGAATAAATTCAAAATACATGTTCTGCTCATCCGATCAAGCTGATCTTTGGATCAATCTTACACCTCTCTGAAAGAGGAATCTAATGAAAATATCGAGATCATCATCTGAGCAGAACAACTCAGATTTTGGACCTAGTTTCCCAAATTAGCACTTCCTCTCAACTAGGGAGAACTCCATCCACTTGTACGATCCAAACATTGTGCGTCATCCCGCCGTAACTTGCTTTGCTGGCTTCTTTATTTCAGAAAAAAAATGGGTGAGTCACCAGGACATCATTCCCGACTGACAGATTCAACCCAGAAGTTAGAAACCTCTATAGGACTCACAAAGAGTCTCATACCAACCCAAATTTGGTTTACCTGACCCGAAGTCAGTTGGAGGTTCGAAACCTCACAGGGACTTAAAGGAGTCACACACCAACCGGAGTTTGGTTTCATTGACCCGAAGTGAGCTGGAGGTCCGAAACCTCGCTAAACTTGATCATAGATCAAGTGGTTGGACATGTTCCATCCTAGACATAGAGAGTACGACAATCTCCGATGCATCCATCAATCTTGCTATGGTCTCTATTCACATTTCCCATCTTATTGGCCAAATGAGAGGTACTTCCCATGAGTGCGACACTCCATGGGTAGGATGCATATGGGGCATAGATCAAAGAGAGGTAAACTAACTCAATATAATCACGGTCCGACGGAAGCATACCAACTAGATTCGGAAAGCCTAGCCCTATGGTTGCTTATAGCACCAAGAATTTATCCCAAAAAACACCCTAGAACTCCCAGAGCTCATCGTCCAACAGGACCCTCCAAATAGGGTCATTCCTCAATTCCAAGATTCTCACGCAGTGTACAGGCCATTCAAGAATCATAGCCATATACTGCCACATATCTGTCATACATCTTGTTAGGTGTCATATATTGTCATATCATGGGTTACAGTGATGATATAGCATTATTTATCATAGTCATCAGAAGATATTAATCTTCATGGTTATATATTTTTCCATATGCCTCTGAAGATACCACAGATATAGATTTTTCCATCTGTCATATGGTGAGGTCATACATACTCTGTCATAACCCACATATTTTTTTATGGCCCTAAACACTCTAATAGCTACCTAGAGGATTATGGCTTCACCTCCACAAGATCCTCCTTCCTAATCTGTTCATGATGGAAACTCTCCTGAGTTAAGGATACTGTCACAAGTTTACTGCTAATATGAATTTTGTAAACATAGGTATGACTTTTTATTTCACCGTCATAATGACAGTGACATAGAATCATAGATTACATTCTTACTTCTTTTCTACGGTTTTTTCTACCCACAGCCTTGACTGTCATTTCCATTCTCATTTATCATCACCCACATCACTAGAGATGTAGCAAAACCCATGTTGAGCATGTACAAAAGGTTGACAATTCCCATTTTTGTACTAGAACTTTGGCCTATGGTTAAAAGATGGGTGGAAGAAGGCAGATTCCTTTTTCAGGTAGACAGTTCATCACAAATATATTACATAGGACCGGTAGCTGTAGAAAAGAGGTATAATAGCCCATCTCAATGTCCATTATGCAAAAGTAATATAATTCATCTTTTTCCTTTACAACCATTATCTTTATTTCTATAGTAGAATCTGGAAATATTCTGAAATGCAATTTGAGAATGAAATCATCCTTTGACTTTCTGATAAGATTCCAAAATAATTCTAAAATCTGAAACTAAGCCATATTCAACTCCTTTTTGACTTATTTAAAAGGACTTTTCTTCAAGTTTAGCTTCTGTTGAAGCACCTAAATTTCTTATCGAGGTCGCTGGAAAGCTGCACCCTTTCTTGAACATGACCCTGCAATGATTGCTCGTCAACTTTCCATAGAGAGAAAATTAATGTTGAGTGAATGTGTCTTCAACTATATAATCAACATTGATAATGGAGAGGTCATTAGAAGCCCAAAATGGTTTCTGTAATTTAAACTGTGATGAAGCCTTTACTACACAGATACAGAAGGGATAGTGATGGTTCACCACACCGTTAATTCAAACAATGTAGAGATATTGTAATTCAACACAATGTAAACACCGCATGAACTAATGTTGTCATGCCATTCCTGATCCTCCATAGAATTGGATTATTCACTTACTGTTGGTTTCATACTGTTGTGCCAGAGATCAGACAAACCGATGTTGAGCATTTACTAGGGATGGCAGTCATGAGGTGCATGAAGTGGGAGCCAAAAAAAGATGACACAACCATTTGTCTTGGATTACGTTCACAGGAGGGCACAAAAAACACAAATCATTCTCGCTCTGTTCTTCATGAATAGAAACTATGTTTATCTTAATGAAATCAATATGCCATCACACAGTCATACCTAGTAAGCTCCCGCACCTCCTGCACCATAGTGTGACATAGCGATCGAATATATCCACCAGGTAGAGACTGGAAATTTCCTTGGCATCTAGCTTGTAAGACTGCAGTGCACCAAATGTAGATATAGGCACATCGAGAAGTGTCACTGGCTCAAAGTCTATGACCAACTCTACATCTATTCTGATAAGAATGACGAACTTACCAGAGCTATTGCAACAAACAAATATTGGGTTCAGAAGATGCATGTGACCATTGTAAAATTTGCTACAGGAGTTGAAGCTTGGTTGATGGTTATCTCAATGAGGGACTCACCCCGCGCATGCGTGGCCTCGATAGCTGCACTACATGAAGCGTTGTATGAACGCCAACGTAGGTCATCAGTTTTCCATTTCTATTCCACTAGTTGACCTAAAACGGAAGAAATTCCTGTGGCTGCTAAACTGAAATTTGAGGAAGTAGCCATGAATATGGAATTTGACTTTGAGGAAGACGCCATGACTGAGACTCTCTTTAGCTTCAACTTACTATAAATTAATCCCATTGTATTTTAAATTATTTTGGTGAGGACCTCCGGTGGGCAGTGCTGCATACCATAACCTTCTCCGCGATAGATGACCCCCACCTTTATTTTATACATATCTAGTCGTTAGCCTTCCTGTTGCTTGTTGCGGCTAAAAAAAACGTGTTGAAAAGTGACTAATAGCCCTGGTTAGGTCACATGTTGTTCCTTTCGGTACACCAGCCTCTCTGGGTTGCGGTCCACATACACTGCTCTTATGTTGTGTCATATTCATCACTTTAACACTTTTAAAATTGCATGCTTAAATTTTCACGATGTCACTTGTTGTGGTATGGCCTGCAGCCTACCACATTTTTATTTTTATTTTTATTTTGAGGCTAATGACACCCTTAATCGCCCTTAGAATAACCCATATCTCGCTACCCTAGATAAGCTGGGCGTTGTCTTCTCCTAGCTATGATACCATGTTAATTTCTAAACATGTTCTATGTCATTTCAGATTAGGGCACAAAATACTAAAGCAGATAGAACAAATAAATTGATCGATGGAAGACAAGCCAAAAAAGAAGAAGAATGATGGTGTTACAATGATCAGCAGGATGCGTCAACCAGAAAAGTCTCCAATAGGTCATTTAACCAAGCTTGTCACACAGCCCTAGAACGCTACATCAAGAAGCTCTAATTCAGCTCCATGAGAAAGCCCTAACACATAAGCACCAATAAGAGAGAAGATAATTTCCTCCACACAATTTGTGTGAAATGATCTCCAAAAATCTCTTATTTATAATCATATGTGGGGGTGTGTGACACGTCCTTTAAGACATTTAAGTCTATATTATATTCCAAGCTGACCTAGCACATAAGTGGAATAAATTCAAAATACGTTTTCTGCTCATTCGATCGAGATGATATTTCGATCAATAGTACACCTCTCCGAAAGAGGAATCCAATAAAAATATTGGGATCATCATCTGAGCAACACAACTCGGAGTTTGGACCTAGTTGCCCAAAATTAACATGGATAGATAGATCTTGCCAAATTTTATTCTTGTGAACATAATAGGGCCATGATTGAAGCATTTTATAAAGCTACTTTGAAGTGCTTGAAGACTTGTTTGAACTTGAATACATCTTGTTGGGAGAATTGTTGAAGATCTTATTGAAGGCTTGTTGAGTTACTAGTAGAATTTTGAAATATACTAAAGCCGTTGAAGATACATTTGGAGTAATACCATTGATGTAATTATAAAGTAACTTCTGATACATGAAAAGGGGATTTTTTACTAGTGAATGGTAAGGAAGAACTGGAGACACTTTTACAAAGATAGATTAAAAATGATGCGATGAGGACATATTGAAGCTAAAATTAAATAAAAATTGAAAACTTCTACCCTTAAATAGGATAGATGGCATCTCACCTTGAGCTTGGACATTGAGGATTTATTTTTTTGAAAGCCCACATTGATCAAGTTGATCAAGAAAAATGGTTCAAGCTGCAAGTTAAATAGCTTAGAATTGTACTAGAAATTGCAGATCTGTATAATCTATTGACCTGTCAAAAATATTGTATTAAGGCCTCCTAAGACCTATATTTTGGACCTGTGAAATAAGCAAAGTTTCCTGTAATTTTCAGATCTTTGGACAATATAGTTTGGTCTTGTAAATACTGTGATTTCAGACTTGAATATTGGAATAATTTGTGGACAATGGAGGATATCCATTCAAACCTATGCCACCATCTCATCCTTGGACTGGTGGAATTAGGTTATAAGTTCTTGAAATATTTTGAGAATAATTTATTAGGAATTGGATGGAAATTTGTTGCTTTGCGGAGCGTACCTAAAGAGTTATTAGATAAAAATCTAAGAGAACCTTGTAAAAGTGCTGCATTGAAGAACAATTGTAGGTAGTTCGAAGTGTTTTAAAAAAATCATGATTGGGAATATTTTTCTATGATGTTTGGAAACTTTATTAGGCATGTATGTATTCGCATCTTGCCGTTGTTTATTCTTGTGAACAAAATAGAGCCATCATTGAAGCATTTTATAAAGCTACTTTGAAGTGCTTGAATACTTGTTTGAACATGAATACGTCTTGTTGGGAGAATTGTTGAAGATCTTATCAAGACTTGTTGAGTTACTAGTATACTTTTGAAATATACTAAATCGTTGAAGATACATTTGGAGTACCATTGATGTAATTATAAAGCAACTTTTGAGAAATGTGAAGAAGGATTTTTTACTAGTGAATGATAAGGTAGAACTCGGAGACCCTTTACAAAACTAGATTAAAAACGATGCATGAGGACATATTGAAGCTAAAATTAAATAAAATAGAAATTTTTATCCTTAAACAAGATAGATGGCATCTCACCTTGAGCTTGGACATTGAAGATTTATTTTTTTGAAAGCCCACATTGGAGGTATGGTAGGGGGACATCGACCAACAATGTACCTCATGGAGTAGTGTGAGGTTCACCAATAGAGATAGGTTTATTATGCCGTTTGCCGTATCAATAGCCGTATAGTACGTACGATGGTGGAGGGCACGATGAGTTAGGTTACACATAGGGTTCAATAAGCTTCAGAAATTAAGTAAAAGTGATGCATGAAAAAAAAATCGTAGAACCAACAGCATTAAAAGAAAAAAAAAAATCGTAAAACCAACAGCATCAATAATAAAAATCCAAGAACCAACAACATCGTACAACAAAGGAAAATTCACTGCCGCCGATCATTACCCCAAAAAATTCGTATGAATCAACAACATCTTAGAACAAATAGAGGAAATACAAATGTAGGAAATAGAAAAATATAATCTCATAAATCCAACTAACCTGATCTTGCAAACTTCAATTGTGAATTTGTCACGTCGCCCCGCCTCTTCCTCTTTCAAAAGCCTCCAAGTTCTTTCGATGCGTTTTTATCCCCTGGAAATTTTTCCTTGTACCCCTAAAATATTTAACCACATTATCTATTTCTCAAGAAATATATCAAAACCCTCCCGCTCGTTGGAACACCTAATCCTCTATGGGTAGGTGTGGAATACGAAAGTCACAATGGAGTCCAAGTGACCTTGGAATGAGAAACCAAGAGTCACACCATTGTACTATAAATGTACATCTTTGTATAATGGAAAACAAGAAAGCCTCACGCTTATCCTTCATTGTGTTGAGTCTCTTGTGTGTGTGTTGGCCTTCTCATACACCATGTGTGTGCTTCAACATGGTGTTTAACACCGCCAACCGCAAAAATTTGGCGCCAAAGAACCACAGAATATCCAGCTTTCATCCAAGCCATCTAAACTTCTAAAACCATCGCAAAATTGAGCATCAAAGACCCAGGACATCCTCTTTCTTGAACCAACAGTAAGAAAAACAAGTTTTCCATCAAGTCTACCCCTTTTAGACCAAAGAAAATTTACTTTCATACCGATACACATACAAGGGTTTGATATTTTTTTAATTAAATCGACCCATGCGACTTTGATAGACTTAGTTTGATATATTTTTAATTAAATTTTAATTAAATCGACCCATGCACTCCCTCTAGACTACCACTTGACTTTGATAGACTTCGATATTGCCATGCGCTCAAACATTTTATAAATCTAATTAAAAATATTAATATTAATATTTATTATTTTAATTATTAATTAAATATAAAACCACAATATATTTACAAGTTAATTTCATATAATATAATTAAAATTAATAAAATATAAATATTGATAATTATTTTTTTTTTAATAAATTCAATAAAATATAAATATTGATATTTACTATTTTAATAAATTAATTAAGGTTTATATCTAAATTATTCCATACACTCTCCAATGGGAGTTAGGCTTGAGCAACACGTGGAAGATGCCTCGCACGAGTAAATATAAGTGGAGTGAGGATGAGGGAGTGTCATGCCTTCGAGTTATAAGCGTTATGATTGAGTGGCGAGGGCGTGCCTTGCCCCTATGGGCGCCCAACTCGGGTATGTGTGACGACAATGTGCAATGGCGTGCCATATTGGAAAACGCCCACCTTAGGCGGTAGTGTAGCTGCTGGCATAATCATGCGTTCGCGTACGCGACGAGTGGCAATGTCGATGGGTGTGTGCCTCACAGCGTGCGAACGAGTCAAAGGTGTCGAGGAAAAGTCGTCTTGGTGAGCGCGTTCGCTGGATACAGAGGCAAAGGTAGCGTTGGGCGAGTTGGGCACGAGAGGGCACCAAGAGCCGATCAACCGACCCAAGTGACCGACCGATAGAGAAAGTCTGAAGCAAGGAGAGCGTAAGCATTGGAAGTTTATAAGTGGAGCTACGAAGACATAATTATGGTTGGGTCGATGTATTATCACTATTTGGAGGGGTCGACACTTCATAATTGTGTGCAAAAAGTTGACGTGATGGTGGGTAGGTCGAGTCATGCAGTAGCCTCACTCCGGGGTTGTCCGGTCCGCACGCACACACACACACACACACACACACACATGTGTGTGTGTTGTGGTGGGAGTTCATAAAATCATTCATTCAATGTTCAACCAAGTTCAAAGCCTAGCTACACCGAGTTGTAGTGAAGGATTAAAGAGAAGGGTTGAGGGAGCATTGAAGGAAAACAAACAAGACTCAGGCATAAAGGTTCGAGAAAAGTCAGGTCGCAGCCGTGCGTGTTCATCTAACCACATTTCCACACCGCGGGAAGAAACTATGTGCAAGGGAACAAAGCGCGGGGCGAGTCGGTGATTTTGCGGTGGCGCGTTCACAACATTCGAATCGAGCTCGTGTTTTCCAAGGTGCATTTCTAAACAAGCAAGAGCCCTATGATTCGTGACGTGTCTTAAAAGGCATTCAGAAGTGTGGAGGAGGTCGTGGAGTGGGTAGAGTTGTGCAAAATAGTGACCTAGTTGACCCGAGTTGCACGACAATGGGTCAACTTGGGCAAACACGTGCAAATAGTGACCTTTGGTGACTTGGGTTGCACACATTTTGGTAGGACTTCAAAAAATTGTATTTTGAAGGTAAATTGGGGTTTCCATTGGACTTTGCTAATAAGTGAGAGGTGTTGTCCGCGGTGGCCTCTCGGGGGAGGAAGTGTAAACGTCGGCAGAGGGTTTACATGATAGGGAGTGGCTAATTGTGTGTACTCGCTTGTTGTGCACATTTGATGGTGTGGTGTGTTCAACCGGTCCCTCGTCAAGCCATTTTTCTTAGCAATTGACTACGTTTCAGTCGAGGATAAGAAGTTGAAGGGAATTAGTGAGCTCACCCGTTTCCTTTTTCTTGGTTTTCGGTGAGCCAATTTTTTTTGTGCTAAGAGAGGAAGCTAGAATCTCCGTCTAGGAAACCTTGAGGGTGGTGGTGGAAAACTATAGTTTCTTTTTCAAATTTTGCCCTTCTGCCGTGGGTGCGACGCGTGTTTGGTGGATTGGTGTGTGGTCTTGGCGCGAGAATTTGGAGGTTGGTCTCTACCCTCGCGGAAGTTACCCTCGTACATTAGCTACGTTGTCATCGTTTATTGTTCAATTTCCTTCGTGTTGGTTTAATGGTGGGTGATCGTATTTGGTTTTCTCGGTGGTGGCGTATTTATCCGGGTAATGGGAGTTGATTTATGCTTCTTGCGTGGTGGGAAACGACATTAATTTGGCTCCTTTCCGGTGATGGTTGTTTTCCGGTGGGGGTTATGGTCTCTAGAATATGCACACGACAGGCTCCTCGACCTTGGTGAATTATGAAGCCCCCAAAAGTGTGGGTGCTCTCCCCTCCCTTGTCGTCCGTGGCCCTACGGGGTTGCGGACTTGAAATAATCATGGCAAATTCCGGTGATGTTGAGGTGACAAGACCGTGGGGCATGCATGACTCGCTAGTGGGGGTGCGCGTGGGGGCCATAAAGGAGGTAAGCGTGGGGCTAGTAGGGTTGGGGGTTCGAGGGCTCAAAAGAAAATTCGTTGGGGTGGGTCAGAGCCCGTGGTGGCAAGGGGAATCATGGGTATGATCGCTCCGAGGTAAATGAGGGGTAGGGTATCCAACATTAATGTTTCTTGGAAAATATCATCCAAGATTTCTATCAACAACCTAATGGAAAGTATGGACAAAACCGAGAGAATTTTAACATCGTTGATGGATTCGTAGAATTTTGTAGTGAAATGTAACACTTCAATATCAAACCGCAATTTTCCATTTATGGTGTGGCACAATTAAAAATTAATGACATAAATGACTAATTCATATACTTGTTGTACTTGTCATATTTTTATTCTTGGACTATAATAGTCATTTACTAACCATTATTAATTTTTTCACTTATTATCTAGTTATTTATTTTAATCATAGACTAAATTAGTCATTTAAGTTAGTCGCTTTTAGTTTAGTCATTTATTATCTAGTCATATATTTTATCCCCGGACTAAATTAGTCATTTAAGTTAGTCGATTTTAGTTTAGTCACTTATTGTCTAGTCATATATTTTATTCCTAAACTAAATTAGTCATTTAAGTTAGTCATTTTTAGTTCGGCCACTTAAAATTGCTCAAATTTAGTAGTAATTCACTTGAAATAATAGCAAGGGCTAACTTTTTTAGTCACCTAGTCATTAATTTCATCATTTTTTACTAGCGTTACTTCACAATTTGAACTTGATTTCTCTTTGATTTCAGCTTGGTTTCAAGTGCAATGGGATCTGTGGTATCTTGATAGTGGTGCTTACTTCCGTATGACGAGAGATAAGGAGCTTTTCAAAGAATTGGAGGAGAACGATCTCCAGATGCATATAGAGATGGGCGACGATGGATGATACAAAGGCGAATCGACATTGGTACCATTATATTTGAGAGGGAGTCGTGTAAAACCATTTATGTTGAAATATGTTATGCATGTTCCGTGTCCCAAGAAAACTTGGTCTCGCCATATGTTGGAGGGCAAAGGCTTATGATTGTCAGCCGATGGAAAATCATTCAAGCGACACAAAAAAATTTGTTAAACCAAGAGGATAGGGATTTTAATTCAAGAATCTCACAAGATGGAAGTAGATGGTTGCCATTTCGCAATGGTGGACAAAGAAGAAGAAGTGGTGAGCTCGGGATGAGGGCAAATTATGGCATGCGATTGGGCCATCTTCACCATGGCGCCCGAAGATTTTGGCAACAGATTTCTACCGGACTTCCCAAGGGTACACTCGAAATGGGCTAGATCGCAGCAAGGGAATACGAAAAGTTTTTGAATACCACCTTTCATGAAAAGGAGAACCATGCTTTGGTGATCCTAGAGAGAGTTCACACAACGTGTGTGGGCCATTCTTGGTTTCTTCACTAGCAAAACACAAGTATTATGTTATTTTTTTTGATGAATATTATCGTATAAGCCGGACCTTCTTCATGTAGAAGAAGGATCAAACATTCTCAAAGTTCCGTGAGTTTAAAGCATTGGTGGAGAAAGAGCTTCCGGGGAAGCAAGAGAAGGCTTTGTGGAGGATAATGGTGGTGAATATATCTCAAATGAATTCAAAGACTTTGTAGAAAAGAAGGAATTCGAAGAGAACTCTCATATCGCCTCATAACCCACGTAAAAATGGGGTCTCGAGAGGAAGAAATTTAATGATCGTGGTGCCGTATGAGCTATGTTGCATGATCGTGGCCTACCAATGCACTTGTGGGTGGAAGCATGCAACACCGTGGTTTATGTGCAAAACCGTTGTCCTCATAGAGTACTTGGCATGATTAGGCCTCGAAGAAGCTTTTTACCGGTAAGAAACCAGATGTTTCTCACTTTAATATTTTTGGCCTATCCGTTTATGTGCATGTGACCAAGAACGCTAGGACGAAGCCGGAGCCGACTATTGAAGTTGGGATATTTTTGGGTACACAAACACCCCATAATTATCATCTATATTTGCTAAACATTCGAATGACCGTGGTACGATGAGATATACAATTCAATGAGGAGAAAGCCATGAAGTTGTCACTTGAGAGGGAGCTTGTACCCGTACAGTGCAGGGAGGAACCGATTGTTCCCAAATATGAGTCTCTAGATGTGGATCAACCACAGAGGAGGTTCATGGAGGCGCCTCCACGCAGCAAAAAAATCATAAATCGCGAAGGCGACCATAAAAGCCGAGAGGCCGAAGCTTAATGTGGCATAGAATGTAGGAGTCCCTACTTCATAACGCAAACAGAGATAGCATCCCGACCGATTCACCGGATACATGGCTCTCATGAGAAAATGTAGCCAGATCGAGCCATCTTCCTTTCAAGAAGTAGTGTAGGAGCCCACATGGGTAGATGCAATGGTGAGGAGTATGACTCCATTGTCGAAATACGGCTTCGGGGAAATTGCTCCAAGGCCGTTGATAAATCAATGGTAGGTTCAAGATGGATCTACAAGGTAAAGAAAGTCGCCGATGGGAGTGTTGAGAAATACAAGGCCGCATTTGTGGCCCGCCTCGCGCATCGAGGGGATTGATTATGAAGAAACCTTTGCACCTCCGTTGCACCTGCATTCTTCCATAAGGCACTCGCCATCCTTTCTCTCTCAAACAGAGATGGGTTGGCACATTCATCGATGGATGTGAAGACCGTGTTCCTTAATGGGATCATCGAGGAAGAAGTGTACATTGGAGCAACCCGAAGGATTTGAGATCTTCGCAGTGAGTCACATGTGTGCGTACCAAAATGGTGTTGTATGGGATGAATCAAGCACCCCGTGCTTGGTACACTAATCGACAACTATTTCACTAGACTTGGCTTCACCAAGAGTGAGTGCGTATGTAAACCTATACCAAATTGTGGTGGAGGGTAAGCTTTTAATCGTTATTCTTTATGTTGGATGATTTAACATTGATCGGTGATGAGCAATTTCGATACACTCTCATGCAAGGAGGAACTTGCAAAAGGAGTTCAAGATGAAGGATATGGGCCTCCTTCACTATTTCCTTGGATTGGAAATATGGCAAAGAAGAAGGTGAACTGCTTATGTCTCAAGGAAAGTATGAAAGGGATATACTTGGTAAGTTTCCACATGGAGGGTTGGAAACCCATGGATATTCATCTTCCTCGAAACTAGAGGAAATAGGATGCTACATATGGAGAGGTAAGGGATGGTACTTATTGAAAGTTGGTGCCTTCGCTTCATGTATTTAGTTAATACAAGACCAAACATATGCTATGCTATGAACTAGCTTAGTCAAGCGATGGTTAAGCCTACCAAGATCTTTTGGAAGCAAGTGTGCAAGCATGTCTTGAGATATCTTAGGGGCACATCCGAGTATGGCTTATGGTACATATAGATGGATGAGGTGAAGTTGCATGGCTTCACTGGGATTCAGACTGGGAAGGCAGCCTCACGGATAGAAAGAGAACACGAGGGGTTCGGTGATCGCATCTACAACCGTTTTGTACAATAGGAAACAGAGATCGGCCAAGTAATTAAGTTCCGTTGAAGTAGAATACATGACAAATAAAGTCAAGACATGTGAGGCTATCTAGATGAGGAAGATCCTAGTCAACATGGTTCTCATTTAGATCCTACTATGATTCATCATGATAATCGTAGTTGCATTAAACTCTTGATTAATCCGTGTTTCATGATAGATATACATATAGATATCCAAGATTTATCATATCGGAGATTGTGTGCAACAGAAGATCATGTTGTTTGGCATAATCCTATGGAAGATCTAGATGCGAGCATTCCGACGAAGGCGCTCACCAGAGCAAATTCAATACCATAGAGACAATGTGGTCGAGGTGAAGGATAATCCCTTTCTTGTTGAGAGGGAGTGTTGAGATTCAAAAATAAGGATGATCCTAGGGAAAATTAAGCACCTACACTAGGTGGGGCCCATAAAGCATTTTTAGGTGATATGTCTATTTTTTAGAATTTGGATCAAAGTCTATTTTTAGCAATAATCTATTTATAGATGGTTGAGAAAATTATATGGATGGATGGGTGTCTATTTTTGGAATGCATGTGCGAAGTTGTTTCATGGAATGCATGTATAAAAATAGAATGCATGTCGATTATGTTATCTCTTAACAATAATTATACAATAAATAATAATCGATTCTCTTGAAGAACTTGATTTCAGCTTAACTAATGTGGCAAACCAGCTTAACCTAAGGAATTTCGAGTTCAAATGTTGGTTGGTGGGACATGCTAGTGGACTTTCATTGTAACCGAGTGATACAAAGTTGTAACAAGAGTTGGATGTGTACTTATGTGAGTTGTAAAATAGTTTAACTCGCTAAGTGAGTTAAACCCGCTTGTGCTAGTTGTAACTAAAGACACACTAGTTAGATATCAATGAATTAAATATTAAATTAATTCACATGGAGTGATCTCACATGCAACCGATGATTTACAACTATTAACTACATGCATGTCAACCAAAGGAGACCTAGTTGAGAGATAGGTGAAAGGGAAAGTTTGAATATCACTTGTGACTATAGTGGGTGCACAAGTGCAACCAAACACACATTGGAGATGCCAATGAGAATTGCGTAGTCAAGTCAAGGAAATATCGAATTCATTCAAAGATCAGATCAAGGATTGCACAAGGAGGAAGGCCGTCAGAGGTAGTAAAAGGTGCATGTTTTTGCCAATTTTTGTATGACAATGTGAGATGATTGTAAATTGTACTGAGACCTATTGGCAGAGTTTTGTATGATATTGTTTCATGATCCATGATATATACATAATATATGATAGTGGGGTTTTTAGCTTTATGCTTTCCGTAAAACATCCGTGTTATGTGTTACCGATCTTTCTTCATGTGTTTGAAATTGGCGACTAAAATTTCCGCAAAGATTTTAGTAGAAGGATTATGTATTTAACAAAGATTATATAATTGTTAGATCATGAGAACTAAAGAATACATGATTGTATTAAAATTTCTACACTTCCGTTGGGTGGGTATAAAATCGGTTATGAATGTCATGGTGGCTTTTCCGTGGGGGTGTGATACTCCTCGACCAAGGGTGACTAGGGACCGCCATGGGAGAAAAAATGAATGTGGGGTGGGGATGTAGTGCACCATTTGTGGTCTTTGTACATCGACCCAAAGAATAAAATAATAGGTTTGGTTTGTACAAAACACAAAAGAAGGTGCCCCAAAAATGAAAGTGTTCGTCACCGATGATGTGAGTGAAACCGTTTTTTGCCGAGGGTGGGGGCCCCATTGGTTGGTCTCATGTGGAAAGGATGAAGCGGATGGAAAATGTCACAGATGGGATGTACCGATGGAGGTACGGGGAGAAATTGCGAGTACCGTAGTGCACTTTTGATCTCGCTTGCACAACTTGGTCGCTCCGCAGTTGGGGTTTTATTTCTAAATGGTAAAATTGACTCGATGCATGGTGAGTGAATGTGCATGAAGTGCTTCCCGGATAGTTACGTGGTATGGCCATGGCATCACTTTCGTCGTGATATATGGTATACTTTTGGGTGACGAGTTGCGGAAGGGAGGTTCTATCAACAAATGAAGATGCTTATCATGTGCAAGGTGAGGTGATGATAAGCATGGTCGTATGTGTGGAACCTATGGATGATTTTTGATGGAGAAATGATGTCGTGATATGCGCAGCTTTTCTTCGGGACTCCTCACTATCATGCTAGGGTAGAATGATACATGATCTAGAACTTTCAAAGGATGGAGTCATGGATGTTTTGCACACTACCCGTAAAAAAATACCCCAAGTGAAAGCATCTTCTTTATTAAAATACTTATTTTAAAGAAATGTTCTTTAAAAAAGAAGATGAGAGAGGGCACACTGCCGGCTGCATTAAAAATTATTTTCGTGATGCAAAATGTGTGGCACCGCCCTTGGAAGTTACAGAGTGATAATTACAATGTCGCTTTTCTTTGGCCCGTGATTAGTCTTCCGAGATTCCGCTATGGTCCTCCAAAGTTTCCCCGAAAAGGGCGATATATGCAAAATATGGATCTATTCAACATTTGTGTCTCGTTGAGTATTGAGAGGTCGCAGGCTTCCCGCAGCAAAATTTTTCTTCCAATGCGTCAGCCCGAGCACCTCGAGATTAATGATTTTTTAGCCAGGTAAACTCCATGACGTCTCGCATTTTAATTTTTTGGTATATTATGATAGGGTCCGTGTCAGATATTGGTTTGTATGGATCCCGAGCCAAGTTTTCCCCCGAGTGCTATGCGATTAGAACCTGGCACGCATTTTGCATGAAAAAGGAAGGTTTTGCGGTTCGTGAGAGGAACATGCACGCCCTCCTCATGCTTGTTTGAGGGACAGTACTGAGAGTCGCAGGCAATTTTTTTTGGAATTTTTTCCTATTTTTTGGTGTTTTTATGTTGCTAATGTGCTCCTTTTTCGATGGCAGGATGTTGTAAAGAGAGTGAGACCGGCTCGAGCTCGAACTAATTTAGCTACCGATGGTTAGCATGCCAACAAGCTGGGGTGATGGGGT
Organism: Pinus albicaulis; assembly: GCA_034641835.2. Taxonomy (NCBI): domain Eukaryota; kingdom Viridiplantae; phylum Streptophyta; class Pinopsida; order Pinales; family Pinaceae; genus Pinus; species Pinus albicaulis. The sequence continues at coordinate 608,646,141 of CM076576.1, forward strand.
CTCCCGAAATCTCGAGAATGACTTTATTCGACCGTCAGGATCAACTCTATGTGCTACCCCGATCTAGTGTTGGAACAAGCGACGCAAGGTGATGGTGCTGCCGTGGATGCAACCTCACTATTTGTCCCGAGACACTGCATATCTACTTTGTGACCTGGCTGGGCCGCCTTAGGGTGAGGCACTCGCACCGTTTCTCCGGGAGGGTGATCTTGATAGGTTCCGAGCACGTCATCACAAGGGGTGCCCCTCATGAGGGTTGCATCGTTGGCTGCTACGTTGACTCATTTGGCCGAGTAGTGTGCTTTGGCAACATTGTGCGATTGGTAGGGTCGTCCGTCACATCGAGCATTGGGCTCGCAAGTTGGTGTTTTTCACCTGGCCGAGGGCCGGCACTTTTTCGACTTTGCCCATTTTTGTTATGATGTGATGTTGGCACAATTTACAAGGTCCAGATGGATTGAAGTTGTTTACCTATGCTAAGATTTTTATGCATCATTATATACGAGCGTGTGGTGCCGCCGAGACCGTGGTGGCAAAGGCTCGTTGGGGGCCGCGGGAGCCTCGCATGAGGAGGTGGGCTCCAGTTTATGCCTCAAGGAGGTGGGGGTAGGGTGGGGATTACCGGAATGCCACCACAGAGGCTTGGTTTCAGGCCAACCCTCGTATGTTCCCTCGCCATTCCCTTATGCGGATGGACTTCCGGGGAGATCCGTGACATGGGTCTTTCCCGCTCGGGTATGCTTGGGGCCACAGGGATGTCTTTTGTGTTTTATACATTTATTTGGGTATTTATGTTTATATGTGTATTATGATGACACCGACATGTTTTAGTTACGCTTGCGTATGTCGGGCAAGGTTGTCTTTCGGCTCGATTGGTTGGGCACCAAATTAGATTTGATGACCGTAAGGAGCTCGGGGGTAAGGAGGAGCTCTTTCCTCACCCTCTAGGTGGAGCACCGGGTGGTGAGGTTGTCCCTTCAGGAGGGTAGTAGCTCGCCGTCGCGAAGACCGCCGAGCGAGCTCGTGCCGAGGGTGCGCAGGCTCGTGTTGCCGAGCCGACCGAGCGAGTGGCGCTCTAGAGGATGCCTAGGATCGAGTGGACCACTCGACCCATGGGATGTCGACTCGAGGCTTTTTGGATGACCTCGAGGATTAATGGATGGAGACCTTGATGGCCCGGGAGAGGGGTTATCGCCCCGCTTACGTTATGTGGCTGCCTTCCGTATCGATGGCGACCCGTAGTGGCACGGGGAGCGTGGCGGGTCCGTGTGCCCCACCCGGGGGAGCACCGGCCTCGTAGTATTTTTTGGTATTACCTGGGGAAGCACCCATTATGAGGATTATTCCCTATTTTTGATGACCTTTATATGTGTATCTTTTGGGCTGACCGATGGGTCAAAGACACTATTTTTTGTAGTCGTACACATACGTTTTGATATATATATGAGAGATATTTTTTTCATGGCTCTACATGGTGTGCTCCTTGTATATTTCTATTTATGGATTATGTTATGTGGCCGACAAATATCTATGTTTTCTATGTTTTTTTTTTATTTTTATGTATGATGGTTTATCGTAGATGCATTCCATTTATAATCTTGTTAGATATGTGATCAACCGTTTGGTTTTGACATCTTGGTACATGTGTGAATCTAATGTAGTCAAATTGTCCGTTTAATCTTTTGCACGCAAAATTTTTTGTAAATAGATGTGGAACTCTTGTCTCAAATGTTTGGTTTAACTCCGTGACACTAATAACCGGAATTGAGGTGGACATGCATATGGCATATGCCCCGATGGAGGGTGTCACACATAAGTCCGATAACAACGCCATATTCTCGCCCGATTGTTTGTCGTCGAACCGATGCATACACCATTGGTGTAGAGTGGTGATCGATCAAGGTGATAGATTACTCAGTGGTCGTCGCTAAAATTTGAGACCATCTTGATGCTCCATCAAAAAATCCAAAGTTAGGTCGGTTGGTAATCCATTGTGAAACTCGAGCACATTTTGTAACAAGTATTTTGGTCAAAAGTTTAAAGTGGTTAGGTTTGTGTATGTCGACTTAGGTAGGGCCTTCTTGGCCCTTATGGGTAGAACTTCTTGAGGTAAAGGCCATTGATGGGGTTGTTGTAGGCATGTCCCGTATGGTTCCATCGATGTATGCCCTCTTAAGGAGGCAATGTTTTATGATGTAGGGTCCTTTCCATAGGTTTCAAACTTTCGCCCTAGGGCTTCTTTTGCGACATCGTAGTAGAGGACTAGCTCTCCTGCGGAATGAGTGAGGGTTACGTGGAAGTCAAAAGATGATTTTACCGTTTCTTGTGGGCCTCCTTGTGTTGGAAAAGAATCGTTGGAGGATTTCTTTAATGAGCTCTAAGCCAGGCGCCGTACGCCGGTCTAGAGGTCGGGGTATCATCGAGGAGTTCGATGGTGGCATGCAAATTCGGGATCTCACCGAAATCGATGCAAAAGCGTAGGGTACCTTGGTTTTTAACAAGAGGAACATGTTTGAAACCCCGTGACATGGGGGGGGAGGGCATCAATCCTAGTTCGGGTATATGATGATACAAATCGTATATGGTGTATCGTGTCATTGTGCTCGCGTGGGAGAATCTTTCGTGATGGGAGTTTGTAGCCAAGTGCAAGGTTGGGTCACTTGTTAGGATGGTCAATTTCCGATTGGTGGAAATTGTGCCCGGTGTAGAGGTGCCTCGAATGTTTCCATTAGAGGGCATGCCTCTCGTTCATGGTTATGTCTAGTATAAATGGTGCATGGTACCGTTCCAACTCGAGTAGATTGTGTGGGAATAAACACTACTCTTCATCCTAGATGTGGACGCTTGGAAAGGATCCTCGTTGCGTAAGATGAGGTCTTCTACTTCCATTTCCATGTCATTGGCTTGGGTGTGTCTAGATATTTTGGGGAGTGTAGACTTAATGCTTCTCTTTCTCGCTCTTAGATTGGGGAGACGCTCACATTTAATTGTATGATGAAAGTGTGAACAACTGAAATAAGTATGCGTGATTTTCTCTTGGTTAAAGAGAAGCTCCCGTGGGATAGGACGAGATTGCACAAAAAACTCGCTTGCTAGGTGCTTTAGTTCTTCGCACCGATTGATCCGGTGGCCAACCCAAACTCACATAGTCCACTTGCTATCCCAGGCTGGACCCAGGTCATGTTTACAGCAATCGTCCCGCTTTCTCCCATCACGCCGATGTAGGTGTGGGGTTTCGGTCTCGGGGGTGATATAATTTCTATACCGTTTGAGGAGATCATCTTGATTCTTCTCTAATTTATGTATCATATCAATTAGAGGAAAAAATTGCGTAATAGAAGTACAACGCCGTTCATGGTGATTTCCCGAGATATTAGGAAAATAGCCTAGATATGGGGTGCCCATCGAGCTTAGTTGGTGGCGTGATCGGGTACTAGCGTTGTAGTGCTTCTAAGTCGTGGAAGGTGACAACCACATGATTGGGAGTTTTACATACCACATGTTGGTCTTCTCCCGAAGAGAGCGGTTAGGGGGTAAGTAAGGGTTCCTTGACTGTCACTTTTCGTCGGGAGCAGGGAAGAGGATGGATCTATTCGTCGCATCTTCTTGGTTGTTGGAGTTGTTCATAGATTCCAGTCTAAGCCATCTTCTTGGAGAGGCGAACTATGGTCGATCGATACAAGCCAACGCTATACGGAATCTTGGGATGTAGTGACAATGGCGATTGGGAGATTTTTGACCAAGATAACCGACATGAATATTGATATTCATGCCGGCTCAATATACTACATGAATCGGATACCATCATCGAACATTTCCAGAGCTAGGCAATCGATGATGAAATGACTACGCTCATTACAAGAGCACACAACACTCGATGGGAGGAGGGAGGTATGGCCGGGAGTCTTTCAAAGATCGTCGTCTCTCGTAGGTACAAGATGGTGCAAGGTTCATCTTTAGATGATCGGGGTGGAGGGATCCTTGATAGGATCGTTAGATGGCATGTAAGGCATCCCTATATCACGATTTCCGGGAAATGATGGATATAGTGCCCATAATTGTCGCGTATAGCACATATGTGATTGGTATGCAATGATTTGCCTTGAATTTTGGTGGCAGGTCCCTTTTTTACGGAACGTGGTGTCGCAATGTTTTCCTTGGGGAGCTGTTACCGGGCCGACCTGGCCTGCCCATGCATGTGGGTAGGGTGTCCTACTACGCGCATATGACGTAGCCGATTCCCTTTGCATGGTGTGAGTCTCCACCTTCTTTTCCTCTTCTCTCGCTTTAGTCATAATCATCGCCTTGCAATGGGAATTTCCTTTGTAGGGATGTTTTCGATAATTTCTTTGAATAGTGGGGCCTCCTGACCGAGGGGCACTAACCCCGTAGCGGTGATGTGTGTGGCTCTCATCCCAAAGAGGGGGAACGAGGTACCAACCGGTATTGCAAAAGACATACTGGAATACCCACGTGGCCAAGACCTATTGGGATATGAAACTAGTTGGGGTAGAGGAAAGGGGTTTGGGAGGTGGCGTAGGCTAGGGAGGCTGCCGTGGCTGAGAATCGTGTCATTACTTTCATGTCCATGTCCCGAGTAGCTTCGATGCTTGATGTGGACATCATGCAAAATCGGGGTCTCGTGACAGCGTATGATGGATTTGGGATAACAGGGGACTCTAGAATGACCCTAGGATGGACGATGATTTGAACCAGATGGGGCCATATTCTTGGTACCGTGTAAATGCGTCAAGAGATGGGTTCAGTTATTGGGGTAGAATGACACTTATTTTTTTAGGGGCCACTTTTATCTATGCGTCAATTGGTCGACAAAAAGAACGATGAGGTCCTCATGGGGGAAAATCATAGTTTGAAAATATGGAGGAGGCGATGGCCGACATGGCGCACATATAACTCCAACCAAGGAGTATATTGTAGTCCAATTGGGCATCCAAGACTTCAATGTCTATAAGGACCGCTTTTCGGGCTAAGAAGATTGGGATGTTTTGGTAGAGACCAACGAGGGCTAAAGGGCCACCATCGTATGCTCTAAGGCATGTTCGATGGCTTTAGTTCAGAGACCCTAACTTTGCCAAAATTTCTTTGATATGATGCATGTGGATGCACCCTCGTACAATGATACATCGGAATGATAATTTTTTGGATAAAAATGGTATGAAAGGCGACCATTGAAGGAAGCCAGGGGTGGATTTATCTAGTCAAAAGCCATTAGGTGCGAATTCCAGTAGGTGGCCGATGGGACCTAATGCGTAAAGTAAGGCTTCTACTACTTCTTTTGGGCATGATTGTAATACCTCCAAAGTCGATACATAGCTACGAATATTGGGCTAGATCATCTACAATGCTATAGTTATGGGCTTCTTGAAGAGCTTCTGCTTCCTAGTTGGCCCCTTAGCCATCTTTGGAAAGGATTCATAGGCAGCATCTTTGATATGGTCAAAGGTGTTGTCGTGCACTAAGATTTTCAGCCTCACGTGTTGGTGCTCCATTTGGGGTATTGTAATTTTGGTTCCATGTCCGAAAAACATTTCCTCACTAGTCATGTAGATTTCGTGGCTATTTTTTCGGAATCACGAGAGTTTTTTGCCGCATGATAATCGTCCTCGATGGGGGAAGGGATCCCGCATGACTCCCGTCCGCCGGGAGGATCCCCCTATCCACGATACTCCGTAGTTTCTTTAGCTCAAAGGGAGGTCGAGAAAGTGGTGAGTGTAATGGACGTACTTCGACCACAAATCGAACAAGAGTGGTTTGTACGAAGAATTGGCCTTTTGTCTCCGCTCGGGAGTTTCTTGGCCTCGGTTTTGATTTCGGTTGGAGTTGCATCCAGCCGAGATCGCCGAGGGAATTTTAATTATTGCCCCCTCGTCCAGGATTTACTTTAGGCTTGTTTTTTCCTTTTTTTCGTAACCGCGCTTAAGGATAATTTGGGTTCTCTTGGTTATATGGTTGGCACAAACATTGGTTTTGGGAGGGTTGCACGAAGGTCACCCGTTTATTATTTTGCATCGGGCAGTTTGAAGCCGGGGATGGAGCGTATTGCGATCCCCGGCTTGTAAATGGATGTTGAGGGGAGTTTTTCTCGTCGAATGTATATCTCGCGTACGGGGTCCCCTAAGCTAGAGGATAGGTCCTCCATGCCGATGGTGATACGATGACACCCTACCGGTCAAATTTTGCGAGGCATGTGATGAATTTGGTATTCGGGTTGTGGTATGTCCTGGTAGGATCATACATGTAACCGAGGTGTTGAACGGGGCCGTTTCTAGGTGATTTTTGGTCAATAAACCAATTAAACCATCTCGTAGTTCGACGCGCTTGCTAATCCTTTGTAATTTTGCAGCTCTCGACAGATATTGTAAATATACCCCGACTACATATAGATCATATTGAGATGTTGGGCCTTACCGATGGCGTCCTCTTCGGATATGGGCTTTTATTGGCGCCTACATCCTTCGAAATATCTCGTCGTGGATATTTTTTAGGAACAAGCCGTGTTAGCCCCCCTATGAAATTTTTGACAAGCAAATAGGGGGCTAAATCATTTTTGAGTCTTCAAGGATTGCATTCCGAAAACACAAACTTCCTGAAGCCTCCATGTGTCTTTTATCCTTTTCGATAGTTTCCCCTCTCGCTTCATTCCCCTTTTTAAAGCCTCTCTCGCCGATGAAGAAATGCCCAAGGCCCCCTTTTCCCTTTTATTTCATCCCCCTTGTCTTCCCCTTCTATTCCCCTTTTACCCCACAAATCCCCCCAAAAACCCCCTTTAATTTCTTCCCCTACCCCTTTGTTTCCCCTTCTTCCCTCTTTATTTCTCTATCGTTCCCTTCCCGCCCCTAAAATCCATTAAAATGGGCTAAAACCCCCTTTCCGACTTTATTATAAGGCCTCAGCCTCTCTACCAAACTCCCTTTCAAACCACTTCCCACACATGCCCCAACAGCCGGGACCAAGCGCTTAAGTCCTGTGCGCTAATCGCAATCGGGAAGACCGAGCGGGCGCATTTTCTTTGTTATATCAAAATAAATCCCGATGCGATTGTTTTATTAACAATGTCTCGCGATGTACTTTGGTCCGTTGATCGCCAGAAGATCGACGGCCGAGCGCTAATCGCAGCCCCCCCGCCTCAATCAAAATCGCAACATGTCGCGTGTGCCTTCCGATCAATCGCAAGTCCTTCCTCCGTCCCCCGATTGCTCTCCCCACCGCTGATTCGTCCCGCGATCCGATGTACCCCCGCCAATCACTTCATTCCCTTCTCGTTTCCTATTTCTCCCTCCGATGGATCGTGAGCCGTTGATCCGATCCTAAACATCCAACAAGCCACTAATCGCAATGTGCCTCCGATCAATCGCAAGCCTTTTCCTCCGAGCTCGATTGCGATCCTCCGATATCGTCCCGACCGCTGATCCGCCCGCGATCCGACGGTCCAAAGATTAATCGCACCCTCCGCCCGATCGCAATCGCAAGTCCTTCCGTCTCCTCCCGATTCAATCCTAACCGCGGATCCGTCCCACGATCCTACGACTATCGCTAATCGCACCACCCCCAATCGCAATCTAACTTTTGAATATGTGTTGCGATCGACGATCGTTCCGACCTCCGATTGCGATGGTGCGATTAAATCCCCACCGTCCGTTTCCCGTGCAAATCCACTACCAGGTTTAATCGCCTCCGCCTTCGCCGGTCCCACTTCCAAGGCTCCGCTCCCCTTGCTCGTTGGTGGTTTTCTTGTTTTTCGCCCAACGTTACCGTTGGGTTTTTACACCGTTAAGCCGCTTTGTGTTCTTTCCATTGGTTCTCCACTATTCACCACTCATTCCGCCTCCGCAAAGATCTCCTCCACCACCACCGCCTCTCGGTTTTACAACTTCCCCTTTCAATCGCGTGGATTAGCACAGAGAGGTATTTTCGGCATCGCCAGCAAGTCGGCAAAAGAGATTCAAAGGGATTAATGCACATTATTGATATAATTAACGTCTAATCCCGCATTCAAAGGATTCAAGCGCAGCTTTGAAGACTTAAGCACGCAAAGAGTCTTATCTCGTGTTTAAATATCGGCTATAAGTACTCTTCTCCAGAAGGTCACCCGCCTACAAAGAAATCTCCATGCCCTCGAGCCCCGGAACGATTAATTGCCCCGACAGAGCTTCATTAAAGACCGTTGGTCGTCAGCTATGGAGTGTATGGAGAAGTTGCGTATCTTTCACCGCTCATTTATTCAAGGCTAGCGCAGCCCGCACACCCTCGTAAAAGGACTCCAAGGAACATATCCGAGGTCAAAGTCGACCGATTGCAGACTCCCGTACGCATTATAGAGTACACAGCAGTCGGGCAGAAGCCATTAAGCAAGATGGGCGTGAACACTTCCGCCTCATCGTCTTAATGAGTCTCATTTATTTGTTTATCTACCTCTCGTCTTCCTCTTCTCCTATAAGAAATCCCCGAGAACACATTGTAAAGGTTGTTGTTCAGCTTGCCGGCGCTTGTTGTTAGAGGGATTCATTTGTCTCATAGAATACCGTGGGAGGGAGTAGCAGAAAAGTTGTATGTAATAGGGCCGGGAGTAGAAAAGTTGGGACCGTATTAGCCATTGAGCCATATTGTACATGACCGGTTACATCAATTAATCAAAGCACATTTCACAGATCCTGGTCTATTACTATTGGTGATGTTTTTCTTAACTCGTTTATTTCATTTACATGTTGTTTCACGTTCTTCCGTAGGGCATCGAATAATGGCATAGATTCACCCGTGTTAGGTGCCCTATGCCGTTCGCTCTCCTCTACCTTTATGTTTTCTCGCCGTCATGTGTATCTAAGAGTAAATTCGTGAGCGAACTACAGTGCTGGATGTTATTGCTCGCCGGGCCGATGTATGAACTTGGGGGATTGCTTCTTAGATGTTTCTTTGTAATCGTATCTTGTTTTTCCTCGGGAGTTGCTAAAAGCAGCACTGAGTTAAATGACCTCCGGTCCGATCTATAAGCAGCCCCATCGTCTCTTTGAGAGCCGCTTGAGTATGTCCAAGCAGTCTAGAGTTAAATGACCTCTCGACTCCGATCTATAGACAACTGCTGTTCTCCTTCTTCACTTTCCTTTCTTAATGTTCCACCCCACTCTCTAATCTAAAGATCCTTTAGTATTAGATGACATGCCCTTTGAAAGCCTTGGCTAGTGGATGCAAGTAATTCCTCTCATGACTCCATAGCCCAATGGATGGCACTGCCTTGGCCTATCCTCTTTGCCGAAGCCTCCGCCGTTTTTGTTTCCTTTCTCTCATTACTTCCCGCCCATGATCTCCCGACCAACCCAACAACCCTTCAACCAAATCATTTAAAACCCCTCTGCTTCATACCTAGCCTAACACCTCATTTCTTTGTTCTCAAAGATATATCATTCTTTGTTTTTATTGGAGATATCCCTCCGGTCCAGGAGGGCTAGATCCTAGGGCCCCAAAGTGGTTTGATGTTGTCTCATCTTTTGGTATTGCCAAATTTGCCAAAGCATGGGAACCCCAACATAATGGCGACTCCACCGGGGACAAACATCGCTCACTTTGATTTGCAAACCACCGTGGTGGACGTAGGTTGTGAATCATCCACCGGCGACTCCACAATTCCTCCCGAATGATTAAAAAAATACTCCGCCGGTAATCACCGGCCACCGATTATCCGTGGTTTACATAAGACTCCACCGGGAGATCAACATAACATCATCCCTACCAAATGGAAGACTCGAGTTGAGCCCCCTCAAGAGTTTCGTTGTGGAATATCGAAATACCGGCTCAACTCGAAGTAAAGACCCTCTGGTTCTCCGCATTTCACCAAGATTCAATGACCAAACTCGAGCTAAAGAAGGTTGTCCTAGAAGTACTGCGGTGAGATATGAGGCCGAGATTGAACTTTGAACTCACAAGAGAAATCATACGAGTTCGTGAGACCCCCCGTAGCATTCTTGGAAAGTCTCCCGCCCCCTAAAAGAGAAGAAATTCCACTGCTTCTTCGAAATACAAGAAGAAGAAGATCCGGTTTCCCAGAGCTACCCCAAGATGCGTGATAATACAAGAATCGCAGCTGCCCAGACGTAGAAAACCTACCAATCATGGCAGCCAAAAGAAGAAAGCATACATCAAGTGTTCGTTGATCCTGTAAGGCAGTACATGGAGGCCCCGATATGTTCGAACGCTCCAGCGCATTGACCCCAAGACGTGGCCGCATTCATCAGAGTGGTCACTACCGATGGTGACCACGCTTGAAGAACCACAAGGTAGCACTCGTGGTTATCTCCTGGCTGCATCCAAATACCATATCCTTTTTCACTACTACTTGACTAGTCGTATTGGATTTATCATATCACCTAGAACATCGTAGATTTCCAATTAGGAGTAAAGTAGGTGGAAAGCTCAATAAAGCTCACTTATGAGTATGTAGTTAGTTGTTTCATTTTTTGTCTTGTAATGTGGTGAGAATAAACCTCGCTAGACAACCTAATCCTAGCAGTAGTGTTGTAGGTAGAGAAAACATGTGAGACCAACAAATACTAATTCGGTCTCATGGAGTAATAAGGGTAGAAGTAGACTAGGTTTTATTTTTCCTCGTTTGTAAAGATTAATGATGTAGAGGGTTTGCAAGTCCAAATGCACCCATGAAATTTTTTTAGGACTATAGTGTGGGTAGGTAGTTGTTCGGAAGAATTGTATCGCTGATATGTTGTCTTCATAGCTTGTGGCAAACTCGATCAAAGAAAGAGATGGATGGTTCAAGAAGCAGCATCCGGCCTACACCAAGAGATCATCTTCGTTTCTTGGCTCCTTCAAGAAGCCATCCCCATGTGGAGCCACCTCTGGGGCCCCCCCTATGAAATTTTTGACAAGAAAATAGGGGGCTAAATCATTTTGAGTCTTCAAGGATTGCATTTCCTCCCGAAAACACAAGCCTCCTTGAAGCCTCCATGTGTCTTTTATCCTTTGATAGTTTCCCCTCCGCTTTCATTCCCCTTTTAAAGCCTCTCTCACGATGAAGAATGCCCAAGGCCCCATTTTTCCCTTTTATTTCATCCCCCCTTGTCTTCCTCTATTCCCTTTACCCCTCAAATCCCCCCAAAATCCCCTTTAATTTCTTCCCTACCCTTTGTTTTTCCTTATTCCCTCTTTATTTCTCTATCGTTCCCCTTCCCTGCACCCCTAAAATCCATTAAAATGGGCTAAAAACCCCTTTCCGACCTTATTATAAGGCCTAGCCCCTTCGCCAAAATTTCCTTTCAAACCACTTCCCACACATGCCCCGCCGGGACCACGCTAAGTCCTGTGCGCCAATCGCAATCGAAGACCAGAGGGCGCATTTTCTTTGTTATATAAAAAATAAATCTCGATGCGATTGTTTTATTAACAATGGCCCGGCGTACGTACTTGGTCCGTTGGATCGCCAGAAGATCGACGGCCGAGCGCTAATCGCGTACTCTGCCGCTCAATCGCAATCGCAACATGTCGCGTGTGCCTCTCGATCAATCGCAAGTCCTTCCTTCACCCCCGATTGCTCTCCCCACCGTTGATTCGGGGTCCCGCGATCCGAGGCCGCCAATCGCTTCATTCCTTCTCGTTTCCCCGTTTCTCCCTCTCCGATGGACCGTGGAGTCGCTGATCCGATCCCTGCATCCAACGATCGCCTAATCGCAATGGGCCCAGCCCTCCGATCTGATCCTGCGCACGGCCCTTTGTCTACCCTTGATCCCATTTACAGCATAATGCTTTAGGGCTTTCAACCACCCCAAAACCCCTCGCGCTATAATAAATATAATCGAAATATACAAAATGGACTAGTTTCTCAGCCTTTGTAGGAGACCCTATTCCAATAGTCCCCCAACACAATCTTTTGGACTCATCCCCGAGTCACCGTGATGGTGGGGCCTTCCACCGGCACGTAGGGTGTTGATGGCGTGATTAGTGGGGGCGCATTTTCGGCTCGAGCAAGACATTCTACGCAATATCCACAAGCTTCGGGATGTTACCCTTTGCCGCCACCGTGACACTTTCCGTGTATGATTCAAGCCGTTGACTACAAAAATCGCATTCAGACAGCCGGAGGGTTGTGGCCACCACGCACTTCAATCATTCCGCGATGGCGTTTTCGCGTCGCAGTTCCTCAATCTCATCTCGGGAGAGCGTTATCAGTCTTTAAGCGTGCCGTACACCGAGTAGGGGACTAAAGAGGGCAATTTAGCTTCGACCTAATTGAAAGCTTCTTCCTTCGGTGCAAGTCCTAATTGACTTTCAGAGGACCCAAGATGAGGCCGGGATCCCGGTCCAAAGCTACACAACATCTTCGAGTAACCTACCACCCCGAGAAATTCCGGACCTATAATGGTGTTAGTGGCCCCCACATTGGGGGCCAGTCAGCACCGGGGCTCCGTACCTCCTGTGAGGTGTTTCGGTGCCTGGCCGGGCTCCTCGTAAGTCAATGACGGTCGCTCCAACTATGTCTTCACAACCCCATCTCTATCCTCGCCCGCCTTCAATGTTGCAACCAATCCTTCGCCTTTAGCCCGGGTGGCCGGTGGACTCGGGATCTCCTCCTCGTAAACCTTCGTGTCGGGTGGATTACTGTTTCAAGCTCCGTGTCATGGCGACCGTGTAGAGCACGGTTCTCCGCCGCGTGATGGTCCGCTCGGCCGACCCCTAGTTTCGGTGCGCCCCGGGCCGGTCCCGATGGTGAATTTTTGGAATACAATGGTGTAGAGGCCCCCGCAATGCACTGCGGGTCGTTGTTGCTAGGATTCACCGCACCCCCGCGTCTTCGTTTTCAAGTTGGAATGATGGAATTATCACAAGGGAAACGCAGTATAAATAATAAAGATGGCTTTCCTCCGTGGTGAGCACTAGGCGGCGGGTACCAAGGGAGATTGTACCGAGTCACTATGGGCTTGGGCAGGTAAGCCTTAATCCATAGGTGCGAGTTCATCCCCGAGGGTGTCACGGCGTCTTCTCGGTGTTCCTCCAGGCTACCCATTTGTCTTCTAGCTACGCGTACTCGTGTCCACTATTTGTTTGAGGGTCCCCACCTGGCCAAAGTGACCCGTCGCATTGTATTCTACCCGTTGTGCACACTGCTTCTTTCAAAGGCCCCTTGTCGTGCTTACTCGCTCGCTCGTCAGTCCTCCGAGGCTCATCACAGGCGGACCACCGGATTTCACCGTGGTTTTCGCCAAGACGTTCTTCTTCATGGTTGTGTCCGAGCCCTACTTCTTGGTCCTGGCCAGCCTCCGTGTGGGGGTTTTGGCCTATCTTCTAGGGGTAGGAGGCTATAGTTCAACCACCCGCTCGGTCCCCGCAAATGGGTACCACATACTGGAGGGACGTCGAGGTTTTATCCTTGAGACCGCGGATCTATATGTGGCATCGTAACTTGGAATGTTGCAATACTTATGTACCTTTTGTACATTGATGGGACAACCGTGGTTCCGAGTTGATGGTCGCGACCAAGCTATTCCTTCCGGAATAGGACCCAAAAAAACTTGGTTATCTTCCACAAGTAAACAAAGGCCCTCGGTATCCCCCATAGATGGGCGAAGTGTATCTTCGCACATTTCTAGAGTGAACCTGGGGAGGACCGACTGTGGGTTCCCCATGCAACCACAAAGGTTATTATGAGTAGTAACCAAGAATAGAAAGGCTCTTCTCGTTCCCTCGAGATTCATGAACACGGTCGAATTCATCACACAACGTATTGAGCTCAATTAAGGTAGCCCCTTCGAGACAATGGCCTCGCTAATCGAATGACACAGTGATAGTTGCACCCTGACACTTCCGCATTAGTCGGTATCGCTAATAGTATGGTGCCAACTTGTAAAAAAATATATATATATATATATGCGTGTGTGTGTGTACGAAAGAAAGAAAGAAAGCACACACCGTCATAGATGGATTGGATGATGTTTCTAGCACCACCTTGTACTTTGCTATTACAGTCTGGCCGGTCCCACCATATTTCTTGCCCACCCATTCTAGAGGGTGCGGCCTATGGCGGGGAAGGCTCGTAATCCAAAGGAATTAGTGCAACATAAATAGGGACTGGTCCCAACCATACACCATGAATCAAGGGTGAGCGCTACTGTGCTACCTGTCCAGACAGCTGTAATGGCATGTACCGTCATTCAAGATATTCAAAGAGCCCTGGGATGGCCAATCCACACTCAAAATATGAGGACCGAAGTGACCCCATCATTCATAAGCTATGTCAAAGTATAGTGTGTGGCTGCCTAGGAAGGCTTCGAATTCACCAAGTCGTGGTCATCGAATTGAATTTCGTGGAGCCATCCACACAAGGTCACCGATGATTAGGACTTCATCCTGGTTACCGTGCTTGCAGAGTAGGTGATCAAACCCATCCAAGTTTTTGTGTGTGTGCGTGGAAGGTCAGCAAACCGGATAAAGGAGGGCAACCAATTGATCGGACAGCAGTAGGCTTCCTCTTGTGCATCCCGATCTAGAAGTGGTGTTCGTCAGATTTGGTATTCCTCGGCAAGTCTTGGGTCTTCCTGCCTCCACTCTTGCATCTTTTTTTTGGGGGCTTCCTTGTTCGTGCTTTTTTCTTTTTCCCTTCTTTGTGATTGTTGTAGAGAGCACTTTTCGTCTCTCACCCCAATCTCCGGCCATTACGCTCCCCACACTTTTATAGCTCTCATGGTACCGAAGGTTCACCGTGTTCGTGGCCATCATCCTTGCGCGAAAGGAATCCGAGCTCGTAGCGGATACCATCATATGAGTAGGGTTGATCGTACATGAAAGGGATAGGACAGACCAGGAGAATCGTATTCGTGTTTGCACGCAAACAAGGGTGAGAAGAAGGGCCTATGCAAGGGAGTGCGGATGACATTTGTGCGACCCCGTCCTTCTAAAGTGCTTCCGGTCACCTCCGACACTAGGGGTATACTTCATCCGGAACTTACCATAAGATAAAAAGTCAAAATTCCCCAAATTCCCACACTTCTGTGGGGCCGCGCCTTCAATGGTAACTCTCGCTCCTATCAATTGTTGTGGTGCCAACGACTAGTTTTCGTCAGCCGGTGTGCCCAACATTCCTACTACGTTTAGGTCAACTACTTGGTCTTCTGAGCATCCTCCCAACAAAAACTTGTTCCTAAAGTACTTCTCCACTCAAAGATATGTTCTTATGACAGTGTCCTTCCAGGTCGCCAGACATTTACGAGGACTTCGATCCAAGGAATGTCTTGATTCAAACATTGGTTGGGGCTTCAATTCCAGGATCAACACATTCAACATTCCTCCCAAGCCCGGAATGCCTCCTTCTCGCATCTCCCACCAAAGGCACAGTATTCATGCCGTAGAAATTTGAATAACCGATATAATGTTATTCACCGAGATTCTCCGATCACACACTATTTTAAATTTCACGACAATACAAAATCTCTTTCTCTACCACCGCCATGCGTAAATAAAATCAATTGCATGCACACATTAAAAACCATAAAAATTCATACATATGAACACAATATTTCATGGGAAAGCTTTGAAGCCGAAAACCCCCAACTATCTATATATTATATGTCATAGAGATCATGTAACAATCATTGTACAAAGCTCCTCACAAGCTCTCAAAGACAACCTTCAATTGCTACACCAATCAAGCTACATCTAGCAAAACACATGCTCCACCCTTCACTTGATAGCCAAAATTTACGTAATCAATGATGTAGGATGGCTCATTAAAAGGCTCTGAACCACTTGGCTTAAAATTTCCACAAATCCTCATGGGCTTCTCCAATCACCGGTTGTCGCAAATATGCAACAATATAGTCACAACCGGAAGTTAACCTTCTCTTTCACCTATCTCTCCGCACTAGTCTCCACCGAAACTCGTCCACATGCACCGAAGTTAAATGATGTATTCTTTAGTTGATTAATGAGTTTATAATTATGAATTAATTAATAATTAATTCCAACCACTCTTACCACTGTATCAACCGCTAAATCCAGATACAAATAGCTCAACTATGTTTAGATTAGTTAAACCGAACACAACTTCCATTAACTTCCTCAATCAACTCCACCAAACTCTCTCACATGAGTTCTAACTCAAGTATCCATGCAATAGCTCCACTTAACCCTCGTAAATAGTGTAATTCTTCCGTCACCCTCGTGCCACATCTCGTGCACTTAATCGAAGTGCTCCAAGAGAATAAGATAATGTTTATAGTCCAAATATTAGCCAAGAGCTAATAATATTCGACATATCTATTTTTAGACCTGCAATCTAAAAATAGATTTCGCTCAATATGTCCAAAAATAGAAGTCCATCTATTTTTTTTCCGACTTGACCAACCATCCACAACAAAGATCCCGCAACTCACAGAATATGATTGACATGTCTAAAATAGACTCTTTGCGGCATAAAAAATCACCTAGAAATTGCACCTAGTTTAGGTGATCACTTTCCAACTAGGATCGTAAATGATGTTTCAGGATGCCTCCTTCACTATTTCTTGTTGCAATCTTCAACACATGCATGGCTAACTTAAGGGCCCATAACCTTCATCCCTTGGGAACCTCTGCTTTGAAGGCTTGCAAAAATTCCTTGATGCTTCCGGGTAACCATCGAAGTAGGCAGGTCTCTACCCTAGAAATGCGTGGAAGTCGCTTGTGACTTGAAGGACACTCGCATACGTAGACATCATGTAACCGATTTTGCCAATTTTCCATTTCCTCGTCGTAGTCGTAGAAGCATTCACCGTAATTTTCTCGTTGCAGTACTCCCAGCCGCGGGTTGGATCCGGTCTTCGTCCCGTTACGCTAACTTGTACGTGATCCACCTCCTCTTCTCATCGTGAACGGCTCTCGTATTTCGTTCACCTTCTGCAGGGTCTAATGGTACTATCACCGTTGTGTCGTTATTCTCAAAAACCATGGTTTGCTTTTTGAGTTTGATGATACCACCTATATCTATGGCCTAGTCTAATCCCAAGAGCGCAAGGTAGGGGTCCGCATCTTCTAAAATTTCTATTACTTCAAAATCAACACAGGCCTTTACTCCTACGATGTCCACATAAATTTAGGCAACCTTCCTAGCGGGATGATTTTCTGCTGATTTTCCATGCGCAACTGAATAATGGACCATTCCAACTTAGGTTCTCCCATTCGTTGCCAATTCTGCTTAGGTAACACGTTCGCATCCGACCCTAGGTCCAAAATAACCTGGCTCATTTCATAGTGACCGATCTGCGCAGACAACCACATTTCTCTTTCCGGTGCGTTTTCTTATACCCGTATAGTTTGTGCACATCCTTGGACTTCCGTGTCCGATTGGTCGTGCCGCGTAGCTACCCACACGTTCGAAGGTTCTCCAGCCACTTTGGGTTGCGTAGTTTCATACATGCTCGCAAAGGGCTCAACCTCCACATCTCGCCTTGAGGTTCATAGGTGGTCGAGCGTAGTTTCTTCTATCTCAACAAAGTATTTTGCGAGTTCCTCGATAAATGTTTCTTTTCCCCTTTTTTAGGTCCAAGGCCTTCTTGTTTGATAGCAATGGATGGATCGCGGGTTCCATCGCAACCTCCTCCCAGTCCCCCTGTGGCCATCCCGTTGTACGTCACCACATTCACACTCGAATCCGTTCGCAGCCTCGGCCCCAACTTTCGAACATTCTCGCGTAGGTGTCGACTACTTTTCCCCGCATTTTCGCTATCAATATCGAAAAATATTCAATCGCATGGTACACATCCGTCGACAATACTTCCGTGAGGATTTCCTAGTGGGGTTTAAGGGCCTCCCTCATGCAAAGTGTCCTGCTTCTCCACAGTTATAGTATATTAGTTGACCTCGTCCCCGTCCTGCACTTCCACCACATCCTCCTCCCCTGCCCCTTGATGGGGATTCATTTGTACCTACGGGGTCCTTGGTGACGCAGGGTCTGATTGTATCATGTATAGGTTTCCTCGATCAATCATCAAATAATATGTCTGGCAGTTATGTTCGTCATGTACCACCAATCTGTAGAGCCTACACCATTGCTGCTTTACCTCTAGAATGTATGCATCAAGGCGAGGACAATGGTTAGTATTGTGCAACCCTGTGATGTCGCAATTATCACACTAGAGCACTGGCCCACTACATACCATAGCTTCCCTAGGGCGAAATGGGCTTGGTCCCCCGGCCTGCACATAATCTACTAATAGAGGATATTTATCCTTGGTGTGTCCATTCACTCAGCATCGTATGCACCATCGTTCAGGGTTGGCTTCTACTCCTCGTTCCTTTCGCTGGTTCTGGATCTCTACATGCATCGCTTCCAACTGTCCTTGGATCTGTTGGATGCCTAGTTTAGTCTTGTCTTGAGGTGCAACTTCTAACTTCATGGCACCTTCCAAGGCATTCTCCTACGATTCGAAAGTTTGGTGCCCCATAGGTACACGTAGGTGAGGCAGCAACATAGCAATAAACCATTCCGTGTGCTGTCTGTCATCATATTGGAATCCCTCTTCTCTGATCACCTTATTTAGTCGTTGATCGACCTCCCACATAGATTCAGAAGGTCCTTGCTTGAAATCCTTTAGATCAACCATGATTTGGGAGTAGGACTTAGGTTTCTTGAATCGTCAAGCCAGGCATTCTTAATTTCTTCAATGGTTGCATTTCAGGTTTTGGCCTCTATATCCCATGTACTAGTCCAAAGCTCTTCCTTCGAAGGCAAGGGACAACTGTGCCCTTTTCACTGCATCACTAGCCACGTTCTGTGCAGTCCATACCAATCCTATGACAAACCAGAACTGATCCATATCTTCATCCCCCACACCCTTAAATTTCAGAAATTTCATGTGCGTAGCCATGTCGTCTTCCGATGGAAGAGGGTTTGGTGAACCCTTACCGCTAGGCTGATTCGAAAGTGGTGTGGCTGGAGGACTCTGCAAAGCTTCTTCCCTTAGTGGACTATAGACCAATCGATCTCCTTCTAGGTTGGCCCTATAGTACTTGCCACTCTGCGTTGTGCTCCCATCCAGATCAGAGGTCATTCACTTGGTATGGCCACGTAATACTCTTTTCTTTTCGTACACAATATCTTGATCAATAATGGCAAAGTCTTCGTGAACTTGCCTCCCGAACCCCGTGAAGAATTTTCGCTCGCTTCGCAGTAGGAGACAAATTGACGGATGGAAAATTCTCATAAATCCTCCTAACACCGTTCACCCAATGGTCCACCGGGTGAGTGATGGTGTTACTGCCTTTCTAACCGCCGGGATTAGTTTTGGGGTCCAATCTCAGGATCCACTCGTCCTTCCAACACTTCGAAACCTCGACTCGTACCTACAGCCACTCCTAGAGCTCGATTGCAATTGTTACAAATAATATCTTGTGATCTCTCGTGAAAATGTATTTATTCTTCCACTCTTCGATGGTCAACCTCTTACCTATAGCTTTCTTTTTTATGGAAAATTCTCGAATCCTATTGCTCAAAAACCATTCATCAATTTCCTTCCTCTCCGGCTTCTAGTACGGTCTTAGCATTACTTGATCCCTCTATCAAAATGCTCCAGATCTCGGCAACGAAATCATTTGTTGGCTCAAGGGGGTCCTGACCTAGGTTCAGATGTTCAAGGTTTTCCAACAAAACCCATACTATCGGCCCTTTTCGGGAGTTGACTACAAGCAGCGAAGGTCTGGGCCCGAAGTAGTATGGGTGGGTGTCAGAACTAGGTTTCTATTCCCAGGATAGGGTAGGTAAGTTAAGGTAGCTGCGTTTACCATGATCGTGACCCGATCCGATATCGCCAAGCCTAGATTCCCTTCGCATCCAAAGGCGCAACAACAATATTAACGTTTAAACCAACATCGAGAATTCATATAAAAATACAGCTAAAATATTTCGCATATCCTTGTATGAAGCAAGCAGAAAAAAACGCATCACAACATAAATAAGTAAAAAGTATGTTCGCAAATTAAACCAATAACACAACAACATAATAAGTAACTGCTGCATCGCTGCATTCATATCACAACAATTCGGGATTCAAATTCAAGCAACAATACTTCCTCATTCATTAATTCGTATCTTCGCACAAAACCCCAAAAACCCAACCTCGTACACTATAGCAAAAATCGTACAATAAGAGGATGCCGCAGGCCCTCCGCACACAAAGCAGTTATGAGTCTCACTCAAAAACTCGACCGCATTTATTGATTTTCACTCTGGGCAGCAATCTCTTATCATTCTTAGCTTGTCCTACACCCAAAATGTTCAACTACTTATACTATTCTAGTTTATGCATCCAATGGTCCACAAACTATGGTTTGAAAATTTCTTGGCTCCTACCCTTGACCCATTTACAATGCTTTAGGGGCTTTTACCCACCCAAAACCCCCGCGCTTATACTAACATAATCAAAATATACAATGGACAAAGCCATGTGCCTTTGTAGGAGACCCCACTCCAACATTCATCATTTAGGCATCACTACTGAGTCCTAACCGATACCTACATGCATCACAATAAGCCTAACCTCGTCCGAATCAGGCTCGCCATGCCTGCGTTTTATTTTCCATGGGCTGATAGGTGGATTTGAAGTTCCTAAATAGCCAACTTATGTTTTAAGATGAAGAATGACCAATGTGGCTTATTGGGATGCCTACCCCTTGATCCTAACTTAGACTAGAAAATTAGTTTGTGGCCCCTCTCAGATAATTTAGTGAGTTTTAAGTGCTTATTTAGGTGTCTTTACTCACTTGGGTGGATGTGGAAAAAGGTGGAACAAGCACATAGTTTGAACATGTGGATATGCGATGATCCTTGTAAAATCCTTCATTTAAACTATGCGCCGTTGTCTCTGCTCAAAAAGAAAACACAAAAGTGATATACGTTTTCAATTTTTTCCTAGTTAATCTATATGATCACATAGGGAGATGGAGAGTTGTGAATAGAGAGGTTCAGTGCTTTGTCTAGGGTCACCTTTTTTGAGCGCAACATAGATTACTTGATATTCTATTGAAAATTTTACCTTGGTCCCAAATCCTAGGTAATTGAACTAAAATAATGACTTCTACACTAAAAAAAGAACTAGCTAAGTATGCATGGACTAAATACTTACTTTTGGATAATTACCTAGGTGTTTATACATAATTTGCAAAACATAAATTATTTTAAATGCAAGTTAATTTTCCTACTAAACTAAGTGTTAACTTTGCAAAAGTCACTTTGAAATAAACTAACACTCAATTACTAAAAGCACGAAGGGTGAGTTTAGCAAGTTAAGGGCACCTCAACCAAGGTTGGAAGATGAAGCAGGGCTGCCAACTACTTTTAGTTAGTAGGAAAAATGGAAATAGGTGGAGAAAATTCCACTCCTCTGCTTTTAAGAACAAAAGGTCGAAACATGTGCGATTTCGCGCGTAGGTCACCTCCGTACACGCGCACTAGGGCGCATTGTCCGTGAGATATGCACACAATTTTCTTTACAGAGTAATTTTTGGAGCTATTATGTCAAACATTCATTAGGGGACAACTAGACAATGGAGAAGAGAAAAAGGAAATTCCAACCTTAACTCCTGCCATGAAAGACGAAGGTCTCGTAAAGGGCACAACCACATAAACTGGTACAAAGAAGTGAGTCACCAACTCGTGTTGCGCTGGTGTACGAATGCACGAAATCACACCCGCTTAAGAGGGTGGGTTTTTCCCCTGCTATCGGGGTCACAAAAGTAAAAATAGATGGAGTCAAGAAAGTTTAGTGGAACATGTTCAAACATAAACATACTAGATAGAGAAATAGCATGTATATTCAAACATAAAAACTAAAAACAAATAACACAAAGCCTTCAAAATAGAGTAAAAATTCAATAATCCAAACGGTGCCCTTTTACGTCCCTCTTATTGAGGGTCAAGAGAAACGTAGGATGAAAGGTTCCTTTAACCCACTTGCCAAGGGGGCCCAGAACAGTTCTAAGTCCCGATGCAAGGATGTCTTTACTTCCGAGCTGCCTGGTGCAAAGTCTCCTCTCTCACTATGTAGGATCGGAGTTGCTGGGATGCCCAACACCGAGTCCCTCTATCTTCGCTCCGCATCACACACTGCCAGTATTGCTTTGGGCAAATTACAGCCATCATAACAATGTGCTCTCATATTTTTCATCTCTTGGTAGCCTTTTATAGGAGAATTCATCCTCCTTCCTCTCTTGGCACATTATGGATGGGTGACCCATTGAGAGGGGGTGATTTCATTGTGTGCCACATTTATTCCATTGTATGCTCCCTCGAGGTCCTAGGGAGGCTTGGGTAGCCTCAAGTGTGGAAACAATATAATGGAGTGTGCCTCCTTTTTTAAAGTGACTTCCGCCACTCTTAGGATTGCATGGATTTTTGGAAAAAGGGCACACAAAGGCATGTTTATCGAAGAACTTTGTGCGCAAAGGTGCATTTGATTGGTTCTTTGTGCTTAAAATTTGATTTTTGCTTTTCGCACCTTTTAGATATTTTTACATACTTTAGATTCTCTAATGTCTTTCTACCCCTATAAATCCTTCTACTCTGACATCAGTCAAATAATGTCCATTTTCTTCGTCCGATTTTCTTATAGTGATAACAACCAGAATTGTCGAAGAACATCCACACTGGGTAACTTTCTTCGATGATCGAGCTACACCGCCTTTTTCAAGAGATTCAAGATGTCTTTGCATGGTCTTATGAGGAAATTTCGACATCAGATCCGAGAGTATAGTGGTGGAAGAGATACCGACGTTTATCCTAATGCGAAGCCCGTTCAAGGCCGACTTCGTCCCGTGCATCCTATAAAGGAGGCCGCTATAAAGGGGAGAATTTGAAAATCTTCTCAAATATGGATTCATATATCCAACTTTTCGATAGATCGTCTCCGCGATAGTTCCCGTCGATAAAAACCAGGGTACTATTCACGTCTATGTTGATTATCGTGACATCAATCGTGCTTACCCGAAAGATAACTATCCCACTCCATTCATTGACCAAATCATTGATGTAGAGTGTGTTGGGAGTGGAATATTTTCATTTATGGGATGGTTTTTCTCCAGAACGGGATGATCCTGCTAGCCAATCAACTAACACGTTTTCAGGTCTGGGAACTTTTGCTTACAAGAAGCTCCCTTTAGTCTCGAAATGCCGTGCTACTTTCCAAAGAGAATGTCATATTCCTTCCATGATATTAAGCACATCATTCAACCTTTCCTAGATGAGCTAGCGTTCATTCAGCCCAAGCGCCGTGACCGCAGCATCCTGCCTACGTTTAAGATATTTTTATCCGTTGTAGACACTATAATATTTGCCTTTAACCCGCATAAAATGTCCTTTGTGTCAATCCAAATTTAATTCTTGGGTTTGTCATATCCAAAATAGCATCCATCTCATCCTCTAAAATTCAAGGCTATTGTTAATTTATCCCTCCTTCATCTTTACATCACTTTCCGCAGCCATATGAAAGCGCTCTCTGGTCAAGCGCAGTCGAATAAGAAAGTATCCCGAAGAGGCCGTGCGTAAAAACAAAGAAGAAGCAAGAAGAGAAAGACAACAAAAGATTGCGAAAGCCTAGTCGTTAGGGTGATGCAAAAGATAAAGTGGAAACCTAGAGAAGAACAGAGCAGGGAAGCAGCGACAAGTGGGAAGTTGCAAGACAAGATATGGGATCCATACACAGAGTCCGAACACATGATCGTGCGATCATGATTAATTTCAACCTTGGGAGTTGATGAGCATCAAGGCCAAATTTTCATTTTTTTAATATGTAATAAAGGAGGGTGTGATATTTTAATTTTTTTATTAATTAAATTGTTATTTTTAAATAAAATAGGAGATAATTTAGAAAAGTGAGGATTTTGTAAATATTCTTTTATTAATTAAAAGGATATGAGAGAAATTAGTCTTAAGTAGAAAAATTAGGAGTAGGAATTCTATGTACGGGACTTTTTTGAGTCCACACCTAAAAATTAGATTTAGTTGAGGATTAGGTGGAGAGATTTTTGGAGTGAATTATTTTCATTATTTATGTATAAATATGAGTGGTTTTTGTGAGGAGAACACACTTGAATAGTTGAAGAGTTGAGGGGAGTGAGTGAGGAGTGGTTTAAAGGGCAAAGAGCCAAGAGGCCACCCAATGTAAAATCTGGCCACAAAATTTTAATATAGTTTATGGAGTTGATTTGTATGGTTCTTTTTCGCCTTTATTTTAAATGGAGCTGAATGTTTACATGATTTTATTATAGAAAATTTGGGTATTTTTCGGAGTTTATGAAGCAGTTTTTGTTTTAGATGCGGGGACTTCTTTCTAGCAGAATTCCTGCATCATTTTTGGTATCAGAGCAGGAAGACTCTGTGGAAAATGAAGATGTTTGTTTTCTGAATAAAATTCGATTTCCAATATATCTTGTATGAAGATGTGAGATGTTACAGGTGACAGTCATAGAGACGAGTGAGACAGCGTTTTTTGGAGGATTCGTGTCAAGTAGTGGAGTTTTGGTTCACATGAAATAAGTCTGCGTTGAGTTTTGGTTCACATGAAAGGCTGAGTTAAGGCTGCGAAGGCCTGGGGTTGTATTCAGCAGTTCGATTTGAGCATTTCAGAGCGTAAGAACATAAATTATGTTTTCGATGGGTACATATGTTATTTCTAAGTAGAGAGAACCTACATATCTGTCTTCTTTTGGGTGCACACGTTGTATGTTTGCTTGATCCTACGCGGATTGCAGATATAGGAGATTGAAGGTGTAGCGATACAGGTAGCTGGTCCAAGGATGGATTGACAGCATTTTTTTGTGGGTTACAAATCACAGTGGTGATTTTATGGACCTGTAATCACTTGAAGGAGTGTCGGAGGAGAACAATGCTCTGCGTAAGCCTGGAACATTTTCAAAAGAAGTGCGCTACGTGAATTGCAGTTATGTTTGTTGATAAAGGCCATGGTGACGAATAAGCGGTGGTGAAAGACATTCAAATAGCGTGTTGAACAAAATCAAACAGTGGCACGAACTATTGACGCAGCAAAGGAATTGATACAAGTTCGATTCTTTCTTGTGATAAATTAATACAAGTGGTCATTGATTGTTTTCTGGAGAAATCGGTATGATTAAGTTTGGGTCTTGTCGTAATATCTGATTGAATTTATGATAATCGATCTGAATAATAGAACCTTAGTTTATTTTTGTGCAGTGGTTGACATAAGTGTTGGATGATGCTGTGGTAATCAATTAGAAATTTCCATCGATTGTTGCTGTGTTGGCAATGGAAAAACCAATATATATATATATATATATATATATAGCCATCGATTTTAATGTGAGAATCAAGTGCGATATCAGGTTTGGTTGATTGTTAAATGCAGCACTGGTAAAATGACAGTTGAATAATAATGTTATCTATGTGATTGGAAGGTGTGCAAACGTGAGATAAGGAGCAGAGCAGAAGTGTTAAATCACAGCTTCGGAAATTTGTGTGAATAAACATCAAATTTGGTTATTCGAAACTGTGTATGGAGCGATATTAGTCAAAGAACTGAGGGAAGGAAACAGAAGAATGTGATAAATTCAAACGCAGAGGAAGCGTTAATTATTGTTGCAGCGTTAAATGTAGATTGAAATACGACTTCAAGCAATCAGAGGTCGTATTGTTTGATGAACGAACCCGAATGAAAACGCAGAGAATTGGTGGTGGAATCATGAAATTGCAAGGTATGCATATCCTGTGAATTTTGGGAAGTTATAATATTCAGTTGAATGTGCATTACCCATCATGTAACTCGTTCAAACGTTAAGTGAAATGCATGCGTTGATACATGAGACAGCTAGGTACGCTGAATGGAAAAGATGTATATGTATATTGGGACCTTGGTTCAAAAAAAAATGAATGTAAGTGTCGAGGGGTTTGAATCGAGTGCAGAATGCGGTAATGATTTATAGATGCATGAAATTGGAGTTTAAATATTCGTTGGTCCAATGTACTATTAACATTGGTGAATCAGATGCAGTGACTTAAAGCGCAGCGGTGAATGGACTGATGCTAGAAGTGATGGCATAAAAATGGCATTGTAAAATGTTTTCTTTGGAAAATCGATGGAGATAGAGTGAAAACCTAGGTTTATAAGCAAAGGGCGGAGTTGTTTAAAACCCAAGTGGATTATCCAGGCAGAGGAGTTGAGTAGTGAAGAGCTCAACTACTGAGCGATGGATCCTGCGTTCATTTGGGTGGAAGTCGGAAACAAAGGTGTGGCATTGGTGTGAATGTGTGGTGGAATGGTAAGTAATAAATGCATGGTTGTTTGATTGGGTTTTTTATCAAACTGGTTCATGTGTTAATAACAGAATCGATAGCTAAAAACTTGGTGAATAGTGGGCGCTGAAATGAAATCTTAAAACAAGTATTGAAACCATAATAACTTTGGGGCTATAGAAATATATTAAATATTATGGTCAATTTGGGGTTTCATAATTTCCAAGTGTTGAATTGAGTGCATTAAAGTGAGGACGAAGTCCAATTCCTTGGGTTATGAGAGTATGGTTTGTGTGAACATATCTTGAAGAGCTTCCATGTGAAATGATATACGTGGATCGAAGTCTTATAAGGGAAAGGGGAGCTTATATTTGAATTATTTAAAATTCAAATAATTGATTTAAATTCATGAGATGGGTTTGAGCTATATGGGTTTATAACCATTATGATAAAAGTAAGCTTCCGTAAGGAGATGGTTTGGTCTATAATAACCATGAGATCAAATTTTGATTTCATGTAGATTGCCAGATTGTTGGGATTGTTGAAGTTGCAGATTTAAAATTATATGGGAAATTGTTTGTGATGCATTTTTATATGCACGTAGTCTTAAAGAATATTATGGGATAAGTAGGGTTACGTGCGTCATTTTGAATTATTGGACTGGTACATTGAAGTTTATGAAATTGTATGAAATTTCCAGGAATTGGAGTTTTATTTAGGGAAAAAAAATTTAGATGCATTTTGTATATGCTAAGGTGTCGTTTGTAGAAATTTGTAACAAGAGGTTGCCAGGGATTGGTCCCAAGACAAAGAGAGGCCAAGCGCAGCAGGAAAGTTGCATTTTTATGAATGACAAGTGCGAATAATTGTGGGGAAGTGGCTTAGATGAAGTCCACATGTGAACAGATGCAATTCAAAAAGGAGGGGAAGATGACTGTTGATAGTGATTTTCGGAGACCTGATGAAGAGTTAGAGCGGGAGAAGGCTGAGATAACAATTCACCTGGAATTGTTAATGAAGTTGTTGCAGAAAAATATGAGAAACCAGACACATGGGTGGACCATGAAAAGGAAGGTGAAGTGGCAGAATTTACACGCAAGAAAGAAAAATCAGGTAAACATACAGTTGATGGAGGAGCTAAGAAAGCTCGAACAGATGCTGAGTTGTGAAGACCTCAAAGAGGCTAAGTTGAAAATGGATGTTTCCATTTGTGGCCCAGAACATGGCAAAATTCTAGGTGAAGAGATCAGTGAGGAGGATCTCATGAACTATTGGGATATTTCAGAAGCATCTGAAGAGGTGATGGCAAGAGAAATAGATGAGGCTATGAAGCCTTGCAATTTTTCTCACAATTTATGTATGTTTGCAGGATGTGTGAAAGGCGGTGAACAGTCTGATAGAACTTTCATGAAGGAGAATGAAGTTCTTGAGGTAAAGTCTGGTAGAGAATTCCTTTCAGAAAAGGAATGTGTTAGTTGGTTACAACAGGAAGACATCACAAATGACTTCTTTTCTGGGGTAAGACAGCAAGTCGAAGACGTTATGGAACCGAAAGAAAGTGGAAATGCTGAAGGAAAATTCCAAGGAGGTAAACAAGTGTATTTGTTTAATGAGATTGCTGACAAAATTTTACAATGTAATGATGTTGAAACCGAGAAATTTCAGGAGGATTGCCAGAGGGAGAATGGAAGTAGTGATGAGACAGAAGGGAAATCTACAGAAGAACTGAATCAAATAAAGGATTTAGAACAGCAAAGGGAGATGTTGACTGAAGCATTCAATGAGATCACAAGGTCTTATGTGTTTAATACTAATGATTGGGGTGTGATTACAGGTTCATCATAGAGTGTCGAAAAAACTTTGAAGTTTGTTAAGGAAGAAGGGTTGAATCTGAAATTTATTTAGAATCATGCTGAGATATCAAAATCTCAGATAGAGGAGTCTTATGGAAATATTCGGCAGAATATTGAAGTAGGGAAAGAAGGACCATCTAATGATTTCTCAACAACAAGTGAAGGTATGGAAAGTTGTGTAAAATTTTTGAGTTCTACTCTAGTTGAGATTGTTCAGTTATATCGGAAATTATATCTTCAGAGGAAAGAGTTGGAAGAGCAGAGGACCTATTTTCAGGGAAAGTTGTTGAAAAACACACAACAGGGAAACATTTTTCAAACAGATGATGTGGAGGAGGGACTAACTGATAGTGTCACAGAGGAATTGAATCAGCATACTGATGTGCTGATAAATGAGGGAATTTCAGAGCAGCATACTGAAATGTTTCCTGCAGTGGAAGGGGCACTGAAGCCTTATGTTTTTTATTCTAACCATTGTTTTGTGAGTACAGGTTTTATTGCAGATGCTGGAGAAAATCTATAAGACAGAGAAATTGAACTGATGAGGCAGATGATGATGAAAGAATCCTGGAAGAGGCCAGCAGCAGTAAAACGAAGAAGAAGAAGCAAGAGAAAGACAACAAAAGATTGCGAGACCACAGCTAGTGGGGCAATGCAGCATAAAGTATGGAGACCTGGAGAAGAACAACAGACAGAAGTAGCGACAAATGGAAAGTTGCAGCGCAAGATATGGGATCCAGGCATACACAGATCCGAACACATGATCAGGCGATCATGATTAATTTCAACCTTGGGAGTCTGATGCAGGAGCATCAAGGCCAAATTCCATTTTTTAATATGTAATAAAGGGGGATGTGATATTTTAATTTTTTTATTAATTAAATTGTTATTTTTAAATAAAATAGGAGATAATTTAGAAAATTATGGATTTTGTAAATATTCTTTTATTAATTAAAAGGATATGAGAGAAATTAGTATTAAGTAGCAAAATTAGGAGTAGGAATTCTATGTACAGGACTTTTTTGAGTCCACACCTAAAAATTAGATTTAGTTGAGGATTAGGTGGAGAGATTTTTGGAGTGAATTAAATTCATTATTTATGTATAAATATGAGTGGTTTTTGTGAGGAGAACACACTTGAATAGTTGAAGAGCTCAGGGGAGTGAGTGAGGGGTGGTTTAAAGGGCAAAGAGCCAAGAGGCTGCCCAATGTAAAATCTGGCCACAAAATTTTAATATAGTTTATGGAGTTGATTTGTATGGTTCTTTTTCGCCTTTATTTTAAATGGAGTTGAATGTTTACATGATTTTATTATAGAAAATTTGGGTATTTTTCGTACTTTATGAAGTAGTTTTGTTTTAGATGCGGGGACTGATTTCTAGCAGAATTCCTGCATCAGAGAGAGAGAGAGAGAGAGAGAGAGAGAGAGAGAGAGAGAGAAAGGGAGATAGAGAAATAAATACAGATATGTATAGAGAAAGAGACAA